>JAZKJV010001378.1:0-595256 GCA_037367405.1 Ottelia alismoides
TTTTTCTCTACTTTATTTTGTTTTTTTTATCTTATTTAAAATGACAAAAAATAAAAAAGATAAAAATTCGGTATTTTATATCTATAAGATACCCTCAAAAATACTTTTTGTATATGTGACTTCTTTTGATTTTCAATCCTTCACGAATGTTGTAGATCTCGTCGAGACTTTAATATAGACTACTTTTTAATTTGATCCCTTTTGTTATTTCTTTTTTATTTTTATTTACATTTTATTTCTAAATTTTCTGGGAGCAACACATGACATCTCCTGGAGCCGCCACGTGTCATCCCCATTTTATTTATTTATTTATTTTCATATTTTATTAATTATTTACTTTAATTTAGTTTAATTATTTTGTTTTTATTTAATTTTCTCCCTACTTTTATTTTCTCTTCATTATTTTTAGTAGCATACTTATTTTATATTATATTTTATATTTTTCCTTTTTACTTCTCTACTCCAACTTACCACCCTAGCCACCAACTCCCCATTCTCCCCTCATCTCCCACCACTTTCTCCATCTCTTTTCTAACATTCGCCTCCTTTTTATTCCCCTCCTCTCTTTCATTGATCCTCATCCGTTGTTTCGAGAGAAGAGAGATTGAGCCCCTTTAACCTTCAAGTGACAGCTGTAGGAGACGAGTTGAGCGATACAAAAACCTCAAAGACGAGATTCACGGCATCACCATTGCCGTGTCACGAGCTTCCAATCAGGCTCGCTTAGCATCAAAGGATTCCACCATCCTTCTTGAGGCGACGACAGGAGTTGCATCATAGCTCCTCCAAAATACGGCGAATCACATGTAAGTTATCTTCTCATTTTTTTATCTAACAATTTTTTTGTTGTTATTTTACACATCTCCACCAATCATCACAACCGTTATTATCATACATCACTATCACAATCAATCATCCTAATAACTATTTTCCTATCACCACATTTTTTTTAAATCACCTCACATCATTACCACCATCATCTCATCATCTCCATTCACTACCATATATTTCATTTCCTTGTTTGAACATAAAAAATAAAACAAAATTAAAATCAACAAAAAAATAAAAAAATTTGCAGCCCAGAACCTGCACGCGTGCAGCCCGCACCACCTCCTGTGGCGCCGACGTCCGTTCCCCTCGCCAACGCGTAGCGACATTGGCGGCCGTCCCTGGCCATTGTTCCCCTTCGCCACAGCCGACCAGCCACCCGCACACAGAGCCCTTCTACTGTACCTGCTGCGCGCCCTCCCGTCACCAGTGGTCGTCCACCGCACGTCCCTTGCACGAGCTCCAGCCGCCCGCAACTTCCAGTGCGGGGGCCCGTCTCCTCCGTGCCACCTCGCGCCCGCACCTTCCACCGCGCTCCTGCGTAGGCCTGCCGACCACACCGCCAATAGTCATAGCTCCTCCGTGGCTGCGCCCTCGCATCCACCGTGCAACGCCCCGCCCATAACGCTCACTGCGCGGATGCGCCCCTGCCTCCGGCGCGCGAGCAGCCGTCGCCTGGCCATCGCACGCGCCTTCGCCGACCCCCACGCCAGACCACTGCGCATGTGGCACCCCCAAGCGGCAGCCACCCCATCTTGTCATGCATCCCCTCCCTAGCGTGGACCCACCGCTCCAGCACAACCCTCGCCGCCGTTCGCATAGCCAGCACGACCTCCCCTCACTGTGGCCGCCTGCGCGCCCTAGCTGCTCATGCGACCTCCAGTAGTCTTAGCGGGTGGGTTCTTTTAAAAACCCAGGAAAGGAAGGTGACCTTTCAACAATTTTTGGGCAAAATTTCATAAAGTACCCCGGAGGTATAAGATATTAAAGAAGTGTCCTTGTGCACATTTTAATTTGTTTATTTTTATTTTCTATATTATAAAGACATCCCTAACTTTGAGTAGTAATCTGAACATCCATTTCACATCAAATTTTAGACAAAAATTTCATATTGTAGATCATTCAATTCTCTATATTTGGGTTATTTAATTAGATTTTGTGAGCATTAGGTAATTAATGAAAATTATTTTTGTGAAAATTTGTATATTTTACCCATTTCAAGGTCTGAAATTAATATTTAATTAAATATTTATCTAAAATTTGTGAAAAAATTTTAGATGGTTCCTTTAGTTGTGCTTTAATTTCTATCCAAATTTCATCACAAACGGAGATGTCTTGTGCATAAAATAAATTATTGAGTGATTTCTGTAATTGATTTTTAATTAAATCCACGGATATCATTTTTGTGAAATTTTGAGTCTCCTGATTGATAATTAAAATATCTTTTTGAGATAAATTGTTCTCTGGATAAATTTATTTCGTGGATTTATTAGGAATTAAATACTCACAATCACTCTGCTTTCAGTAAAAAATTTATCCAGAGTGATTGTGAGTATTTAATTCCTAATAAATCCATGAAATAAATTTATCCAGAGAACAATTTAGTTTGGTGACTGGAGTGATGGGAAGCCATTTGTAGTGGCGCATCCACCATCTCCTATGAGCTCATCGTTATGAGGTCCAGCTCCTTGGCCTCGGCCAAGTCAAGCCCTCATCTCTCGTTCCTAGGCAATATAAATAGTCTAGTTTTCAATTTTGCATTTAGTTTAGCAACTAAAACAACGAATTAGCTTTATTTCCAATTTCATCGTATGCCTGAAGCTCGCGCTACAGGCTGATTCCATCGCGATTTGACCATCTTCGTCCCCATTGACCACCCTATTTCAATCTTAATCCATTTCTCTGCATAATCCACACATCTCCCCCTCGAATCCTCATGGATTCGAGGACTTCGAGCTCTATCTATCGCCACCATGCTGGAACTCATCGCCATCTCCATCCACGAAGCCTCAGGCTTAGATTTTTGGGCTGAGGTGTCCGCCTCAAGCCAAGGAGAACTTTCGTACAGGTCCTAGCCCCAAACAAACCATCTGGAGCTATTTTGAAGCCCAAATGCGGCTCTGTGCAGAAGACCTTCCAGGTCTCGATCGCGGGGGACACAGACTCGATCCATGGAGACCTACAGATGCGGAGGAGTTCCATGATAAAGAAGATTCGTCGGCATGAAGAATCGGGCAAGGAGCGAGGAGTATTGATCGATTGAAACTCGGGGAAGAAGCCCTTATTCCATGTTCTTCCTTCATGCCAAGCCGCTGTCCGATCGAGGAAGAGCGCCAGGTTTTATTGTAGCCATCCGACGAGGAGTGAAGTAAGCATATTCGGTCCACACTATCAACTTAAGTGGCACCTACGTAGCGCCACTCCAACCGTTCCTCAAAGCGGATCAACGGGTAAATATCCGAGTTCCCCCTCCGCCATTTTGTATTTAAGTTTAATATAGTAAACTTTCCTCGACCTGTTATAATTTTTTAATATTTTGCATTGGGGGCCTCGTACTTTCTTGTATTTATGTTTCAGTCCATATCAGGCTCACGTGCCCTTACACATTTATTTTGTAAAACTTGCATGTATGCCCATAATTTTAGGACCATTTACGCTTTGAATTAAACTTTAGTTTTAATTGCTTATTGGTCCCTGTAACTACTTGGAAATTTATTTTTCCTTTTCTATTTATTAAAAATAGCTCCTGGTCTCTCTTAATTACGGGAAAATTACCTTAAGTGCCTGAAATCATGTTTATTCACATTGTATTCTTAGATCTGGCATTTCTAGTTTTTCCATTTATTAAATTAGATTTAGGTGTTATTTATTCCCTATTTAACTTAGAAAAATCCAAAAAATATAAAACCTTTTCCAAAAAATCTTAAAGAAAAATACATATTGTTTATTATAGTATAATATAACTCACGACCAAAAATCCCTAAAAATAGAAAAAATCAAAAAAAATAAAAAGATCAAAATCCCCGTAAAAATTATAAAAAAATCATAAAAAATAATCATTGTATATTCTTACCCCCTCGTTCCTGCAAGAAGGTTTGTCACAAACCTTCTTGATCATTGTATATTCTTACCCCTCCTTGTATAGATATTCTTTCTTTTATATCCATCCCTCCCTAATGATTCGTATCACTCGACCCAGCTCCATATCGTTTCATTTTATGGCTATACTTAGGATGACCAGATCCTAAGTATAGGGGGATGAGTGACCTGAGTCTCTTCATTATTCTTTGTATATTCTCCAGATCTCATTGTTTCTCACACCCATTCCTGTCCTATACTTAGGCTGACTAGAGCCTAAGTAACCGATACTCATTATGTATATATATTCATCCATTCTCCTCCCGGCCTCGATGAAAAATCAAAAAATCGCCCTCTTAATGGTGTCAAATTAATGATTAAAAAGTTGTTCGTTCGTTGCAGATGAGCAATTAAGGGTTAATAAAAAATCGTTAAATTAATTATCAATTCAATCAAAGCGAGCGATCAATTCATTTTTTACTTGGTAAGTATAAGGTCAAACTCAGGGAGGCAACTATCTCCTTAGGTCAGTTTTTTGTCTATCTCATAGTTAGGTTTTCAGAGAGGTATTTTTTCATATTTTTAAATGCGATAAATGCAGGATATGTAATTTTAACAAAGTCCAGGGACTAAAATTTAAATTTCGATCAAATGAATTCCAAAAATCCTCAAACTTGTCCACGATGTGAAATATGATGAAATCAGACTAATGTACCTTTTTGGAATTTTTGAATTTTTTTATGAATTAATGAATACAAACAATGAGATTTTCACTAATTAATTATAATAGATATTAAATCAACTTATTTTCAGGAAAATAAAATATCTAAGATATATCACTAATTTATCTATCTTAGAAAAATCCTAGAACCAAAAAAATATTAGATTTAATACCTATTAAAAATTAAGTAGTGAAATGCACGAAATAATTTTATAGAGAAAAATATGCATACAAATGCAATTCTTTTTGGGCTTGATATTAATAACAATTAATTCTACTTTCAGTGATTTTTCAGCAATTTTTAGAGCAGTGATTAACTAATTGGATAAAATACAAAAAAATCTCACAAGAATAATATTAATTAATTAACCACGGTGAATAAAAATAATATGAGCATGTCACAGTGTAGAGAATTGATTTAGAACAAAATGATATTTTTATAATAATTAAATGATGCAATAAATAAAATCAAAATAAAGTGAGAAGTCAGGGTCTTGTCTGCAATATTACAATAAATAGATAAAGAAACAATTGCAAAGCAGGGACTTATGTGTAATTACTGATACCCTAAGGATGTTTCTACAAAACATCTCAAGAGGCACGTGCACCGCACATGCCCTTGGATGGTGGGGCTTCTTTGGGAAATAACAGACCTCCAGGGGCTTTTCTGCAAACTTTCCAGTGATCACATGTGTTGCACGTGACCCTGGAGTAACTGGTGTAATTGGGGGGATCTTTAGGGGTCTGTTTGTAACTTAGTCCAATGGGATCCTGAGCTACACGTGAGTAGACTAGTTCTCCCTTTTCTTCTTCGTGGATTCCAAGGGGAGGCGGGAGCGGTGTAGCTAAAGTCAACCGCGATGGTGCGGCGGTTGAGAGCATCACCGACGGACTGAAGCTGAAGCGTCGATGGCAGGAGCCAGCTCGTGTACGGGGGCGGCCTGGATGAGGGTTGCTTGCGGGCGATGGCATCGTGCGCCCTCCGATGCGTGGCCTGTAGTGGTGCATGACGGTGGACAACTGCACACAGGAGGACGTTCCACTGGTGGCGAGGGTGCTACGCGGAGTAGCTAAAGGGACAGAGCCGAGGGGTGGCTTCGCTTCTCTTCCGCGCGAGTGTTGTGGCAGCGGAAGTGGGGGTTGCTCCTTCGCACAGGGCACGTCGGTGTCGAGCAGCTGGGTGGAGCAGGCACCGCGCAACGGAGCTGCAACGGGTGCAGGAGGCACGCGAGGTGGCTCGCTGCAGAAGCTCATAGAGGGTGCTTCTTCACGGGGACGCGATTGTGGCTGAATCGACGTGAAGATGTCTCTTGTAACTCGCAGGAGGTAGAGACGAGCAAATTATCGAGCTGGCCCGACCCAGCCCGGCGCCCGGCCCGACAAAGCCCGCCTCCGGCCCGAGCCCACTATATAAATGGGCAGGCTTGGGTTTTGTTTTTGGCCCGAATACCATTTCGGGCTGGGTTCAGGCTAGCTCGGACCTGAGCCCGAAGCCCGCGGGCCGGCCCGAGCATTGGCCCGATCCAAGCCCGATTTTTTTATTGGGCTGCAAAACCTTGTACAAATATTGACATTACTTTTTTTATTGGGTTGCAAAACTAAACAATAATCAAATTCAACGACTAATGTTGGGTCTTGTATGTACACATGTGGAGCTCTCCCCTTCCCCCTCCACTCAATGCCCATCTACCTCCATTAAGTATATGTTCTTTGCATAGCAATAACAAATGAAATTATTAAACTAATTTTCATTCTGAATATCAAACATTATGGAATAATTTTACTGTAAAATTACACTTTCAAATTTATATTAGGGTTAGCATTCTAATAGAGTAACAAAACATAAAACTAATCTTCAATGACACAATTTTAGTTGAGATATTACAATTCTGGATTTTTATTTAAAATAACGGGCCGGCCCGACCCGGCCCGACCCATGTACTAGCGGGTCGGGTTAGGGCTTGGGCCCAATCAAAGAATTTTGCCAGGCTTAGGCCCGGCCCGAAGGCCCACAAAATGATACCGGGCTCGGGCTAGGCTGGGTTGAGCCCGACCCGATGCTCATCCCTACCAGGAGGTGTCGATGAAAGTGGTGGAAGACAGTGCAGAGGCTCGCGAGTGGAGGCTGATGACGAGATGGATCTCCACACGAAGGCAGGGATAGCGATGTGCAGGTGGAAGAACATGGGTGCGCGAGTGGAGTAGCACGAGGAAGAGAGAAGGTGACTAGGAATAACGAGGAAACAGAGTAAACAATGAGAAACATATGAAGGAAGGGGAAGAAAAGAGGAAGAAGGAGGACGAGAAGTTTACCTACGGGCTGAGAATAGATGATGTAGAATGTTGCATGGGAAGAAGCTCACAGAGGGAGCTTCGATCGTCGCTCAAGAGCATGGCGAGACTTGAGCTCTAGCAGCTTCATGAAGGAGCTGTCGCAAGAAGTTCACTTCTTGGATCTCAGTGCGGAGGTGGACCAGTGCTTGCGTCTTTGCGTCAAAAGTATCTCCCAGTAGCTGTCACCAATAGGAGTCTTGAAGCTGCTATCGACTCCTTCTCCCTCATGACGACGGATGTCATGAACGACGGTTGGTAGTGGTCTTAAATAAGAGAGGAAGGAGTCGACGACCGGTAGGCTATTGCGCAACGGGCGCTAACGAGATAAGAGGAGGGGAAAGATAAGGGAGCGGTGGCCAGCGAGGGGATAAGGCAATGGCCGTTGCGCGGTGGCCGGAGGTTGTGCAGGTGGTTCGTGGATTTGACGAGAGCGGGGGGGGGGGGGTATGTTGACTAGAGAAGAGGAAGGAGAATGCCTCATGTGTGCGACATGTAAGGTGAGAGGAAAAAGAACTTTATTATTATTTTATTTTAATTTTTTTATAACAATGAAATGAAAAGAGGCCAAAACTGATTGACACGTGGCGGCTCCAGAAGCCACCACGTGTCAGCTCCAGAAAATTCGGAAAATAAAAATAAAAGAAAAATCTAAAAGAAATAGTAAACGACCTCGGATCAAAAAGTTCTCAACACAAAAATGCCCGTCTCAATGAGATCTACAACTTTCATGAAGGGACCACAAGCAAAAGAGATCATGTATAAAGTGATATTTTTGGGGTACGCTATGTACGTAAAATACTTTGATTTTTGGGTTTTGTAATTTTTTTGTGATTTTTAATAAGGAGAAAAACTGAGAAAAATATGATAAAATTAAAGATAAATATTTACACATTAATTTATTTTTAGATTTTTAGTAAATAAGAAAATAGGATAATAAAATAAAATGGAAAAAGTAGAAGATTTGTACAGACTCGCAAAGGACACTCAGACTTGGTCAGATTCTTTGATTGTAATCTCATTTTGAATTTAGATTTCTGTATATTTTAATAAAACTTTCATCAAATAATATAAATAAAAAATAAATAAAATAAAAAATATTAATTATGTACATAAAATATTAAGTCAAAATCAGGCAAAACACAAAATGTGCAAAAGAGGCCCAAAACTCAATTTTCAAATATGAGCTCCGATTTTTATGAAATTGGTCTTGTTTTGAAGATATTTGAATATGTATTATTTTAAAAGTGAGTAGACCCAAATCGAACACTGTATGAGGAAAATATGAGCATTTTAGTCTGTCTATTCTGAAATTGGGATTTTGTCTCACTGACCAATTAGTTGAGTTAGTATTTTTTGTATTTTTCCTTTAATTTTTTAGTAATATGTACACAATGGAGTGATTTGAGGTCAATTGGAGTTAGAATAATTTGTTAAATTGTTAAAAATGCATGAAGTTTGGTGGAAATATGAAGATTATGAGTGCAATTATGCATGCTAAAATGCAGATATTATCTCAATGCATGAATGGTAAAAATGCAGATTAAATGATGAAATGAAACTAATTACTCATGAACGAAGCTCTATTTTCATCCTTTAGTATGATGAATTGCGCGGTAGGTAACTGGAGAGGGTTGCATTAGGTCCCAAGCCATGGCCGGTCCCAAGCCCGGGTAAATGAGGAGGGTTGCGTTAGGTAGCCGACATCCAGCGTAAAACAGTCGGAGACAACTTCCTAAATAATATTTTTTTAAAAATATTATTTAGGAAGTTGCCTCATGACAAACAGATCTTTCCAACATGGATTTAAGCAAACATACAGATTTTGTTGGGGCGTTCCCTACTTGAGATGCGTTGCATCGCCCGAATGCAATGGAAAATTGGCAAGGGCTGCTACATCACAGCCTGGATGTAGTTCAAAATTTGCAAGGGTTCTCGCATGAGGAACACATGCAGGTAATTAAGCTAGTTCTGCTGCATCACCGCCTGGATGCAGTCCAAAAATTACAAGGGTTCTCGTATAATGGACGCATGCGAGTAAAGAAGTTAGTCCAAAAGAGATTGCAATGGAAGTTGCGGATTGGTAGTTGGAATATTATCACTTTGACTGGAAAATTGATGAAGATAGTGGATACGATGGAAAGAAGGAAGATTTATATACTATGTCTTCAAGAGCTAAATGGGTCTGGAGAGAAAGCAAAGATCGAGAAGACATGCTTTAAACTTTGGTATTCATGTAAAGATAAGGGTAGAAACAGTGTTGGAGTAGTTGTTCATAAGGATTTGAAGGATTGTGTGGTTGAGGTGCAAAGATTCAGGGATCGGATTATTTTGCTAAATTGGTGCTTGAAGAAGAAATTCTGAATATAATCTTAGTTTATGCACTGCAAATTGGTTTAGATGAAAGGACTAAACAAGCTTTTTGGGAGGATCTAGATAAGATTTTACAAGGAATCCCACAAAGAGAGACGATTTGCATAGGTGGAGATCTTAATAGACATGTGGGAAAAGATGCTTCAGGGTATGCTAGTGTTCATGGAGGATATGGTTTTGGGGATAGAAATGAAGAGGGAAAAGTCATCCTAGATTTTGTAACGGCATATGATCTTTTCATAGCAAACACTCTCTTCAATAAGAGGGAGGAGTATTTAATTACTTACAAGAGTGGGCCAACTAGAGCACAGATAGATTACTTTGCGTCGAGGAGAAGAGATCGGTTGTGTTATAAAGACTGCAAAGTAATCCCAGGAGAGAGTTTGACAACCCAACATCGCTTGTTAGTCTTGGATGTACAAATAAAAGGGCTGGTAAAGAAAAGGAGGGTTCCTAAGATCACCAGAACTAGATGGTGGAATCTTCCACTAAAGCAATCGAGCTTCAGGGAGAAGGTTTTAGAAGATTTATCTTGGGATTGTAGTGGAAGTGCAAACGAGATGTGGGAGGCGGTAGCATCTTGTATCCGAAAGGTAGCCAAAGAGATGCTAGGCGAGTCAAAGGGAGGAGCCCCAGGTCAAAAGGAGGCTTGGTGGTGGAGTGAAGAGGTTCAAGAGAAGCTAAAAATAAAAAGAGCACGCTTTAAAGCTATGTCTAAGGATAGAACATAGGAAACTATCACAAACTACAAAATAGCAAAGAAGAAAGAAAAGAAGGCTGTAAGCGAAGCTAAGTGGAAAGCTTATGAAGTTTTGTATAAAAATTTCGACTCTAAGGAGGGCCAAAAGGATATATTCAGGTTGGCCAACGCAAGAGAAAGAAAGACAAAAGACCTTTCTCAAGTGAGATGCATTAAGGACAAAGAAGGACACATGCTTGTTGCTCAGAAGGATATAGAGACTAGATGGGAGCGATACTTCCATAAACTTTTCATTGGGGAAGGAAATAGAGAGATCACTTTGGGTGATCTAGCTAGTAGTGAAAGTTACTTAAATCGTGCAAGCTATAGACGGATACAAAGAAAGGAAGTAGAGGAGGCTTTGAAGGTTATGAGACCTGGGAAAGGTGTAGGACCGGATGATATCCCTGTAGAAGTATGGGAAGTTTTAGGTGAGCGCAGTTTGACTTGGCTTACGAATCTATTCAATGTTATTTGGCAAAGCAAGAAAATGCCTGAAGATTGGAGGAGGAGTATCGTGGTGCCTCTTTATAAGAATAAAAGAGACATTCAAAATTTTTCAAATTATAGAGGTATCAAGCTGATGAGTCACGCTATGAAAATTTGGGAACATGTGATCGAGAGAATGTTGAGGCAAGTTTCCAACGTCAAAGAAAACCAATTCGAATTCATGCCAGGTCACTCAACTATTGAAGCCATCCATTTGCAGAGGAGAACAATGGAGATTTATATAGCTAAAAGGAAGAACCTCCATATGATCTTTGTTGATTTGGAGAAGGCTTATGATTCTGTCCCACGAGAGATATGGTGGAGAGTTTTGGAGAAGAGACAAGTGCATGTCCTATACATTAACCTCATAAAGGACATGTATGATAAGGCTTTATCTTGAGTAAGGACCCCGTCTGGGAAGACTGGCTATTTTGACATCAACATTGATTTAGGTTCAGCTTTGAATCCATTTCTTTTTATTTTGATTATGGACGAGTTGACAAATCACATTCAGGATGAGTTACCTTGGTGTATGTTATTTGCTGATGATATTGTGTTGATTGACGAGACTAGAGATGGAGTGAATGAGAAGCTTGAGGTCTGGAGACATGAGTTGGAGAGTAAAGTATTTCGTATAAGTAGGGCTAAGACGGAATATATGGAGTGCACCTTTGATGGAAGCAATGGTGAAGGAATTGAGGTGAAGATTGCTGATGATAACATTCAGAAGAGAGATTCTTTTAGATATCTGGGATCTATTTTGCAACATGATAGGGAAATTGATGGAGATGTTACTAATAGAATAAATGCATGCTGGCTAAAGTGGAGAGGAACCTCTGTTGTTCTCTTTGATAAGTAAATCCCTTTATAAATTAAAGGAAAGTTTTACAAAGCAGCCGTGAGACCTGCTATGCTCTATGGATCTGAATGTTGGCCTGTGAACCATAGACATGCAGAGAATGGTTGTAGCAGAAATGAAAATGTTAAGGCGGATGTGTGGACACACACTTAAAGATCGGATTCGGAATGATGCAATCAGAAAGAAAGTTGGTATTGCTCCGATCGAGGATAAGATGCGAGAAAACCGCTTAAGATGGTTTGGTCATTTACAAAGAAGATCAACTGATGCACCAGTTAGGAGATGCGAGTGTTGGGATGTTGAGCCGCCTAAGAGAGGGCGGTGACAACCCAAGAAGTGTTGGAAAGAGACCATACGAAGGGATCTTTGTTTTGTGGATATAAGCCAGGGATTGACCCAAGATAGATCTAAATGGAGGCGAAGAATCCATGTAGCCAACCCTACTTAATTCTGGGAAAAGGCTTTGTTCTTGTTGTTGTATGATGAATTACATATTTATCACTCGTCCACCCTATTTTTGGTCTCCTTCTAAACTTAGGCTGCCAAAGCCTAAGTATAGGGGGCAGTTCGACTTTTATGCTTTTTGTTATTTTAGCTCTCCCGCGCTTAGCACGAGCTATATCTTTTCCTCGCTTCTCGTGCTCTGAGGACATAGCACCTGCTAAGTATAAGGGAGCATGCATATATTAAATATATACTTACCCATAGCTTGTACTTTCACATATTTTTGTATATATTGTGCAGTAATTACGGGGTGGCTAAAATTTGTAAAAAAACTTTTTGTAAAATATATGTATACTTGTATGATATGTATATTGTATAATACTTGTATAGTTGTATATAAGCTTTGTAAATAATACTTTTGTAAAATTTGTTGTAAAGTAAGAGGTATAAAAAAGTGAAAAAAACTCTCTAAAAAGAGGCTTCTTATTTACTGTGCACATCATCCTTGCATTAAAAAAATGTGTCTTGCATTTCATTCATCTACATTACATGTCATTTGCATCTTATTTACTCATGCACATCATCTCTTAAAAAGAAAGAAAAAGAGTCTTGCATTTCATTCATCTACATAGCATGTCATCTGCATCTCATCTGCATATCTAGCATATGCAAAGTGAAAAGTTAGTGGGTTCTGAGCCAAGTTGTGAATAGATGTCGAGGATGGATTTGATTTGACCTTAATCTACCTAATTTCAGAGGAACGTTATAGGAACTGGAGTTAAGATTCTTCAGGTTCAGTGACTTAATCTTTGAGTCCGCAAGTCTATATTCACATGTCATCATGATTGGTCTAAGTAGAATATTTCGTAGATACTCACGACTCTTTTTGACAGTGACCTAACTTGGACAAGCACCATGCACGTAGCTCTTCATTGATGAGGTGGTGAGGAGGTAGAATCCTTTGGCTTGGAGTAGCACACGATTGGAAACATCCGTCCTCCTCTAGGGAGGGTAGTGCATCTCAACCTAGTCTAGTGGCGTCGACGTCTAACGACGGGATGCTGTGGGTTGCAATAATACTTCAAAAAAGGGATAGTCTACTGGATCAAGAAGAAAAACTCCTGATGTACATGATGCATCTTGTATATAGTTCAAAAAAAAAGATAAAGAGAGAAAAAGAGCTCCAAAAAAGTGGACAGGCCTGATTGAAAATAAAATGCAGGCGGAGTATGTATATTTGCAAGGCATATGCTTCAAAGCCTCATATCATGGAAGCTTGCAGATGGAGACTTGGCTACACTGGTCAAGCTCAACAGATATGTGACTACACTGGTCACAATCCATTCTCTTCTCTACCCCCTTTTCTTGAGCTTGTACTTGAACTTAGAAGGGAATACCCCGCTCCTCGAGGAAAGAGTTGCTAGACTGGGGAATTAGAGTTACCTTGTTAGAGGAGGTGGTTTCTTTGCCATTTCTGATGTGGAGAGTTATATTTCACTTACACTATACAAGTTAGATTCATAGTCATCAAAATTTGTGTATGAGGATCAACCTGACTGTTGAGGCAACTTGAGTAGAGACTTGTAGAACTTAAAGGTTGTTAGGTCTTAAATTTAGATCCCAATAAGGTTCCATCATTTTATTAATTCAAAGGTCGAGTCAAGCTCCATTTTCACCTTTTGTTCATGACCTTGGCATGGAACCCAAAATCATTTCACTCTTGCATTTCATTTTAGTTGGTAGGGGACGAGCAAGATTTAAGTATAGGGGGTTGATGAATATGTGGTTCATCACTCTAAAAGTTGGAAATAAAAATTTGTTCCCGAGCAATTAGCTACATATTTCCACCTATTATGCGTTATTCGTATTCATGCATGTAGAATTAAATGTTCGCATTTTAGCATTCATATTTGCATAAATAAGGAGCCAAATTCACTTGTACACATTCATATGTATATTAGCCAAATTCATCTATTTGTATCTATTGTATACTAACTCCAAATCCAATAAAATCAACTCTATAGTGTATATATTACTAACACTAATAAAGAAAAAATATCAAAAAATACTAACTTGTAAAATTGACCAATAGATCCCAAACCCAAGTTTAAGACTAAGAACCTAAAAATACGCACATCTCTCTCATACAGTGTCTGATTCAGGCATATTCACTTTTAAAGTAATATACATTCAAAGACCTTTAAAACAATACTAATTTCATAAAAATCAGAGATCATATGTGAAACTTGGAATTTGGACCCCTATTGTATATTGTACATATTGACTAAAATACCCTTCATTTTATCTTTTTATTTTCTTAATTATTAAAAATCTAAAAAATCAGATTAAGTTGTAAATATTATTTTTATATTTTCTCTACTTTATTTTGTTTTTTTATCTTATTTAAAATGACAAAAAATAAAAAAGATAAAAATTCGGTATTTTATATCTATAAGATACCCTCAAAAATACTTTTTGTATATGTGACTTCTTTTGATTTTCAATCCTTCACGAATGTTATAGATCTCGTCGAGACTTTAATATAGACTACTTTTTAATTTGATCCCTTTTGTTATTTCTTTTTTATTTTTATTTACATTTTATTTCTAAATTTTCTGGGAGCAACACATGACATCTCCTGGAGCCGCCACGTGTCATCCCCATTTTATTTATTTATTTATTTTCGTATTTTATTAATTATTTACTTTAATTTAGTTTAATTATTTTGTTTTTATTTAATTTTCTCCCTACTTTTATTTTCTCTTCATTATTTTTAGTAGCATACTTATTTTATATTATATTTTATATTTTTCCTTTTTACTTCTCTACTCCAACTTACCACCCTAGCCACCAACTCCCCATTCTCCCCTCATCTCCCACCACTTTCTCCATCTCTTTTCTAACATTCGCCTCCTTTTTATTCCCCTCCTCTCTTTCATTGATCCTCATCCGTTGTTTCGAGAGAAGAGAGATTGAGCCCCTTTAACCTTCAAGTGACAGCTGTAGGAGACGAGTTGAGCGACAAAAACCTCAAAGACGAGATTCACGGCATCACCATTGCCGTGTCACGAGCTTCCAATCAGGCTCGCTTAGCATCAAAGGATTCCACCATCCTTCTTGAGGCGACGACAGGAGTTGCATCATAGCTCCTCCAAAATACGGCGAATCACATGTAAGTTATCCTTCTCATTTTTTTATCTAACAATTTTTTTGTTGTTATTTTACACATCTCCACCAATCATCACAACCGTTATTATCATACCATCACTATCACAATCAATCATCCTAATAACTATTTTCCTATCACCACATTTTTTTTAAATCACCTCACATCATTACCACCATCATCTCATCATCTCCATTCACTACCATATATTTCATTTCCTTGTTTGAACATAAAAAAATAAAACAAAATTAAAATCAACAAAAAAATAAAAAAATTTGCAGCCCAGAACCTGCACGCGTGCAGCCCGCACCACCTCCTGTGGCGCCGACGTCCGTTCCCCTCGCCAACGCGTAGCGACATTGGCGGCCGTCCCTGGCCATTGTTCCCTTCGCCACAGCCGACCAGCCACCCGCACACAGAGCCCTTCTACTGTACCTGCTGCGCGCCCTCCCGTCACCAGTGGTCGTCCACCGCACGTCCCTTGCACGAGCTCCAGCCGCCCGCAACTTCCAGTGCGCGGCCGTCTCCTCCGTGCCACCTCGCGCCCGCACCTTCCACCGCGCTCCTGCGTAGGCCTGCCGACCACACCGCCAATAGTCATAGCTCCTCCGTGGCTGCGCCCTCGCATCCACCGTGCAACGCCCCGCCCATAACGCTCCACTGCGCGGATGCGCCCCTGCCTCCGGCGCGCGAGCAGCCGTCGCCTGGCCATCGCACGCGCCTTCGCCGACCCCCACGCCAGACCACTGCGCATGTGGCACCCCCAAGCGGCAGCCACCCCATCTTGTCATGCATCCCCTCCCTAGCGTGGACCCACCGCTCCAGCACAACCCTCGCCGCCGTTCGCATAGCCAGCACGACCTCCCCTCACTGTGGCCGCCTGCGCGCCCTAGCTGCTCATGCGACCTCCAGTAGTCTTAGCGGGTGGGTTCTTTTAAAAACCCAGGGAAAGGAAGGTGACCTTTCAACAATTTTTGGGCAAATTTCATAAAGTACCCCGGAGGTATAAGATATTAAAGAAGTGTCCTTGTGCACATTTTAATTTGTTTATTTTTATTTTCTATATTATAAAGACATCCCTAACTTTGAGTAGTAATCTGAACATCCATTTCACATCAAATTTTAGACAAAAATTTCATATTGTAGATCATTCAATTCTCTATATTTGGGTTATTTAATTAGATTTTGTGAGCATTAGGTAATTAATGAAAATTATTTTTGTGAAAATTTGTATATTTTACCCATTTCAAGGTCTGAAATTAATATTTAATTAAATATTTATCTAAAATTTGTGAAAAAATTTTAGATGGTTCCTTTAGTTGTGCTTTAATTTCTATCCAAACTTCATCACAAACGGAGATGTCTTGTGCATAAAATAAATTATTGAGTGATTTCTGTAATTGATTTTTAATTAAATCCACGGATATCATTTTTGTGAAATTTTGAGTCTCCTGATTGATAATTAAAATATCTTTTTGAGATAAATTGTTCTCTGGATAAATTTATTTCGTGGATTTATTAGGAATTAAATACTCACAATCACTCTGCTTTCAGTAAAAAATTTATCCAGAGTGATTGTGAGTATTTAATTCCTAATAAATCCATGAAATAAATTTATCCAGAGAACAATTTAGTTTGGTGACTGGAGTGATGGGAAGCCATTTGTAGTGGCGCATCCACCATCTCCTATGAGCTCATCGTTATGAGGTCCAGCTCCTTGGCCTCGGCCAAGTCAAGCCCTCATCTCTCGTTCCTAGGCAATATAAATAGTCTAGTTTTCAATTTTGCATTTAGTTTAGCAACTAAAACAATGAATTAGCTTTATTTCCAATTTCATCGTATGCCTGAAGCTCGCGCTACAGGCTGATTCCATCGCGATTTGACCATCTTCGTCCCCATTGACCACCCTATTTCAATCTTAATCCATTTCTCTGCATAATCCACACATCTCCCCCTCGAATCCTCATGGATTCGAGGACTTCGAGCTCTATCTATCGCCACCATGCTGGAACTCATCGCCATCTCCATCCACGAAGCCTCAGGCTTAGATTTTTGGGCTGAGGTGTCCGCCTCAAGCCAAGGAGAACTTTCGTACAGGTCCTAGCCCCAAACAAACCATCTGGAGCTATTTTGAAGCCCAAATGCGGCTCTGTGCAGAAGACCTTCCAGGTCTCGATCGCGGGGACACAGACTCGATCCATGGAGACCTACAGATGCGGAGGAGTTCCATGATAAAGAAGATTCGTCGGCATGAAGAATCGGGCAAGGAGCGAGGAGTATTGATCGATTGAAACTCGGGGAAGAAGCCCTTATTCCATGTTCTTCCTTCATGCCAAGCCGCTGTCCGATCGAGGAAGAGCGCCAGGTTTTATTGTAGCCATCCGACGAGGAGTGAAGTAAGCATATTCGGTCCACACTATCAACTTAAGTGGCACCTACGTAGCGCCACTCCAACCGTTCCTCAAAGCGGATCAACGGGTAAATATCCGAGTTCCCCCTCCGCCATTTTGTATTTAAGTTTAATATAGTAAACTTTCCTCGACCTGTTATAATTTTTTAATATTTTGCATTGGGGGCCTCGTACTTTCTTGTATTTATGTTTCAGTCCATATCAGGCTCACGTGCCCTTACACATTTATTTTGTAAAACTTGCATGTATGCCCATAATTTTAGGACCATTTACGCTTTGAATTAAACTTTCATTTTAATTGCTTATTGGTCCCTGTAACTACTTGGAAATTTATTTTTCCTTTTCTATTTATTAAAAATAGCTCCTGGTCTCTCTTAATTACGGGAAAATTACCTTAAGTGCCTGAAATCATGTTTATTCACATTGTATTCTTAGATCTGGCATTTCTAGTTTTTCCATTTATTAAATTAGATTTAGGTGTTATTTATTCCCTATTTAACTTAGAAAAATCCAAAAAATATAAAACCTTTTCCAAAAAATCTTAAAGAAAAATACATATTGTTTATTATAGTATAATATAACTCACGACCAAAAATCCCTAAAAATAGAAAAAATCAAAAAAAATAAAAAGATCAAAATCCCCGTAAAAATTATAAAAAAATCATAAAAAATAAAAAAAAATAATTTCTACTTTATATTTTTATTTGTAGATATTATTATATATTAAAATTGATTTCGAGAAAATTTGAACCTTTTTTGTATTTTTAAACCTTAAATCAATTCAGGTTGTTTAAAAAGTCAATGTTTTGACTTTTTCATAATTTTAAAAATAAAAAAAACAAAAATATTCAAAAAATCACAAAAATATAAGCATAATTGAAAAACATAAAAATATTTTGTTGTTTGTTTTCACCTATTTTTATTTATATATATTACCCTATATAGAATATATATTTAATATATTTACATATGTTATAGTTACTATTAATCTTTATAAATACCCAAATATATTTTTTAATACCCTTAAAAAATTAAAAAGGATCGTTATCTCTGGTAATTTTCTGTTTTTCTCATATTTATTATATATTCTATACTCTATAGTAGTTATATTATACACATGATCCTTATTTTCCATTAATATATATATATATTATAATACTAAATTAAAAAGAAATTAAAAATCAGAAGATTGAAATTTTAAAAAATATATTTAAAAAATCTTTTAATTAAAACCGCCTACACATTGATTGAGAGTGTGCATACATACTTATACACTAGCATTATTTATTCATTTAAATAATATATGATATATCCCATGCTTCTCGTGTTCGACCCCTGCCTGCTTGCCATTGTATGCATTTATTGTAGGGTATAATAAATTTTGATTCCCACACCTGTTTTGCTTGCTTGATTTATTCCTACTGTGCGGGTTGAGTGTTGCTTAGTCACTCGGGCTTCTTGGGTTCTCATCCCAACGACTCAGTGGTCTCGTGTGTGGACCGCGAGACAATCCCTTGGGTTTCAGGTGGCTAAACAAAGGGTTACATGCCATGGCCCCAAATGGTTTTTTCGATGATTCTAAAGCACGAATTGTCACAAGCTCAAATGGAACCAAATCATTAGTTTAAGAGTGGCCTATCACGGCCTTAAACGGTGTCGAACCATTGTTCTAATTACGACAAGCCATGAGATCATGGGGTGGACTACTCATTTTAAAGTAAAAATATAGGCGAGCACACGTAGACTCACCACATGCTCATCGAGTAATCACCAAGTGATCGCTAGTTGTGTTGGCGATCACACATGCTCGCTAATAGCATGGATGCAAGCCCATCGGGGCCAGCACTCGTGCTCGCTCGCCTATATGGGCAAGCACATGGTGGTCGCCCATGTTCTCGCATGGTACATGTTGGGTCAGGCCCTGGTGCATGTTGGGCGATCACCTCGCAATCATGGTGCGTGCACACATGCTTGCTCACAACCGAAGCAAACAAAAAAGATAATACGGGTTCGTCAAGGTATTGAAGCCCTATCGAACATGTATCTAAGTAGGTATTTAAAACACTGTCAAAGATTACACGTCATATTATTTGTAATTCAAGTTACCAATATGACATGTAAATTATGAAATCTTTTGCATAAAAGTCAGTAACTCTGGAATAACCAACATGATAGATGAATACTGACATTAAAGGGACATAGTTGTAATATCAAACTGAAGTGAAATGTACATAGACAATACATTGAGTCAACCTTAAAAGTTCTTACAAATGCAACGACATTCTCTATTCTATAAGTAGAACACAATGGTATCATTTCATCTTCGCGTGAAAGAACTTTGACATCGCACTCTATTTGGATTTATAATTTTCTTTTCCATTTTCCTTAAATATTTCATACATTCGATCTTCTTCTTTTGGATCAATATCTTCCTCCTCTTCCTCTTCTTCTCCACCCTTCTCTTGTTGCACTGCTAACTTTTGTTACCTATAAGGAAATGATAAAAAAATACAGGATAGTTGAGAGAGAAAATCATGAGTAGAATACACTTAGAATACACTTGAATTAAATTCTTACGTACAACTTGTGAAATCTTCATGTAGCTTTGTCACCTTATCCACCATCGTCACCATCCGAGACTCAATATACGATGTTGGTCTTTGATGATGGATGTTGTGAATAAGATGCATAGCCATAAAAGAATAAGAATGTTGATATTCCTCCACAAAGTATGAAGGAAGACAACCAATTGTCTATTTCATATTTGTGAAACCTACATCAATCTCCTCTAAAACCTTGATTAAAAATCATAAATGCTAACCACAAAAGTAAAACCATGGTAAGTTAATCAAATACAACTTGTTTTGTTATATTTGTTTCCACATAACTTTATCAAATACAGGTTGCTCATCCGAATCATTTATTGGCATTAAAGGTCAATTATTGATCCCTAAAAAGGAAACCAGGATGATAATTATATCTAATATAATTTATAAACAACTATTAACTTGCATCTTATAAAAAACACTAACCATGTCTCCCACCTCATGAGTAGACAACAGGTATTCACCATCTCTCCCTTGCATATGGGTCATGAGTCAGGGATGCAAACGGACAGATACGGATACAGATATAGGTATTACCATATCCTTATCCGTTTCAAAATACAGATACGGATACGGATATCATACGAATATCGAAAATTGAATATTAAATACGGATTCAGAATCGGATAATCATGATTCAGATACAGATATTTAAGAAACAGATACGGATTATCCTATAAATATTAAGCGCCTCCTCATACTTTTAATTAGAAATGATATCTTTATGAACTTGTAATTGATGGATGACCACTCATAAATTCAATAAACTTATAATATTACATAATAAATAAGAAAATAAATTAAAATATAGAATGAAATAAATTAAATAGCATATAATAAAATTTTACGATGGCGTACCTCTGTGTTCCTTCATTTGAAATGTTTCTAAAATATAGGTAATACTGTAACATTGTAACCAACTAATAAGATAAAGGTGATATGGTATATTTCATGAAATGATATTATGATAAATTATAAAAGTTTATTACCTTTTTTTGACATTTCATGATGAGGTACAATTTCGTGTCAATGCTACATTGCGGCATGCAAAACATTTGTGAAGTTGAAATATTGCATATCTTGTTGACCCAAAATATAAACAGACAACTATAAAAATAAAGTTTTTTTCATGAGTAGATAATCTAACAACAAAGTTCCATAAAAGAAAAATGATGATTTAAAGTAGTTCCACAATAGTTCAAAATCAAATTCTACAAACTCAAAATAAACTAGATAAGATTCAACTCAAAATAAACTGGATAAGATATACATGCCATAAGTGACTTGATAATACAGATATCCATATCCATATCCGCGAAAAATATATACATCCATATCCGTATCCGAAAAAAATCTATAATGGTATCCGTATCCGAATTCGTATCTGCAAAAAAATAAAACTAATATCCGTATCCGTATCCCTATCCATTAAAATCCAAAAATGTATATCCGTATCCGCTTAAAAACGGATACAATAGCGGGCAGATACTGATATATCCGCATCCGGTTGCATCCCTAGTCATGACCTACCACTCTTGAATAGACGGCTTCCTTTCCAACTTAACAGTTTGGAAAAAACATATAAATAAGAAATAAAGAAGGTAATCACAAAATAAAAGATATAAATAATGGTATAAACTTTCCAAGGTTACTGTCTCATCCCGGATTTGATTTTGACCTTTTTAGCCACTTGTCGATCTATTTTTTTTGCTTTTGGCGGTTCGTTCCACTTGTCATCGACCTCCTCCCAAACTCATCACATAAATGAAAGCATCGCAAAAGACCTACCTACATACATAAAATATGATTATAAGAAAATATGATAACATAAACATTTATTATAATTTAGCCAATGCAAAAAAACCATTACCTTTCCTCGATGAATCGAACGGGAGGGAATCTCTTCATCTCCTTGAAATCCATTTCCTCCCAATCTATCTTTCTATATGAATCCTTATAGCCTTAAATCATTCTCTTCTCCATCACAAGGGTAAAGGCTTGACGATAAGTATCCTTCCTTCAACCAGGAGAAAAACGATACATACCTTCAAATTTTCAAAAATATGTTAGTTTGTTGAATACCTTATAATTATTTAACCTTTGAAATTATAATTCTTATCAGGAAAATGTCGAATAGTCTCTTATTCTTATTGGTGTGAATGCGACATCAATACAATTCTGTGGAAGTTGTTTGTGCCTTGATAATATTTGTGATCTCCTTAGAAACTCGGTTGGTATTCAAATTATCCCTACATAATATTTGAATAACTTTATATGTATGTTTTGGATACAAAAAAAGATAAATTATGAATGATGTTTATCTCTTATCAGCTAAACTATGTAAAAGCATGTGTAAATAAGAAGTCCGTCCTTCTACACAAGATGCGTGCACTTCGGCGCTTTGACGTGTAGAAGATGGAGAGGTTGAGTCCATATAAGGACATGTTGGAGCCAGGATAGGGCATGGCTCAGGCATGTGTGAAGAGGATGGCTCGCCGTAAAAACTTCCATATAATGGAGGTGGAGGAACACCAAGAGACTGGTAACATGATATAAGAATATGCATCTCCTCCGAGGAGGTGCTGAAAAAATAGGCAGTGTCTACTGCCCTACAGGCAATGGGGATTGTGATGTGACAGGCGACTAGATCATTGAGATCCATGTGAATCTCAACGTCTAAAACATGCCATATCTATAAATAATCATGAATGGATTTAATTAGAAGTTATAAATTCATTTAAAATGAACATTATAAGTTATAATATACTTTACTAAAGCATATATCTTGATTTTCATTGCTCGACATCTTCCACTAAAAGTGTGTATTACCCCAGTATCTGTTAATGAAATATTAATTAATAATGGGAACAATTTCTGCTATATTATGATGCTCGTATTCGAGTATGAAAGATTCATCTGAGTCTTCATCTACGCTGTTGTCATCCTTACTTATATAACTTCAAGAAACTATCAATATAACTGTTAAATATTCTACTTTTTTCCGCTTGTGTGAAACTACAGAAAGATACCATACCTGGACCTTAGTCCACTTGTGTAGCAAGGACAAATGATTCAAATCTTTGTATATTTTTTCTCGAGATAACATCAACTATTTTGTATCTTTTACTGATCACTAAACCTTATTTTGGGTCATACCAATTACATAGAAAAAAATCATGCTAAGTCCTAGAATAGTGTACTCTACTTCCAACATTTCTTTTAAGATGCTGTTGTAGTCGATATTATCTCCTATATAACAAGTTCCTCGTACCATTACTTCATGAGTACATAACTTCCACTTTAATTTATTGTATGAAACCGTTAACCATTAATACAACAAACCATTGTATGATTCAATCTGATCAATCGAACCTTCTAGAAAATATCTCAACATTCTGGAACTTTTTACGTTGTCATTAAGCACTTATTTTTATTTCTCAAACCATTTTGAAAACTGAAACTAGTATGTATAACAATATGATCTTCATTCCATGACATGATCTCATCACTTTTTTTTCTTTCTACCTTTTCTATTATAGTTGAAATGAAATTATCAATAAGTTGTGAGAATTAGATAATTACAAAAACATGATGTAGAGACATATGTACTCGACATATGGTGCTATGTAAAAATGTAATGAAGATAGACCTTGATTTCATTCAAGTACTTGTACCGCGCTGATGAACTGCATTTTCACCACTTTAATTGTCATCTTTTATCGTAGTATAGGCGGTGAAAATGGTTCAACAAAGACCACATTTTCAAGATGCATGCAATTTTTGTTTGATTTTTAAATGCAATTAGATGAGATGCAAGATGAATTCTATGCTAACATAGAAATGATAAACAAATATGCCCTAAAAAGATGAAGTCAATGAGCAACAGATTATGTTTTAAATTCAGAGTTAAATCGATCGAAACCAAGAATAAATATCTATTAATGGGAAGAATTTATAGAGCACGAGACACTGTATGTCATAAAAAAATCATCTTATTTAATTTAGTAATAAATTAAGAATTTAAACATGCCATTAGATAGAGAATCAAATAAGCTTCAAAACATCACAAAAATCATGCAATTCAGACTTAAGATGCTCAAGATATGTTAAAAATCGTGCAAGGGCATAAATGTAATAAAAATGCGAGGAAAAGAAAGGATAAATATTACAAACAGGCCCCTAGAGGGACCCATTTGCAAATTCCAATATCTGGAGGGGCCCCTATGAAATTTGTCCTTGTGTGTAGGGATGTCTTTACAAATATCGAAACTAGATAGGGCCTTTATGTAAATTTCCCAGATGCGCACATAAGGCATGCGCCTGGGGACTTTATTGCAAATTTGAAGAAGGCCGACGGTGTCCCTGTAAAATACCTAACCCTCACGTACAGGACACGCGAGAGGATGGGCTCGGAGTGGCGAACCAGGCTCGGGGAACATGGCAGCTTTTGGTGAAATTGCTAGGTGGTCCGAACCTTTTTGCCTTGGTTCGGGCATCGTGGCTTATCAAGGTCGTTGGATGGTCGCCGAGAAGCACCATCCAACGGCACACGTGCTTCCTCCTCCATTAGAGAAGAGGCGGCGAAATTGGAGCTCCAGCGAGGCTGCCAAAGCTTCGTCGGGCTCCCCCTTGCTCCCTGATCCCTGTCGGAGGATCGTGGATGCCTGGCGAAGGTGGCTGATCTGCGGTGATGGCGCGAGGGTAGCTAGAGATGGCCACTGAAGTCGCACCACCAGAGGAGGAGCTCGAGATTGGTGGGGCGGTGAAGACTTCGACCATTTACGATTCCTGCAAGGTTAGCTCATAACCGAAGCGTGTGTGAGTGGATTGTGAGTAAGAGGGAGTGGAATGAGGACATGATCTGGGGCGGAGAAGGTGGAGTCCCAAATGAGTTCTCCGAAGTGTTGTCGGAGAAAATGGAGCGAGGCGGAGATGGTTATGGAGGGGGAGGGAAGGTGATCGGGGTTAGGCGCGTGAAGGAAGGATGGACGGCGGAGCTAGTAGGGTGGTCGGTGAATAGAAGGGAGATGGGTGTGCATGGGATTAATTTGGATAAATGAAAGAAAAATAATGAGGGGAGATATACCTAGAGGTCAGAGATGATAACGACGGTGGAGGGATCAGCCTGGGATGAGATCTCTAAGGACCTCTGGTAGTCGCTCAACATGCTCGGCCTGAGCATGGGGCTCAGCGGTGCCTAGGGCAACCACGACATGGTCCAAAGACCATGGGTCAACACCAAGGGATGAGGTCGTCTTAGCCTCCAAGCTCTGACCTCTCTCTGTCACAGAGAGGTCGAGGGTAGCTGGGCATCTGCCTTGAGATTGGTGGACAAGGGTTACGGGAGGCGGATCTTGGGTTTTAGCGAAGGAAGATGACAGTTGTAGATGGTGGCGGGATATTTTGAAACGACTGGAATGAAGGCTGGGAGTGAAGGCGGGGGACAGGGTTACGCCTGGATGTAGGATGTAACGACTATGGAGGGGTGGCATTAGGTTGCAGCAAGGTGAACAGATAAGAAGGCTAAAATAGGAGGGGCGGGGTGGACGCGATCCTAACGTCTGGGGAAAGGGGGTGACTGGAGGAGGAAGAGGACTCATGGGTTGTTGGATCTCGAGATCCAACGGCCCAGATGAGGGCGCGAACAATAAGCTTGGATTTGATCGATCAGATTAGATCTGACGATGAGGTGATGAGCCGAAAATCATACGGTCGAGAGGGAAAAATAATATCACAAGTGTCATCGTTCTCAACCGCTCGATTTGGTCAACGAGAAAAATAAATGAACCACTCAAAATAGGATAAATCAATAAAAAACAATGTAAGCGATTTTCGCTATTCTTTTTCCCTGGTATAGCGACCAGGGTCGAACACAAGGAACATGATTTAAAAACTATGCAGTCAATTTTCAGAAGTGAATTTTCAGTGGTTTTTTTGAGTTTTTTTTTAATTTTTTAATTTTTTAATGAGGAACAATATGCACATGTGATAAAACACACACACGCACAACACTATTTTTGTATTTTTCAAAAAGGTCAAAAATACTCAGAAAATTAAAAGGAAAATATTTTTGTGTTTTATATATTTTAAAATATTTTAAATAATTTTTTGGAATTTTTCTGATGTTTTTGTGATTTTCTAAAAATGAAATAGTGGAAAATAAGCAAATTATGCATAGTCAGGAGTATTTTGTAATTTAAAAATCTTTTAATTGCTCAAAAATCCTGAAATTTATTTTTAAAAGACATTAGAAAGCTATATCTACAATCAGAAACTGAAATCATATTTTTTGGATTTTTGTATAATTTTCTACAAATTTTTTTGAGATTTTTTGTTTTTCTCAATTTTTTTTGGTTTTTATAAATGGAAAATTCACAAAAATGGTCAGAAACTAAAGCACATCAAAATGCACCTACAGTAATTTTTTAGAATTTTTATGCAACTTTTCTAATTTTTATGAATTTTCAAAGTTCTGACAAGGGGAAAGACCCTATTTTTAATTTTTTAAATATATCAAATAAAAACAAAATGCTATAAAAAATTTAGACAATGTAAAACAACATAGCAGGAGCATATAAAATTTTTTAAAATTTTCAGAGCGTGATAAACATTTATTTAATCATAAATAAAATTAAAGTCTAGCAAACATGGACTGAATGGCAAATATGCAAAGTTTTTACATCAAATGAGTAATATAAATAAAATGCAGAAAGAAAAGTGTAATTTTCCCATTAAACCCATGTGCATTGCATGTGATCTGGATTTGAAGCTCTCACAAGGGTCTTTTGTAATTTTTGAAAACATCCGAGGGCCTTGATGTAATTGTTCCAAAGAATATTTTTTTATTCTAAAAGCCCATCCCTTAGGGTTCCTGCGTGTTTCGTTTCCTCTCGAAGGTGGAAGTGCCGCCGCCCACCAAAGGGGAAGGGGGAGGCTCGGCCACCGCGGCTCGCGGATCTGAAGGACGACGGAGGGTGTGGTGGAGCTCTATCACGGGAGGAGGATGCGTGGCCACCGCGGAGGTCGCGCGGTGGGCAGAGGGCGTCGTGCGGCCCAGGTGGCGGCGGCCAGCTGTGGGGAGGACTGGAGATGGCGGTGCGGAGGAGTTGCGTGCAGCCCGCGCGCGGATGGAGCGGAGGGAGGCTCGCGCGGGCTGGCGAGAAGGAGGCGCCGCACGCGGAAGCGCGGTGGCGGCGCCGAACGCGATGGAGGGGGCTGTAGATCGGGTCGGTGGCGCAAGGGGCGCACGCCTCACGCGGGCGGTGCGAAAGTCGCGCGTTGGCGAGGGCGGTGTGCCACCGTCGACGAGCGGGGCACGGAGGTTGCTGGGCGGCCCGGGTCGCGCAGAGATGACGGTCGAGAACAGGGAGGCGTGGGCTGCGGGGCTGGCATCGGGTGATGGCACGCCGCAACGCGGAGGACGGTGGTGCCGCAGGAGCAGCACACGGTGGGCAGGGGGTCGCGGTTGCTCGGCTGAAGATGGCTGGGCGTGCGGGCGGTGGTGCGCGGAGGGCACCGTGTGGTTGGAGCGACGACGCGGTCTGGGATGGTCGTGACTTGCCCCTTTTTTATATTTTTATTTATTTTTTTATGTACAGAAAGTAAACAGGAAATAAAAGTCTCTTTTTTATATTTTTTTTGAAAATCAGAACCGTAAAATAGCCTTTTTTTAATTAGTTTTTTAAGTTTTCCTGCAAAACAAAAGTTAGAGACAAAAGATTTTTTTATTTATTCCTGCAAAATAAGAATTAGAGAGAACAGACAGCAAAAATTTTATTTCTTTTATTTTTTTAAGTTTTCCCTATAAAAATAAATGTGAGATGAACAAGAAAAACAATTATATGATTTTTTTATTTTTTTATTTTTTTATGTACAAAATAAGAGGAGTGAATGGATTCGGATCCACGATATGGGAGATAGATGTGTGACTCCGACCACCGTGCGTGATCGGAGGTGATAGGTCGTGTGAGGTAGAAAGTGAAATGAGAGGGTCAGGATATGAGATGGAAAATCGGTGTCGGACGTGGATTAAATCGTGATGGAATTTTTGTGATTTTTAATCTAAAAACTAATCACTACACCTACGCAAAAATCTAAGCCTACGATTTACTAGGAAAAGATAGGAAATAAATTGGATCTCACATCGGGGTTCGGACATGCCATGATGGCCTCGATAAGGACCGACACACTGTCATCGGACGGCTCGGAGGCTAGGCACCCTTCTTCAACAAGACGACGCTCGGAGATCGGGCTCCTCTCCGCCAAAGATCGATCAAGTGTGAATGAGGGAGGAAGGAGCCAATAAAAAGAGAAGAAAAACAAAAGATGAATGTCTATACAAACAAGGAAAGTGTTTATTGGTTAATTAAATAAAACAATCAAATTAATTAATTAATTAATTAATTAATTTTGAAATTCGGAATTAAATAAAATATATTAATTAAATAATTTCCAAAAATGATTTGGCCACTTAATGGTGGCCATTAAAGGAATAAAATCAAATCTTTACCTAAAAGGTAAGTTTTTAATTCAAATAAAAGAATAAATTAAATAATTAAATCTAAATTTCGTAATAAAAATAAATTATTTAATTAATGTGAGACAATTAAATTTTTTGGTGATTTTTATTTAAGGAAGTTAATTGTATACACATATTATACACATATAATACAATGTACATAAGTACAAATAAGGAAATAATTTTATAAATGTTTTTTTTAAAAAAATTATTTTTATATTTATTTTTAATGAAACAATATTTACAATTATATACATTATATACAAAAAAGAATATGAGTAAATTATATACAACAAGTATATGGGAAAACTACACAAAACACCTCAGAAAATCAACTTTTTAACCGTGACTCTAAAAATTATGAAACCACAGCCATTTGAAAGATAATTTAATTTATAGTATAATGGAAGTGAGTTTGATTCGATTTGAGCTCGTATGGAGCCGAAATTGGTGATTCAATTAGTGCTTGGCGGCTTTTTCTGAGGGTGATTATTTGCACTCTGTGCATTATTTTATTTTATACTTACTTTTATTATTTACAACACAATTTTATTTACAACTTTTATTTACAAAAATAATTAATTTGAGGTCAAATTATGTACAAATAAAATAATACAAGTTTTATACAAATATACATGAAAAATATTCACAAAATATTTTTGGATTTTCTGACAGATGACCCTATCTCCCCCTACTTTATTCCTGGTCGATCAGGTCAAGTCTTAACCTTCTCTCGGGGTTCGGGTTAGTCTGTATTTATTGCACAAATATATCCTTTTCTTTTCCTTTTCTTCTTTATTCTTTTATTTATGTACAAAAAGTGTTAAAAATGCATATTTAACAAATGCATGCAAAATGGTAATTTCATGGAATTAATAGGTATATACAGGTAATTGACTAAGGAAAAGAGGCTAAAATAAAAGAATAAAGGCGATGAATCGTGGATTCATCATTCCCCTATACTTTACCTTTGCTAGTCCCTTAGCAAATACTTATTTGGAAAATAAGTGAAAATGAAAATAAAGAGAAGAAAAAGGAAAGAAGTTAGAACAATGTTGACTTTTAAACTTATCTTCATAGAGATGTAGTCTGGAGCTCTGTCGGACCTTTGGATTATTAATGTGTCGGAACCTTAATGGGAAATGGATTTAAAACCTAACAGACTCTAAGTTTCATAAGACTCCTATTCAGGTCTCCTCAACAGTCAGATCAGAACAAGTCTACATACAAAAATTCTTATGACTATGAATTCTTACTTGTACGGTGTAAGTGAATATAGCTCCTCATATCAAAAGTAGCAAAGAAATAGACTCTCTCAACAAGGTAACTCTAATCCCCCGTTCTGGCAACTCTTTCCTCGAGGAGCAGGGATATTCCCTTCTAAGTTCAAGTACAACCAGCTCAGAAGAGGGGATGGAGAAGAGAATGGACGGTAACCAGTGTAGTTACCTATCCTTGGATGCATGACCAGTGTAGCCATGTCACCCGCTGCAAGCTCACAAATATTTGACTTTGAAGCTCTTATTCTTTTTTTTACTTGTATATATACTCCGGCAGACATTTTATTTTTCTATCAGGCCTGTCCACTTTTGAAGATTTTGCATTTTTTTCTTTTTTTTTTGAAAATATATACAAGGTGTAGCATGTACATAAGGAGTTTTTCCTCTTGAGTTAGTAGACTATCCCTCTTTTGAAGCATTATTGCAACCCCACAGCTCCTGTCTTTAGACCTCAACATCATCGGACTAGGTTGAGACACACTTCCCTCCCTAGATGAGGACGAGAGGTTCCGCCTAGATGTACTATCCTTGTATGCTACCCCAAGCCAAAAGATTCTGCCCTCTCACTACCTCATCCATGAAGAGCTACATGTAAAGTGCATTGTCCAAGGTAAGCCACGGTCTGAAAGAATCATGCATGTGTTGTTAAATATTCTACTTAGACTAATCAAGATGACATGTGAACATAGTCTTATGGACTCAAAGAATTAAGTCACTAGGACCTGAAAAGTCTTAACTCCAAATCTTATAAGGTTCCTCTGAAATTAAGTGCATTAAGGTCCAACTAAGCTCCATCCTTCAAATTTATTCCAGACTTAGTTTAAATGTCAAAATCATCCTGAAAAATGCTCATGCAAATGCAAGAAAATATGTACATACAAATATAAGAAAACAAAAATCTTTTTGTGAAACAAATTTCAAAATTTTGAAATTTTTATGGATTTTTGAAAGATGATGCACATGCAAAAGGTTTTTTTATGCAAATAGTTAGTAATATATACAAATATATACAAGATTTTTTTGTTTGGGATGAGATACATATTTACACAAGAATGAGTTGATTATTTTACTAGAATAAGATGAAAGGATTTACAACTTGAGTAATTTATACAGGTATATACAGAGTTGGATTTTTTTATTTTTAATTTATTCATTTTTTTATTTTTGTGATGCATATATTCCTCAAATTTATTTGAAAATAATTTTACAAATAATTTTGAAAACTATAGTCCAAAATAAGTTTCACATAATTTTACAAACATTTACACACATTTGAAAACTATTTTGCAAACATTTTTTCAAACAGTATATATATATTTTCAAAATAAATTTTCAACTATTTTAAAAATATTTGCAAATAGTTTTTACAAAATAATTTTATTTCGTACAAAAAGAAATTTTTACAATCCACAATAATTTTGCAAAGGTTGAAAATATTTTTCAAATAGTTTTTTAAAAGATTTTTCAAATAGATTTTCAAACTACTTTCAAAATATTTTTCAAAATATTTTAACCTGATTTATTAATCAATATATACCAGAAGAATTTTGAGGAAGTTTCTGCATTTTTTATTAGTTAATAATATTTTTTTTAGTTTTTTTGTTGTTGTTTTGAGTATTTACACATTATTTTAGCCATAAAAAATATGAAAGTACGAGTTATGGCTAAAGTATATATACAATATATACGACACCCCCTATACTTAGCTCGAATTATGTCCTCATAGTGATCAAAGAGCTAAAAAGAAAGACATAACTCGTGTCGCATATAGAAAAGTGAAAAGAATAGTATACTACAACGGCGAATAAAAGAATAAAATCAATAGAAGTCTGTGATCCCCCTATACTTAGGATCAAGTAATCTTAAGTATAGCAGACTGTACACAAAGGGAAAACCGAGGAGTAGAATGTACATAGTCTACCTCCCCTATACTTAAGGCACAATATCCCTAAGTATAGGCAGCAAAACAGAGGTAAAAAGAATCAAAAGAATAATCACAAGTCTGACACCCCCTATACTTAGGGTAAAGTACACCCTAAGTATGTAAAGATCATGATATGGAGCTGGGGTGTAAGACAGAAAGAATGCATGATATGGACAGAATGATCTATACAGATGTGAGTCGATGTTGAGGTGCCTCTCAACAAGCGCTAGAGTTTACGCCCCTAGCTGGGCGCAATAGCTAGGATAATGCCGTATCAAGGTTCAGGACAACATCTGTCAGGCGAATATCGTACTGTCGTTGTAGTCTCGGTGGGAGAACAACAACGAGATCAATAGAGTAAATGATAACACCCAGGTAAACAGTCAGGCGGGTGTTTGCTACCGGGTAAAGATATGCGCAGATGAAGTCAGGCTCCGGTAGTACAAAAGAAATCGTCGGCTCAAGATCTGTATGGAGTGAAAGGGCAGAGCCAAAGAAGTCAAACGTGGAGAAGGAAGGATCTGTTAGAGAATCCTCCACGTCAATCACCGTCTCAAATAGATATGAAGGATCATGATCAGGAGACTCACTATAAAGGCTGATATCCGATGTATGGAATGTAGACAAATCAGTGAAATCATCGAATACCTCAAAGATCGGGTCATCCTTACGAGGGTCGTCGAGGAGAGAATCATCAAACTCATGCTCAAAAATATCAGAAGACTCGGTCTCGTGATCCGCCAGATTGGATGCACTCCTAGAAAGTGAAACCGAGTACACATGGTCCATGGCATCCTCCCACAGATAACCTTCGGGGAGTAATGTCGAATAATCAGGAAACTGGGGATCTATGCTGTCGAAAATCAGGTCCTCCAAAAATATATCGACCTCATCAACTGGGAGGACACAAGGCTCAAATACGGGACTATTAAGATCTTTAAAATCCAAAATCGATCCCTCATCAAGCTCTCTCTGCTGAGATGAATCCAAGTATATCTCCGAATCTGAGAAGATCTCCTGAAGACAAGACACTGAATCAACTGCGTATGGACACTGGAATAACTTAAAGGATGGTTGAGATGTGGGCTCCTTCTCTATCTCTTGGGATCCTAGCAGATCTAGAATTGAAGAACCTTTGACGTGACAGAGTGGGACTGGCTCAAAATCTGACTGTAAATCCAATTGGTCCTCAACTAATGTCCGGCTCTGGGAACTCACAACAATAGGCAACACATCCATCAAATGAGAAGCAGTAGTATCCATATCCTCTGATCGGTGTGTGATGTTTGAATCAGAATGATGCGTCACGCACTCAACTGTTGTCATCTCTCCCTCATGTGTTGTCCTGAATAAATCATCTTGTGAATATGCAAGATCAGAAAGTGTATCCAAGATGGTCTCAACTAAATCCAGGTCGGGACAGTGGTGTGAACCACCACACGAGGTAATGACATATGCAATCTGCTCTGCGGTCCTCCCCCTCATGGCGATATGGATAAGGTCAGTCATCGAAAATCCATGATCCGGAAATCACCTCAAAAGTTCTCGTAACCTCAACCATGAATCTATCAATGGCTTCTGGGGGTTAACCGAAAAACCACGAATACACGACCGCATCATGTCTGCTCTACGCTGGGGGTAAAATTTCTGCAAAAACAATGATCGTAAATCTCTCCACACAGTAATCTTCCTTCCCAATCGTCTGTGCTAACTCTTGGCTCTGCTCTGAAGTGTAAATGGGAAGGTGATCAACATCATGTCCTCAGAAGTGATATCCAAATATGATCGTGATCCACAAATATCCTCAAACTCGTCGATATGCAAATAAGGTTCCTCGTGCACTTCCCCTAAAAACTTGGACAGTAGATCAATTAACTCTAAATCCAGGACGAAGGGTCTCAAAGTAGAAGTGGATTGTGCTTCATGATTTGTATACTCATCCAATGTCCTAGAATAGAAGTCATCTAAAGCTCGCAACTACATCATATGATCGCCTATGGGATGTACTCTCATCTCAGTAATGTGAACACCCGTGTCTCGTATTTGGTCAATCTGGTCTCTGCGGGCTTCACTCACAACATGTCCCGAGAAAGAGGGTGGGTAGGGAGAAGATGGGAAATCGGACGGGGTTCCGACCTCCCAAGAGAGTGGGCGGGAATGATGGGCATGAAAATAAGAAGCCGTAAAATTCGACTGGAATGGAAAGTGGCGCATCATGACAAAAAGAAAAGAATGATGATGAAGGGAGGGGGGTGGGATAGAAACAGAAGGTGACTGCTAATGATCTCGGAGAATGACCGTAACCGACTCATATCAAAGACATACAAAATACTTAGCAAACCCTCAATTCACCAACTCTACACACTGTGAAGACCGTGAGATTTGGTCTTTTATCTTTTCAAATTTAGAGTTAGGTGATCAACAAAAATTGTACAAACACTTAGGAGGATTGAATAGGATTTGGGCACTACTCCTTAGTGTGTACGCGAGCGAGTAAAAGCGCAAACAATGAGGGGATTGCTCTCCTAATACAATGAAGTGGTTAATTACATTTAATTTTAGAGTCAAGTTCAATTAGCAGTCCCATTTTTTTTTATTTTTGATTTTCTATTTTTTTGGATTTTTTTCAAAAAAATAACGCCTAACGAGCTTTCCGATTTCCTCTTTGATTAATTTGAGTCCAAGAAAATAGGAGGAGGAAGTCGAAAAAGCCAATGCACGGTCAAACACAATGATGATGCATGCAGAGATAGAAAATGCGTACCTTACTCCAGCACTCTACATGCAATATGATCCGCGCAGAAATTAAATACAGAAATTAAACTACCTACATGATGCACGAAGAAAATGACCTTAGGCAAAAGATTTCTACACGTGAAGCACGATAGCTAATAAGTCAACAAGAGAGGTCGGAGTCCGGTCTCTGATGCCGATCGGTGTCCGCCACAACGGATCCTGCCAGCGCTGTATACGACCTCTAGCGGCACATGACCTCTCAGGTAACTTATATTAGCTTTTTCTTTGCGATTTAATTAATTAAGTCCAGTTATCGATCTATAGGTGCATGCAAATAATTAAGCCGGGACCTTAATCAATTACGTCACAGACAAGATAAAAATCCTAAGTCTAGGGGCCAAATTCTGCGTGAATCAAAAATAAAATAAAAATACGAGGAAACAAAACTGGCAAAAAACAACGGTGAGGTCCCCCAAGTGCACATCAGTGCTCGACGAAACAGACCCCGAATAAAGTGTCCAAGTCCAAAGTTCAAGAGTCTAAATTATTACAAAAATTTTTGTTCTCTCTCAAAAATAAAAATTCTAGTTCTCCTCCCTGCTCTTCCTCCTATGCGGGTCCTCCAAAAAGTAACTCCAAGTCGTCCAAACAGTACCTCGCACAAAAATCAAAGAGAGAAGGTCAGAAAACAATTATAATATAGAGAGACAAAACAGAAAAAGGACTACAAAGCCGTGCTCCCCAGCAATGGTGCCATTCTGATGAGCCGAAAATCGTACGATCGAGAGGGAAAAATAATATCACAAGTGTCATCGTTCTCAACCGCTCGATTCGGTCAACGAGAAAAATAAATGAACCACTCAAAATAGGATAAATAAAAAAACAATGTAAGCGGTTTTCTCTATTCTTTTTACCTGGTATAGCAACCAGAGTCGAACACAAGGAGCACGATTTAAAACTATGCAGTCAATTTTCAGAAGAGAATTTTTAGTGGTTTTTTTGAGTTTTTTTTATTTTTTTAATTTTTTAATGAGGAACAATATGCACAGGTGATAAAACACACACACACAACACTCTTTTTGTATTTTTTAAAAAGGTCAAAAATACTCAGAAAATTAAAAGGAAAATATTTTTGTGTTTTATATATTTTGAATTATTTTTGATATTTTTTGGAATTTTCTAATGTTTTTGTGATTTTCTAAAAATGAAACAGTGGAAAATAAACAAATTATGCACAGTCCGGAGTATTTTGTAATTTCAAAATCCCTTAATTGCTCAAAAATCCTGAAATTTATTTTTAAGAGACATTAGAAAGCTATATCTACAATCAGAAACTGAAATCAGATTTTTTGGATTTTTTTATAATTTTCTACAAATTTTTTTGAGATTTTTTGTTTTTCACATTTTTTTAGTTTTTATAAATTGAAAATTCACAAAAAATGTTCAGAAACTAAAGCACATCAAAATGCACCTAGAGTAATTTTTTTAGAATTTTTATGCAACTTTTCTAATTTTTATGAATTTTCAAAGTTCTGATAAGGGGAAGACACTGTTTTTAATTTTTAAAATATATCAAATAAAAACAAAATGTTATGAAAAATTTAGACAATGTAAAACAACATAACAGGAGCATATACAAATTTTTGCAAAATTTTCAAGGCATGATAAACATTTATTTAATCACAAAAGGTAAGGAAAATTAATTTCTGGCAAGCAGGGACTGAATGGAAAATTTGCAAAGTTTTTATATCAAATGAGTAATATAAATAAAATGCAGAAAGAAAAGTGCAATTTACCCATTAAACCCATGTGCATTGCATGTGATCTGGATTTGAAGCTCTCACAGGGGTCTTTTGTAATTTTTGAAAACATCCGAGGGCCTTGATGTAATTGTTCCAAAGAATTTTTTTATTCTAAAAGCCCAGCCCTTAGGGTTCCTGCGCGTTTCGTTTCTTCTCAAAGGTGGAAGTGCTGCCGCCCAACAAAGGGGAAGGGGGAGGCTCGGCCGCCGCGGCTCATGGATCTGAAGGACGACGGAGGGCATGGTGGAGCTCTGTCACGGGCGGAGGACTCGTGGCCACCGCGGAGGTCGCGCGGTGGGCGGAGGGTGTTGTGCGGCCCAGGTGGCAGTGGCCGGCCGCGGGGCGGACTGGAGATGGTGGTGCGGAGGAGCTGCGCGTAGCCCGTACGCAGATGGAGCGGAGGGCAGCTCGCGCGGGCTGGCAAGAAGGAGGCACCGTGCGTAGAAGCGCGGTGGCAGCGCCGAACACGATGGAGGGGGCCGCAGATCGGGTCGGTGGCGCGAGGGGCGCACGCCTCGCGCGAGCGACGCGGAAGTCACGCGTTGGCGAGGGGGTGCGCCACCATCGGCGAGCGGGGCACGGAGGTTGCTGGGCGGCCTGGGTCGCGCAGGGAATGACGGCCGAGAACAGGGAGGCGTGGGCCGCGGGGCTGGCATCGGGTGACGGCACGCCGCAGCGCCGAGGACGGTGGTGCCGTAGGAGCAGCACAAGGTGGGAAGGGGGCCACGGTTGCGCGGTTGAAGATGGCTGGGCGCGCAGGCGGTGGCGCGCGGAGGGCACCATGTGGTTGGAGCGGCGACGCGATCTGGGATGGTCATGACCTGCCCCATTTTTTGATTTATTTTATTTTATTTTTTTATGTACAGAAAGTAAATAGGAAATAAAAGTCTCTTTTTTATATATTTTTTGAAAATCGGAATCGTAAAATAGCTTTTTTAATTAGTTTTTTTAAGTTTTCCTGCAAAACACAAGTTAGAGACAAGAGAATTTTTTTATTTATTCCTGCAAATCAAGAATTAGAGAGAACGGACAACAGAAATTTTATTTCTGTTATTTTTTAAGTTTTTCCTGCAAAATAAATGTGAGATGAACATGAAAAACAATTATGTGATTTATTTATTTATTTATTTATTTATGTACAAAATAAGAGGAGTGAATGGAATCGGATCCGTGATATGGGAGATAGATTCGTGACTCCGACCACCGTGCGTGGTCGGAGGTGATAGATCGTGCGAGGTAGAAAATGAAATGAGAGGGTCAGAATATGAGATGGCAAATCGGTGTCGGACGTGGATTAGATCGTGATGGATTTTTTTGATTTTTAATCTAAAAACTAATCACTACACCTACGCAAAAAATCTAAGCCTACGATTTACCTAGGAAATGACAGGAAATAAATTTGATCTCACCTCGGGGTTCGGACATGCCATGATGGCCTCGATAAGGACCGACACACTGTCACCGGATGGCTTGGAGGCTAGGCACCCTTCTTCAACAAGACGACGCTCGGAGATCGGGCTCCTCTCCGCCAAAGATCGATCAAGTGTGAATGAGGGAGGAAGGAGCCAATAAAAAGAGAAGGAAAACAAAGGAGGAATGTCTATACAAACAAGGAAAGTGTTTATTGGTTAATTAAATAAAATAAATAAATAAATTTCAAAATTCAGAATAAAATAAAATAGATTAATTAAATAATTTTCAAAAATGAATTGGCCACCTTAATGGTGGCCATTAAAGGAATAAAATCAAATCTTTACCTAAAAGGTAAGTTTTCAATTCAAATAAAAGAATAAATTAAATAATTAAATCTAAATTTCGTAATTAAAATAAATCAATTAATTAATGTGATACAATTAATTTTTTGGTGATTTATTTAGGGAAGTTAATTGTATACACATATTATACACATATAATACGATGTACATAAGTAAAAATAAGGAAATAATTTTTATAAAAGATTTTTTAAAAAAAATTTATTTTTTTATATTTATTTTTAATGAAAACAATATTTACAATTATATACATTATATACAAAAATGAATATGAGTAAAATATATACAACAAGTATATGGGAAAACTGCACAAAACACCCCAGAAAACCGACTTTTTAATCGTAACTCCAAAAATTATGAAACCACAGCCATTTGAAAGATAATTTAATGTATAGTATAATGGAAGTGAGTTTGATTCGATTTGAGCTCGTATGGAGCCGGAATTAGTGTTTCAATTAGCACTTTGCGACTTTTTCTAAGGGTGATTATTTGCACTCTGTACATTATTTTATTTTATACTTATTTTTATTATTTACAACACAATTTTATTTACTTACAAATAATTAATTTGAGGTTAAATTATGTACAAATAAAATAATACAAGTTTTATACAAATATACATGAAAAATATTCACAAAATATTTTTGGATTTTCTGACAGAAGACCCTATCTCCCCCTACTTTATTCTTGGTCGATCAGGTCAAGTCTTGACCTTCTCTCGGGGTTCGGGTCAGTCTGTATTTATTGCACAAATACATCCTTTTCTTTTTGTTTTCTTCTTTATTCTTTTATTTATGTACAAAAAGTGTTAAAAATGCATATTTAACAAATGCATGCAAAATGGTAATTTCATGGAATCAATAGGTATTTACATGTATTTGACTAAGGAAAAGAGGCTAAAATAAAAGAATAAAGGCGATGAATCGTGGATTCATCATGAGGGAAGTAGTGACGGACGGTTGTGATGAAGCGTGGGCTTCATCGAATGGTTGTGCGAGAAAAGGCGACGTGGAGCATGAGGAGTCACTTGATGGGGGTTGATCCAGCGGCTGGGGTGATCAACGACTGGTGAGGGGAGAAGGTATGGACGACAGTGATTGAAGTGGGAAAGAGAGGATCCAATGGCCAGAAGGGAGGATGGGTGGCAGAGAGATGAGCGGGACACGTGGGCGGCCCTGAGGGCGCCACGTGGCCCAATAGAAAAATTAGAAAATAAGAAATTAAAGGAAAACAAAAAAGAAATAAGTAGAGGCCTAATTAGAAAAAAGTTAAAACACAAAAGTTGTAGATATCGATGAGATCTACAAGTTTCATGTTGAACAAAATGCCAAAAAGAGGTTATTTGTACAAAAGTTAATTTTGGGGAGTAATTTTAATGGAATAAAAATAGTGTTTTTTATTTTGAGATTTTTTTGTCTTTTTATTTCTTTTTAAATTCCAACATAAAAATAAAGAATAATTAATCTAATTTTTATGGGATTTGATAAAATAGGAAAACAAGGAAAATGTTAGTAATAAAATACAATCAATAGAGTTATTTATTGGTTAATTATACATAGTTTATATACAATATAATATAAGTTAATTATAATAATGAATTGTTCGTGAATTTTACTGAATTGTTTAAGCTTGGGGATTAATAATTGGATTTTAGCATGATAAATCTGTGATTCATCATACCCCTATACCTAAACTATGCTCGTCCTCGAGCATCTAAAGAATGAAGGATTCGAGTTAATTCCTGACAGTGCATATGAAAATTTCAAGGCTCAATTCTTTGAAGACCCTTAATTTGAGTGATCCTAAAAATTTGAGCTCGACCATGCTCTAGTCAAAAGGAATCCAACTTCTCCAATTATCAGACTCTCTATTTGTACATAAAATATAAGGATATGGAATTTAGTGTAATGCAATCATGAGAGTGGAGTCGTGACATCACCCAAAGTTCCAGTCCAGGAGACTCCTCTAGACCTAATCCTCAACACTAGGGAATACGTCTATTCTTGCTTCAGTCAACCGTTTCATTAGTTTGTCAAACTTGAAAGTGTAGATGAATGGCCATACGATGGAGGGCATAGGATTGTGTCTATTTTTCTCTCCCTCACATTGGAACAAGGGGCCTCTCGAGTGCCTTATTACTCATACATGTATTTTTATTTTTGTTGACCATTGTGTCCGTTAAGAGAATTTGGAGTCGTCTGCACTTGTTTTTCTAGGAGTACACCGGGATGTGTCTCTTTTGAGTATCTAATATACCTTCGACACCCAGACTTGTATCACTATACGATGCAGAGCCTTTTTATGGTGCTAGCCTGACTCCTTGGTCCTAATTACGTTTGGTCCAAGAGGACACTTTGAAAATGTTTGGGAGCACTCTCCTTTGGTGGAAGCTCTTTTGAATTTGACTTTGAAGGATAAAGCTTTTTCTTGATATATTTATTTCTTTTCTTTTTGTCTAGCTCTGCTGCTTTTACCAAAAGTTAGCGTACACTGATCAAAAATTATTTTAGTTTCATCATACCCTGGCACGTAGGTAGATATCAAACGATAGCATGCGAACTTGTTCACATACTGGCTAGGGTTTTGCTGACACTCAGGTTTGAAGCCTTCATTAACTTTATCCCATCCTCGAGTATCACTAGATCGAGTATGGACTCAAATCACCAGTCCTAGTTCCTCAAGTGATAACTCAACTCATCTCATCGATCATACAGTTGTGAAAGTGATGTGTTGATGATATTCTTTAGAAGGTAGAGATGAAGAGTGCAATATAGTGCTCGAATCTTTCAAACTAGGGAAGTGTGGATTATTAAGTTCAACACCCTAATGACTAAGGCTGGCTAACTCAAACTCTCAAGATCTCAGAAATCAAGTGTCCTCAAAATCCTTAAGCCTTGAGTGATAGTGAATGTGTCAGAATACACCAACTCTTGAGTTAGTGAATTTTTGTGATTTTTATCTTTTGCAAATTTTTATGAACTTTCATTTTTCAATTACTCTGAGAGAGAATGAATGGCCCAGGCTCATACAGATAGTTGCATCTACTTCCAGTCACTATAGGTGTACGTACGGATTGTTAGATGAACCTGTGTTACTTGAGGACGGAATCATAGTCAGTGTCCTCTAAACCACCCACTATGTTAACGGAGATCGAAGCTCCCTCACTGAAGAGTAGCTACTCATTTTTAAGCCTAGTAGTCAGAATCTTTACCAAAGTTTTTTTTTAATTTTTCAGATTTTTAGGAATTTTGAAAAAGGGTCGATTTTAATTACAAAAAGTTAACCCCTAAATTTTCAAAAAGGTTTTTACAATTTTTTTTACAAAAATCAGTTCACCAGTCAACTTTAAACTAAAAGTTTTCAAAAATTTTAAAACATGAGCTATGGCTAAATTATATATACAATAATATACATTATACCCCCTATACTTAACTTTTGCTATGTCCTCATAACACAAGTGATATGAAGCCATGGTTCCTGTTAAATGCAAGGTGATATAGCAGAACTGATCGGAGGGTCCCCCTATACTTAGGTCAAAAATGACCTAAGTATAGGAGGACAGATAGAGGGAAGAATGAATTAGTCAGGTCCCCTCTGTACTTAGGTTGAGAATAGCCTGGGTGAAGGATCTGAAATTTGGTTGGGGGGACCCGTGGTTGTTATGTTTAGATGGTGTGTATATACAAACATCATGGAGATGGGGGGATTTTTATAGATTAAGATGTGGGAGAAGGTGTACATTGCAGTAGATGCGCAGGGGCGATGAGTGTGGGTGTATACATAGAGATGGTTTGGGGGGGGGGGGGTAGATCATCTAGTGATCTTTTTTCATTCTTTTCTCTTTTTTTCTCATTTTTTACACACGCGAACCCTCAAATGAGGTTCGCTAGAAATGCACATGATGCAATTTTTTTACAACAAAATGAACGAGATGCTGATTACAAAATCCTTGAGTCTTCCTTGATTTTCTTCTACGGCTCCTCTCAGCGGGAGCTCCCAACTCCACATCTCAATGTAGATCAAGCATCCTCGATCTCCATGGGCTCTGCCACAAAATAACAATAATAGAAAAATACCAAGAAAAATAATCAACAAATGATGCAAAAATGACATGATGAAAAGACCTAAAATTATTAAAAATAATTCAACAAAATTTGACAAATAAATAAAGGTGAACCGTGCCCTACGCCCTTTGATGAACGACATTTTCACCACTTCAATTGTCATCTTTTATCGTAGTATAGGCAGTGAAAATGGTTCAACAAAGACCACAATTTCGATTATGTGGAAATTTATTTTACTTAATAAGTTTATCAAGGTCGAACATAGTGACACGAGCCTCTTCGTATATTCATCAAATTTCATTGTTTAATTAATGGGTGAGTATCTTATAGTTTTAGGTCTTCAAATAGATGCACAATAAATGCAAATAAAATAATGCAAGTAATGATGCATGTAATTTTTTTTGATTTTTAATTGCAATTAGATGAGATGTAAGATGAATGTTATGCTAACATAGAAATGATAAACAAATATGCCCTGAAAATATCAAGTGAATGAGCAATAGATTATGTTTTAATTTCAGCGTCAATTTAAGCAATGAAATCAAGAACAAATATCTATTATTGGCAAGGATTTATAGAGCACGAGACACTGTATGTCATCAATAAATCATCATATTTAATTTAGTGTCAAATTAATAATTTAACATGCCATTAGATAGAGAATCAAATAAGCTTCAAACGACACTGAAATCATGCAATTCGGACTTAAGATGCTCAAGATATGCTAAAAATAGTGCAAGGGCATAAATGTAATAAAAATGCGAGGAAAAGAAAGATAAATATTGCAAACATGCACCTAGAGGGACCCATTTGCAAATACCAAAACCTGAAGGGGGCCTTGTGAAATTTATCCTTGTACGCAGGGGCGTCTTTGCAAATATCGAAACCGACAGGGCCTTTATGTAAATTTCCCATGCGCACGCGTGAGGCATGCGCCTGGGGACTTTATTGCATATCTGAAGAAGGTTGGGGTGCCCCTATAAAATACCCAACCCCTCATGTGCGGGACACGCGAGAGGCTAGGCTCGAAATGGCGGACTAGACTCAGGGCACATGACAGTTTTTGGTGGCTCGAGAAATGGCTAGGAGGTTCGAGCCTCCTTGCCTTGGTGCAAGCGATGTGGCTCCATCAGGGTCATTGGATGGTCGTAGAGAGGCACCATCCAATGGCGCATGTGCTTCTTCCTCCGTCGGGGAAGAGGCGGCGAAATTGGAGCTCCGACGAGGCTGCCAAAACACAGTCAGGTTCCCCCGTGCTCCCTGGTCCTCACTGGAGGACCGTGGACACCTGACGAAGGTGGATGATCGGAGGCGATGGCACGAGGGTAGTTGGAGATGGCTATTGACGTCGCACCACTAGTGGAGGCGCTCGAGATCGATGAGGTGCTGAAGACTCCGACCATTGATGATTTTAGTAAGGTTAGCTCATAGTGAAGCGTGTGTGAGTGTATTGTGAGCGAGAGGGAGTAGAATGGGGGCATAATCGGGGCGGAGAAGGTGGAGGCCCAAATGAGTTCTCCGACATATTGTCGGAGAAAATGGAGCGAGGTGGAGAGGGTTATGGAGGGGGAGGGAAGGTGATCGGGGTGAGGCACGTGAAGGAATGATGGACTACGGAGATAATAGGGTGGTCGGTAAACGGAAGGACCATGGGTGTGTGTGGAATTAATTCAGATAAAATGAAAGAAAAATTAGGAGGGGAGATATACTTGGAGGTCAGAGCTGATAACGGTGGCGGATGGATCGACCTGGGATGAGGTCCCTAAGGACCAACGGTCGTCGCTCAACATGCTCGGCATGGGCATGGGGCTCAACGGCGCATAGGGCAGTCGCGACATGGTCAAAAGACCATGGGTCAATACCAAAGGGATGAGGTCATCTTAGCCTCCAAGCTCTGACCTCTCTCTGTCGTAAAGAGGTTGAGAGTAGTTGGGCCTATGCCCTGAGATTGGTGGGCAAGGGTTACAGAAGGCGAAGCTTCGATTTTATAGGAGGAGGAAGACAACGGTTGTTGATGGTGGTGGGACGTTTTGAAACGACTGGAACGAAGGCTGGAGTGAAGGCGGGGGACATTAGGGGTTGCGCTTGGATATAGGAAGTAACGACTATGGAGGGGTGGCGTTAAGTTGCAGTAAGATGAACGAGAAGAAGGCTAAAATAGGAAGGGGTGGGGCGGACGCGGTCGTAACGTCTGATGGAAGGGGGTGATTGGAGGAGGAATATGACTTGTGGGTAGTTGGATCTTGCGATCCAACGTCCCAGATGAGGGCGCGAACAAGAGGCTAGTATTTGATCGATCAGATCAGATATGATGGTGAGGGAAGAAGCGGTGACAAACGATTGTGATGAAGCGTGGGATTCATCAAAGGATTGCGCAAGAAAAGGCGATGTGGAGCATGAGGAGTCGTTGGATGAGGGTTGATCCAATGGTTGGGGCTAGGGTGCTAAGGAGTGGCTCAGATGAGATCAGGTGGAAGTGATCAATGGATGGTGAAGGGAGAGGGTACGGACGACGACGATTGAAGTGGGGAAGAGAAGATCCAATGACTAGAAGGGAGGCCGGGTAGCGGAGAGATGAGCGGCCATGTGGGCGGCCCAGAGGGCGCCACATGGTCCGATAAAAAAGAGAAAATAAGAAATTAAAGAAAAATCGAAAAGAAATAATTAGAGGCTAATTAGAAAAAATTTCAAAACACGGAAGTTGTAGATCTCGATGAGATCTACAAGTTTCATGTTGAACAAAAAGCCAAAAGAGGTCTTTGTACGAAAGTGAATTTTTGGGAGTATTTTTAATAGGATAGAAACACTTCTTTTGGTTTTGAGATTTTTTTTGTAGTTTTAATTTCTTTTTAAAGGTCAAGATAAATATTGATAATAATTAATCTATTTTTTATGGAATTTAATAAAATAGAAAACAAGGAAAATGTTAGTAATAAAATACAATAAATAGAGTTAGTTTATTAGAGTTATTTATAGGTTAATTATATACAGTTTATATACAATATAATATAAGTTAATAATAATGAACTGTTAGTGATTTTTATTAAATTGTTTAAGCTTGGGGATTAATTGTTGGATTTTAGCATGTTGAATATGAGATTCATCATGCACGACATTGAAGACTTTTACTAATAGGCAGATGGTTGAATACTAATGGAAAATGGTTGATAGTATGTATTTTATGTCGTCATTGAGATCATTCTTGTCAACATATATGTGATAGTTCGAGTTATCATCATACTGAATAATAATGACTTAAAGGGTACACATGTGGATGCGTGATCACGTGCAAGGAAAAGTATGCATTGTGACACCCCGCCTTGAGGGGAGCGCATCTCAATCAACCAATCAAAGTTACCCCCCAAAAAACAAACAAATAACCTGCATGATATCTCATCCACACACTGAATTCTAAAACATTGGCATATTTCCGTTCACACATGAATAGTAATACTTGCAAACAAAAGTTCATAGTGTGCGAAGTACTGCAAGATGCCTTAATCTGGTAAACATTAAAGCGGATAATCATCTGTTAACAATATCAACTCACGAGAACAATAATTCGACATGAGATTCTAGACATATCATCAACAAGAGGCGATCCAGTGGTCGGACCAAAATCGAGCAATCATCCCCTAAAATCACATTCTCCAATATCACAAGATATGCGAAAGAAAATGGAGAATGGGGGAATCCATTACATGTGTGTGAGCCTTCGATCTACGCATGTGGTCAACCACCGAAACTTGAGATGCCTATCCTTTACGGTGACGCTCCTCCTCTCCTCATAGCGAATTTTCAAGGCTTCATGCTTCACCAATTGAATACCTCTCTTCCTCTTGTCTCCCTAGAGAAGAGGATATAGATACAAACTTTAGGGAAGAGAAATAGTGGAAGGAGATCAACGGGAACATAAAGATCATTTATGGTTGAATTTAGGGAGTAAAGTTGTCAACTACGAGGTGAAAAATACCTCAAAAATATCCACCAACATGTATACTAAAGATCAAAATCCATGGGTATAATTTCCACATATGTCCCTAACAATGGTTCATTAAAACGACCATACCTTCCTCATGCGAACTTGGAATCACGCATTCTTAGTATCGCCGGAAAGTTTGCGACGAGATGCTTCTTTTGAATTGATTTTGAGTTGGTTTTAAAGTTTTGGAAAAAAGAATAACTTCCAGGGCATTACATCATAACAACATTAAAACCAATCCCGTGCTCAAGACATATGATTCAAGGTATGTAATATAACAACCTTAAAAGGATGATCCTGTCAAGTAATCAATAACAACCTTAAAAGTTCGAGTCCCATCGAGTAATCGATGACATCTTAAAAAGATAGAAGAGATTTAGATATTACCTTCAAAAAGATGTGGATAGTCGCATCGTATATCTGTCCCGGGTTCCCAAATGGCATCCTTAAAGTCATGTTGCTGTCAAAGGACCTTCATCACCGCTATCTCCTTATTCCTCAACTTCTTCACTCATTCTTCTATGATCCGGATCGGTTCCTCATGATAGCTTAGGTCTATATCCACATGAATCTCATTATAAATGATCATGTGTCACAACCCCACTTTCGAGTCGTCGGATGCTCCCATATCCGGATCTAGTTACTCATCAATAATTCATCCAGCAATCACAACTAATATTTAGAAACAAACTGTAGTTAAAATACTCATAAATAAGTATTTAATACTTTTCCATTCATAGATACATTGTCCCACTAGAACCATTTACATGTACATCAGTTGGAAGGAAATACACAAACAGATTACCAACTACCTTGTAGAGTAAAGCTACTGTGGCCGTCTGGATGGCGAAAGTCCTTGCGATGGCTCACCGACATCTGTTGGGTTTTTCATAATCATATGATAACAATTAGCAAATTCTAAGTAATGAAGAAGAGAAAAGTAAACAAATGGTGTAATTTTTCAAAACTTATTGTCACAAAAAGTTCCATTGCTTCTCATTAATTTAAGTCATATTCCTTCTATTCCACATCAGGGATTAGTCAAGGGGAACCCCACCATTCATGGACTCGGAAGCTGTGGACACTTCGGGATTAGAGATTGCGTTGATCTAGTGAGCTTATGCCACCGCACGTCGCCTCAACCAATCTTCCAATACTACCCTGACAATTTTCCTTTTCTTTTATTATCCAGGGTTTCAAACCCTCATCCTGGAACACAAAAAAGCACACCGTCCTCGAGGACTCGGTTGCTTAAAACCTTAGGCTAACCTTTTATCACATATAATAGCGGCTTTAAATACATGTTATCGAGACCCAACCACTATTGAACCACACGTGCCTCCACATGGCATGACAACATTTTCCATCGTTCAACCTGAATATATTGGCATCCGGTACCATGCATTGCAAATCATTTACTGTCATGCACACTTATCATAATAGGGCATCCGTGTACCACCTTAGTAGGGCAACACCAATACGAGTTCCTTCCGACAAACCTATAGGTTGCATGCTCGACATGTAGTTCTACTCCCAATCATTCTTAACATAAGACACGATCCTTTTCAGGATCCAACTCAATACACATAAATTCCCATGGTGTAATTCCTCCAGTAAGCCTTCAATTTGCATATTCATCAATAGTGAGTATAGACTTACATATATTAATTCATGTGTATAGATACTCATATTTATGTATATTTTAACTCCCAAACCCTAACTTTCCAAGCCACTGCATCTATTCGATGCTTAGAAATTATTTTAATGGAAAATACAAAGAAACTTTCCATATTTTTCTCAAAAATAGCCAAATTAGGGTTCTTCATAGCGTACATAAGATCAGAAATTTCAACGATCTCATATGAAAACCCAACAACAAATGGGAAGGATTTCGTTACCTAATCGAGATCTCTCTCACGTATGCAGTACTTTATCATGATTCATTTTCGAAAAAGGATGATTTACAACTCCTGAAATGATTGAATTTTATTTTCGTATCAAAAACACTAAGAACATGCCAAGAACACGAAGAACGTGAAAAACATATTTTTCTCTTACAATTTCAGCAGAGCTTCCCCTTATGCAGAGTTTTTTTAGGGAAATTTTGGCAGAGTTTTCCCTTATACTGGGACATATTTCTGGAAAACTTTTGATAGAGTTTCCCCTTATATTAGGACATAAATCTAGGAAAAATCAGCAGAGTTTCCCCTTATATCGGGACATTTTTTCAAAAGAAAAATAAAAAGAATTTCCTCTATAAAATCACTGAGAGGAAAACAACAACGAAACAAAAGAACAGAACTACAAATGATGGAGAATCGGTAGACACCACGCATATTAGATGAGTGAAGGTGTGACGAATCACAGGGTTCACTGACGTGCATAGCCGCCCACACCTAAGTAGGGTGTTACACAGATTTATCCCTCAAAACAAGTATAAAAAGCAAAATAGAAAGAATTTAACAGAATCATAAGCGATGGAGAATAGGTAGATACCACGCGTCTTAGATGAGTGAAGGTGTGACGAATCACATGGTCCACTCACGTGCATAGCCGTCCGCACCTAAGTAGGGTGTTACACAGATTTCTCCTCGGACCACAACAGGAAATAAATCAACAAGGAAGATGAATTGAAACTAAGCTCGAAATATAAGATGAATTGAAAACCCTAGTTTAAGTTAGAGCATATATACAAAACCAACTAGGAGAGGATCGTACCTTCCTCTTCCTCATTGTCCCGGCAGCGCTTCGCTAGCGCACCTTCCCCACCTCCCACTCCTCCTTCCGACCTCCCAACCCTAGCCTTATAGGCTTCAGAAAACCATTAACCATAGTTAGTAAACCATAGTTTAGACCTTAACCGTAGTTAGCGACCCATGGTTTTGGCCAAAACTTATCCGAAACTTGGGGCTTAAGTTAGAACTATACATAAGATTCTAGATTCGCTAATGACACTCAATTAATGCTAATCGTGATTAACTTTTATCTAATCATGATTTAACCTTCGCGGTTTACACTTAACTTTTGCTAACCATTGATTAGTGTTCGCTAATGGTCATTAATGATCCTCAATCTGTCATTAGTTTCTTTAATCGTGTTTAATTAGTCTTAATGACAACCATTAAAGATTAATGATATCTTAAGTCTCCTTACTTATCTTTCTTCCGAAAATCATAACAAATCGAAACAAAGTTTGATTCATATGAAACAAATTTCGTTGGTTTCCTCTCTACAAGCCAGATCTTATTATATTGAATCCGAGAGAGCCCAAATTCAAGGATTTACATCACATGCGATGGATCATGCACATACTTTGTTAAGTTGGAGATGTGAAAGACATTGTGTACTCCAGACCGGTGAGGGGAAAGTGTCAGTCAGATGAATCTTCATTTCATCACATTCATTCTTTTATTTTGGCCTTTAAACCTTGGATAAATGCATGTATATAGCATCATATGTCATAAAATAGCATCTATTATTTACATCGTAGATATCATATAAAATACTATATTTAATAATAAAATAAATAATAAATAATAGAAAAGAAAAATAAAAGATACCGTAGGTATTGAATGACCCTAAACCTCTAGACCTAGGCATCATGATGACTGTGTTGATAAGGAATAAAGTAGGGGAGGATAAGGGCCAAAAATACAATAAAAACCCTAATTTTTAACTCTCCAATAAGTCATTTAGGGACATATTTTGTTCTTTATTATTTATATATCAAATCAATAAACTTTGTAGATGAAAGTTGAAGATAAAATACATATAAAAATATAAAATTTATTTCACATAAATAATGCACAAGGTGCTTTATACACTCAGAATAAAACTAAAAATCCAAACCTCACAGACCTATATCTTCTCCATACTACATCAAAATTGATCAAAATCACTTTAATTGTATATAACTTTCAATAAGCTATTTATCGAAGGTGGTTTCATTATGAGATAAGATGTAAAAGTTAGGTTTTGGGCCCTTATTGTAGAGTATACCTGAATAAAATAATCAATTTATTTATTCTTTGTATTCTTCACTATTTCATGTTTTTTATAATGTTGTATATAATATATGGAATACACGTATATATTTAAAATAAAATAAAGCAATTAAAAATACAATAAAATAAATAAGTGGATTAAAACACATATATTAATTATATATACATATACCTATACAATGAACATACACATTTATTTAAGTGTACATATTACTTCAGAAAAATATTACAAAAATATATTTATATGTATTTAATTATATTATAAATATACAATATGCAGATAAATTATTAAAAAGAAAATATAAAATAAAAAATCCCCAATACATGGTATTTCCTTGACGGTTACTCTGGATACAACTAGGTTACAATTGCTCCTAAAGATCAGGAGAAGACCACTTTCACATGTCCCTTCGGCACGTATGCTTTTAGACGGATGCCCTTTAGGTTGTATAATGCCCTTGCTACATTCCAGAGGTGCATGCTTGCCATCTTTGTGGACATGGTTGGTGATTTTCTTGAGGTCTTTATGGATGATTTTTCCATCTACGGTGAGTCCATTGATGATTGTTTAGCGCACCTTGACCAGGTTCTTCAGAAATACTGTGTGGTAGATCTCGTTTTGTCTTGGGAAAAGAGCCATTTTATGGTTAAAAATGGGATCGTGTTGGGGCATGTCATCTCCAAGCGAGGCATAGAGGTTGACCCAACCAAGGTGGATGTCATAAAATGGCTCGAACCACCATCCAACATCTAACAGTTACGGTCTTTTCTTGGGCATGTCGGCTTTTACAGATGGTTTATCTAGGATTTCTCCAAGATTGTCCGACCGTTAACTGAATTATTAGGCAAAGACATCAATTTTTTGTTAGAAGACAAATCTCTTAAAGCCTTCCTCATATTAAAAGAGAAAGTTATCAGTTCTCCTATCCTACAACCACTTGATTGTTCTCTTCCCTTTGAGATCATGATGGATGCTTCAGTTTTTGCGGTCGGGGATGTATTAGGACAGAGGAGGAACGGATTTCCAGTTGCTATCCACCATGCCCGCTGCACTTTAGATGATGCTCAATGTAATTATACAATGACTGAGAAAGAGATTCTGGCAGTGGTATTCGCATTTGATAAATTCAGATCATATCTTCATCGCTCGAAAATTACAGTGTATACAGATCATTCAGCTATCATATTTTTGATGGAGAAGAAGGATGCTAAGGCACACCTTCTTAGATGGATTCTTTTACTTCAGGAATTTGATTTGGACATTATAGATAAACCTGGGATAAAGAATGTGGTAGCTGATCACCACTCTTGATTACCAATAGAGCAACCTTCAGATGAGTACACACAGAGATTGCAGAGAGATTTCCATACGAGAGTATCTTTGCTGTTACAGAGCTTCCATGGTATGCAGACATAGTGAACTTTCTTATTACACAGAAGAGTCCACAGGGTTGGCCGAAAGACCGAGTTGACAGGCTCGTTTCCAGGGCACGATACTACCACTGGGAGGATCCGATTCTTTTTCGTGAGGGACCGGATTGTGTTTTAGGCGATGTATTCCTCAGGAGGAATACAATAGTGTCCTCACTATATGCCATTCTTTAGAGGCAGGGGTACATCATTCAAGGAAGAGGATAACACAGAATGTACTTCAGAGTGGATTTTGGTGGTCAACTCTTACTCGAGGTGCTTGTACATTCGTGAAGAGTTGCCCGCTTGTTAGAGAGTCGTAGGGACAATCAGTGCTAGAGATGTGATGCCTATGCGACCTATTATTATTTGCGAGATCTTTGATGCATGGGGCATAGATTTTATGGGACCGTTTCCCTCCAGAAATGGCTTTGAGTACATTCTTCTTGTTGTAGATTATGTTAGTAGATGGGTGGAGGCTATACCCGCACAAACAACTGACAGCAGAATAGTGTGCAGGTTCCTGAGGGAACATATTATTTCACGGTTTGGTATTCCAGGTATTCTCATTTCAGATGGGGGTAGCCATTTCATTGATAAGGAGGTGGAAAAGCTAGTGAAGAATTATGGCATTGATCACAGAGTAGCTTCTCCTTACCACCTACAGACGAACGACATGGCTGAAGTTTCAAATAGGGAGGTGAAATCTATTCTTCAAAGATTAGTACGACCAAATAGGAAGAACTGATCACAGCATTTAGACCATGTTCTATGGGCATATCGTACTGCATATAAGACTCCCTTAGGTACTTCACCGTTTGGACTAGTTTATGGAAAGCCATGCCATTTGCCCGTAGAAATCATGCACAAATCTAAATGGGCTATTAGAGAGATTACACTTGATATGCAGAAAGCAGGAGCCAAGAGGAAGATGGATCTGAATGAGCTAGTAGAGATTCAAAATGAGGCATATGAGAACACCCTCATTTATAAGGACAAAGTGAAAAGATGGCATGATAGTCATATTTGGCAAAAGATCTTTATCCCTAGGCAGAAAGTAGGTTATTCAATGCACGATTACGAATTTTTCCTGGTAAATTGAAGAGAAAGTGGGAAGGACTATAAACAGTCAGAACGGTGCATGACAATGGTAGTATTGCTATATCAGATGTGTTACCTGGTGCGGAGTCATTTGTAGTCAATGGGCAGATGCTGAAGCACTTCGTGGAGACTACTGATCATCTGGCCCATGTTTAAGTGATCTACTTTGTACATGATGCATGACTACTCTTCCACTTCATTTCTTCCTATACAGAGACCTGTGAGCCCTTCGGTTTTCTTGGAGTACACCATCTGTATATTCTTCGTAGATCACAATTGTCCCCATTTTTTGTTCGTCTTATATGCTTAGGATACCGGATCCTAAGTATAGGGGAGACCAATTGCCCGCTGATTTTCGCATTTCGATTTTGTTCTTTCTACTTTTCTTCTTTCCTTTCTTTTACTCTAATCACTGGTCCCTAACTTTTAGCTACTTTCTCTCTATACATGGGATGCCTTTTCCAAAGTATTCGTTGATTTCATTTTTCCTTCGTTTTTTGTTCCTTTAGTTATATATTCATTTTCTTCAGTCACCTCATTTTTGTTTTCCACTATACTTACGATGACCAGATCGTAAGTATAGGGGAGTCGTCTGACTTCTATTCTTTTATTCTTTTCACCCACTTTTACTTAGTACGAGTTATTTCCTTTTCTCTTTTGACACTATGAGGACATAACACAAGCTAAGCATAGGGGGAGCGTATATATTGTATATATACTTTCGTCCATAACTCGTACTTTTATATATTTTCTATATCTATAAAATCCATAAAAAGCGGGAGAGGGTTAATTTAAAATCTATATATCTATTTATTATTTATAAAATCCTTGTAAATAAGTAAAATTTGCCTAAAATCCTTAATTAAAAGTCTTATTTAAAAAATTATATATTTAAAATATGTAATTAGAATTTGTATAATACTTATTTAAAATTCTATCTATTAAAATATGTGTAAAATTTATTTAATACTTGCAAAATTCTTTGTATATAAAATTTGTAAAATATATTAGTTATTTAATCCAAAAACTGGATAATCATTTTGTAAATTCTTATACATAAACTTGTTTATAAAATTGAAAAATCCAAAAAAATTCAAAGTCTAAAATCCATAAAAAATTACATTATCCTTAAAATCCATAAAAAGAGTATAATTGTGAAATATACTTCACAAAAATATGGTTACATTTGTAATAGCATTTTTTAGAATAAGTTTGATTTCTAGAACTGGGAAAAGTCTAAAGGATGGAGCTTGATTATGGCCTTTAACTCTCTTAGTAAGAAGCCTAGTTAGGAACTGGAATTTAGATTCTTCAGATCTCATACTTAAATCTTTGGGTTCCATGAGACCATGTTTGGGAAGTCAACTTTAACATGCCTAAGTAGAACACTTGGTGTCATCCTTTCAACTCTTCATCAGTGAACCAATTTTGGACACATGCACTTTGCACTTAGCTCGACTTGCATGGGGTTGCGTAGGGCAATCCATTTTAGTAGTGCATTTTCATCCTTGTCTAGTGGCGCTTACGTCTAAAGGCAGGAGAGATTGGGGTTGCAATACTTGTTTCAGATGAGGGAAGGATCTGCTGGCACAATTTTTCCAAGATCTCCAAAAATGGACGGAATGAAAAGATGCAAATATCCGTTGAGGCACAAAAAGATTGATGCAGTGCAAGAAACATTACAAAGCCAATTCAAAGAAGAAATCATCAAATACAATTACGACCACAATGGTTCGAGCTTCCACAAAAAAGTCGGCACATCTTTATGGCGACTTAGCTACACTGGCTGGGCTTCACAAGGATATGTGTCTACAGTGGTCGCACTCCACTTCTTTTCTCATTCTTCTACTTTCTTATGTATTCGATTGTGGACACATCACGACCAGACCTTAGAAGGGAATATCCCCCTCCTCGAGGAAAGAGTAGTTGGATGAGGGCCTAGTAGGAGTGTATTATTGGGATGGGCGGTTTCTTTGCTTCTTTCAAGTGGGAAGAGCTAAAACAGTTCACACACAGTACGGATTGAATTCAAAGTTGACAGCGTTAGCGAAATGAATGAGCGGATCTGAGCTGGCTGTTGAGATGAACCTAAATAAGGATTTTTGGAACTTGAGGACTGTTGAGACTAAAATCCTAATCCTAGTTAATGCTCCGACAAAATGCTTGTTTCCGACCCGATCGAGCTCTATCCTTTGTCTATTCTCATGAATTGATTTAGGAAAATAAATTCATTCTAACTTTCTTTCTTTTTCCCTTATTTTTCAAATAAGTGTTTGCTAAGGGACTAGCAAAGTTTAAATATAGGGGGTTGATGAAACCATGATTCATTAACATTCTTTCTGCATTTTATCTTAAAACCCTTAACAATTACATATAAATATCCATTAATTTTCATCTATTAATAAAACCATACTCATGAATAAAATACACTTTTATGCATCAAAATCATGTAAATAAATAAAAGAATAAAATAAAAGAAAATAAAAATAAGGCAAATTGTAGATATGTATATATATACAATGTGACTTATAAAATAAATATAGCTGAAAGATATATTTATAACCTAACCTCTGAGACAAAGTCAACATGGATTGGTCGATAAATAATTAAGTAGGAGGAGATAAGGAAAGAAAACAAATAAAAATAATTAATTTCTCACTCTACACACTCTTCATTATTTATCCAATAAATATCAAATCTTCATTGATTTTTAATTAATAAATATGAATATATTTTCATTAAACTCTTTTCCTAATTATTTCCAAAAATGTATAGAAAAATATAAAAATAAGTTAAAATATTATCTTTTATATATGCCAAGAAATCCAACTTGTAAATTGTCAAAATCTCAACTTCCGAACATCATAACTTTCCCATGCAAACTCCATTTTCACTCTACTCACCTTTAAATTCAAAAAATAATATTCTCTAATTAATGGAGTGATTTCACTAAAATCGGAGTCAGTTTGCAGAAAGTCGATTTTGGGACCTAACTACAACTGGTTTTCTGGACTATTTATTTTATTTCGAATACATTGTCTATTGTTTTAATGTTTTTATAATCTTTAATTATTTTTTTGATCTTGTATTTTAACCCCAATCTTTTTCAGAATTTTTAGAGCTTATTTATTATTTTAAGTAAATCAAAAACCCTAATTTATAGGTAAATTTGAACTGTATAACTTATACATCTATTTATTAATATACTTAAATTAATTTATTACAATAAAAAAATCATACATACTCTATTTACTATCCTAATAATTAAAAAATATAAAAATATTATATTATTTATAAATTTATTAAAATAAAAATCCAAAACCAATTTATCAAGTATTATTTATATTTATTTATTAATATAATATTTATATTCCATAATTTATTTATTATTTATGAAAACTATTTATTTCATAACTCAAATAAATTAATTATTTACATTTTTTATTTTTATACCTATTTAAAATTCCATTATTTATTATTTAAACTATATTTATTAATGTATTTTTATCATCTAGCCAACTGGGTGGTGACACGTGTCAGCACCTGAGGCCTTCTCCTTTAAGAAGCCAGATCGTTCTTCTATTCTAACAACCTCTCTTCAACAAATTATTCCCGTCATCCTCTTCGTCCAAACTCCGATCTCAACCCTTCATTACCCTCTCCTAACTACCACCATACACGCCTATCATTAGATTAATACCTAACTTCACCTAACCTCTCTATAAAACCTGATGATTCTCACCATTTCTAACTAACTCTCCAAAACTGAACCTAACTCCACTTCCAGTAGTAGTCGACACACCTTCCTTGCCTTGCTTTGCCTTGATCACGAGGTGATAGCTCCATCTGAGGCTCCAGCGTGGAAGAAGGATCTACGGAGGAGACGCTTCAAGGCTGGAGCACTGCCTTGCATCGCACCACCTCTGTGTAGAGCTCTAGGAAGATCGCCCCGTCGAGCGACGACCAGCAGAGTCATACACTCTGCAAGCACAAGTATTCATCCATCTTTTGCATTTTATTTCTCGATTTGTGTGTCGTGATTAGTTTGCCTAAGTGTGTAATTAGGACTCTCGAGTCTTGTTATTAGACGCACTCCAAAATTACATTTCAAATCTCACTCAATTCGACTTAAAATCGCCCTCATCTATCTTCCATCTTCACTGTTATAACTAGTTCTGGAAACATATTATTTGATCTGCAAATCTTCATAATTTTGGACGATTCTTTCACGAATCAAGCATATAAATCTCTATTGCAGGGATAATCATTCATCTGGAGTAATTTCTTCATCATCTGGATCTTCTTCTTCGAAAAAAGAATCAAGCAACTACTTCACCATTTCATCATACTTTCTCAGCTCAGCCGCCCTCTTCGATGAAGCTTCGAGGCCACCTTCACCTACCTCTCCGCGTTGTCCACCACAGGCGAGCTCGAGGGGTGAAGGAGTCACCCATGTGGCCCTGCAGGAGGCCCATTTGATCAATGCTTCACCGACGAGAAATCGGAGAAGAAGACACCGTCTCACCTGCGCGAAAAGGGGAAGAATAGCCAAGAACACCCAGGCGTGCAGGCTTGCGCCACGTGTCCATATTGGACGGTCCAGATCACACAATAGCTTTTTATCATGGCCATTGAACGCAAAGGGGTGGAACATTTGCATTAAGAGCCCAGACAGCTTCCAGAAACTAAAGCCTGCTCTAGCAGTTTCCAGATTTGCATTTAGGTCCCCACATAGGGACCTAAATGCAAAATATTTAGTTTTTCTTGCAATTTAGTCCCTGAGCATGTATCATTTTGTAACAGACATTTATACTTTTCTTTGCACTTCTACCCCTATATTGTAGCGACAATTTGGTCATCTTTTGACATTGTTTTTCCTTGATTTTTTAGGGTAGTTACACAACTACCCTAGCGAAGTTTCTTGATATTTTTCACAGATTTTTGTACCTTCTTATTTTTCACGGAGTCTGTTTCACCGAGTGCCACGAACTTGGGGGAGCAGGACACCCACCACGATTTTTTTCGCATTGACGGTTTTCTGTGGCTTTTCAAGGCTAGGTGCTTGTTTAGGCCTTTTGATTTTTTCTCTCTGCTTGCACCTTCGTAGCTAGTTTTAGGACTCGCGACCTAGATGCATGCTTATTTAGGATAAAAATAAAAAAAATCCGTTAGACGTTGTTTGACAAAATCCAAAAAAAAGATAATCGAAAAATAAAATTAGGACTGCTAAACTTATTTGATCAAAAATCAGTATAAAGGATCATTTGTTTTGGGAGAGCAACCCCCATCATATGGATTGCAGGTACACTCCAGATTTGTGAGTGAGGGACGGCACTTAAGGTTAGAACCAGAGTCCGAATTTTTTTTAAAAAACTTAGTTCATACACTTAATCACCTAATCTTCAGTGGGGACTCTCGGGTAGCCAGAAACAGTCCGAGATTCCTTAGCAGAGTGGGAGGTTTAGAGGATGTTGCAATAGCACGGTCCTCAAGTAACACTGGTAGCCAGAAATGGTCCGTACTTACTCCCATACTGACCGAGAATAGGAGATTTCTTGTAAGAACCCAGGATAGTATTTTGGGGAAATTACGGGAACCTATCAACTCACGTTAATATGTGATAAGACCTATTTGCCAAATAACCCTAAAATCGAAAAGATAAATGATAGAACTCTTACGGTCATCACCAGGTTGAGTTGGTGAAATTGGGGTTGCTTTGTGTTTGTTTGCGAGGTGTGCGTTATACCGCATCTTATACGCCTTTACCCTCATTTTCTGACTTAACATCTTGCTCTCTTCGGTATCTTTTTGACATCAAAGATGATGACTCGATGGCTTTTACGCTCAGACTCCGTGAGCTCTCCAGGATTTACCATCCGTCATACATCTTTACAAACTCGGGATGAACCTCTTCCCGAGTCGATCCCATCTAGTCACGAGGAGAGTTAGACCAAGACTCCCTCACCACCCAGCCCTTCTTTTGAGACAAACTCGCACCTGAAATTATCGTCTATTTCTCCTGCACATTTTCACTGAGTTCTTTTGAGACTTTTCCCTTCCCATAAGATTCGAAGAATATGCCTCGAGGGAAGGGACCAGTCGAGGACCGATCAGCTGAAGACCGACCAACTGGGGAGCAACATATAGATGAAAGACCTAATCCAATTGCAAATATTACTATAGGGATTCTTGATACACTACAGCAGATGAACCAACAGATCAAAGATCAGCATAGAGTCCAGAATGAGATGTGAGCTGAGATAGTTGCGTTGAGAGCAGGAGCCGGGAATCCAACACCGCCTGCCGTGGTTCCCGTGACATTACGATATGAGTATGACCCATGAGCCAAGAAGCTACATCATTGGATTCGATTAACACCGAATCAAGGGTCATACGAACTGAGACCATCCTTCATTTCTTTGCTTCCCAAGTTCTACGGGAATGCTACAGAGGAGTTGTTTACCTTTTTACAATAGTTCGAAATGATTTGCGATACAGGTAGTTATCTAGGTTTATGCAGGAGGTTATTCGCCTCAAGGCCTTCCCCTTCGCCTTAGCAGATAAGGCGCTCTATTGGCTTAGTCATTTGGGGAGGGAGATCTCGACATGGGACGATCTAAAGTCCACATTCCTGCGTAAATATTCTCCTCTGGGATGGACAAATACGATGAGGAGTCAGATCTCACATTTTACGCAATTATTGAATGAATCATTCCATGAGGCATGGGATCGATTCAAAGATCTTATATGCCCTCATCATGAGATACCTTTGAAGGTGCTTGTACAGAATTATTTTGAAGGACTCTAGCCGGATGTCTAGGGCCTTGTGAGCGTCGCATGTGGCGGTAGTTATCTGAATCGAGATGTTGAGTTTGTCTGGTCCATCTTTGAGGGGATCGCAGAGAACTCAAGAGTTGTTGACTCTACTTGGCATTCCAGATGGCCTCACAACCACCACACCACCGAGAGCATCAAAAGGTGTCGAATATTTCAGATTCTAAATAAAATACCAAGACAAAGAAGGTGACGAACTTACAACTTCAGTATCAGCAGTCCCGTCCTTCTTCGACTTCTCAGATTGTTTAGATATCTTTACCCGCTCCTCCCACCCGTTGGATTCATTTTGTTCAGAGTGAGATGGTGCATCCTAATGAGACTCCACAGATTGATTGGCATGAGGATCCGTCTAATGCCAATCCAAGCCAGATCACCAGCCCTGTAGACATCGATGTTGATTCTCAAGACACTCTTGAAATCAATGGGATATGGTATGCTCCGATTCAGCTTTCATCACATTATACTACTCAGAGCATACACCAGCAGTAGCCGTAGCAGTACAATCATCCGCAGCATGGACGTTAGCACTTCCAGCACCGCCAGCATTACATGCAACAACCGTCTCACTAGCATGCTTATCAGAGACCACATTCTTTTTACCACCCTACTTCGCATTCACAGCTGCACCATTACCACCAGCAGCAGCAATAGTCTTCGTATACTTCACAGAGATCTCCTCAGCCGTACGCACCACAACACACTTCGAGGCAGAAGAGAATAGAGAGACAGGGTCACCACTCTGAGACTGAGATATCTTCATCGGCCCTGACACTGAAACATATCATGGATATGTTGAGCACGCTCCAGACCGAACACAAGACTGAGATGGAGTGGGTTAACCATCGTTTGGATGAGTTAACCACACTCAAGACCACTCTCCCAGCTTAGCTCAGATGAACCCGAACAACAAGAGGAGGCACTCAGATCAAGTAGACACCACGACAGGTACGATCTTTTTTCTTGAATTCTTATCTAACTTCATTCGTCTCAGGAGTGGTAGATCACCACGAGCACCTGATCAAAAGAAGGAGAGGGCACATGATGAGGAGCAAGAGTTGATCCATGATACACATCTTGATGCTGAGGAGGAGGACCACAATGATGATGAGGATCGGCTTGACGACCAGAGACAAGGGAGCGATGACAAGACAATTGACATGGACCTAGGCGAATTAGACGATGATACCACGTTAGACCATGCAGACACTTCCGAAGCTTATGTTTCTTTTCCTTTTTTATAGATTTTTTAGATACTTCTCAAACTCTCGATGTACATGTTGATCCCGATTTGAATAAAAATAATTTTGATGATCCCGAGTTTGTTCCTTTTCCCGATGCTTGGTATGGACAAGGAAAGAAAAACCCCAAAAATAACGTTGTTACTCCTGAGACTGTTTGGTTATTAAAATATTATATTTTTCTGAATATTCCACTCCATGATGCCATGGATCACTTCTCGACGCTCAAGAAATAGTTTAATAATAGATGTACAACGCATAGGAAGAAGAAAGCACGTACAGAAAAGCATGTTTTGACCAAGGCTACATCATACGCCATTCCGAATAGATTACCTAAGAAGAAGAAGGATTCAGAAGCACATTATGTCCGATGCAAGATTTCAAAAGCCGTATTTGATCGCACTCTATTATTAGTTAACGGTTCATCCATCAATCTTTTACCTTCTTGTTTACTCGACAAGCTCGAGTTAGGTCCTCTTTACAAATCTCACTCGATCCTTTAGTTTGATGCTATATATGTAAAGAGACCTAGGGGCATTTTGAGGAACGTTATCGTAACCGTCCATGGCCTGCAATTCCCAGTGAACTTTACTATCCTGGACATGTATTGTCCTATACAGTTACACCTTACCTCGATAATTCTTGGGAGATCTTTCTTGGAGACCGCGAAGGCCCCCTTCGACTATGATACAAGGAAGGTATCTTTTCGTGCTGAGGGTGAGAAGGTACACATAGAGATGGTGAGAGAATCACACACATCCAGTGCTGCGTCTACAACCAGTTCCGATGCCCTGAGTTCTTTAGCCACATGCGATTACAGGGATGAGGTTTGTTTTGACGACCTTGAGAGGTATCAAGTAGAGACCCAGGATATCCAATCAGAGGATGGGTTCGAGACTACATTTGGCAGTTCTTCTGATGGTACACTTTAATTTAGCATGGATGGTGATGATCACATGGAGCAATCACTTGATGATTTGATTGCAGACATTTCAGATTCAGAGAGTTCACACGATTCCTCCACCTCAGATGATTTAGAAACCAAGTTTCATTTAGTTGAGTTATTTTCCTCTAGTCATCCTGAGGATGAGCACAGTAGCAAGTCGGATGATGTTTTAGACATCTTCTGTAGTCCGACTCTAGAGCAGATTGAGATGGTAAATAACCATAATGCAGACACGTCTACCACCAACACAGATCCCATTGCACGTACATATGAGGTTATAGTAGAATCATAATCTACCTTACCAAAACTGAAGACCTTGCCACTAAATATGAAGTATGTTATCCTTGCAGGTCCACATCGAAAGTTTCCGGTCATTATTAGCTCATATTTGACCGAAGAGCAAGAATCCCGTCTGATGGAGATTCTTGAAAGAAACATCAAGGCTATTGGGTGGAATGTATCCGATCTCTGCGAGAAAAATCCTGCTTTGTGTTCTCACCATATCTATCTTGATTATGGCAGCAGACCTTCCAGAGAGTTTCGATGTAGGCTGAATCCTATCTTACGAGATGTTATCAAGAAAGAGATCACGAAATGGTGCGACGCATGGTTTATTTATCCCATCTCCAACTCTGAATGGGTTAGCCCATAACATGTTGTCCCGAAGAAGTAGGGAATTCAGATGGTTAAATGGGAGTGGAGAGGAGATTTCAAAGAGAGTAACCACACCGTGGCACGTGTGCATTGATTACAGGAAATTGAACGTCACGACGAAGAAGAACCACTTCCCGTTGCCTTTTTTAGACCAAGTTATAGAAAGGTTGGCATGGAAGGAGTACTTTTGTTTCCTTGACGGTTACTCTAATACAACCAGGTTATAATTGCTCCTAAGATCAGGAGAAGATCACTTTCACATGTCCCTTCGGCACGCATGCTTTTAGACGGATGCACTTTGGATCATGCAATGCCCCCGCTACATTCCAAAGGTGCATGCTTGCCATCTTTGCGGACATGGTTGGTGATTTTCTTGAGGTCTATATGGATGATTTTCATCTACAGCGAGTCCATTAACGATTGTTTAGCGTACCTAGACCAGGTTCTTCAGAAATGTTGTGTGGTAGATCTCGTTTTGTCTTGGGAAAAGAGCCATTTTATGGTCACAAACGCGATCGTATTGGGGCATGTCAGCTCCAAGCGAGGCATGGAGGTTGACCCTGCCAAGGTGGATGTCATCAAACGACTCGAACCACCATCCGACATCAAACAGTTACGGTCTTTTCTTGGGCATGTCAGCCTTTACAAACTATTTATCTAGGATTTCTCCAAGATTGACCGACCGTTAACTGAATTATTAGGAAAAGACATCGAGTTTTTGTTAGAAGACAAATGTTTTAAAGCTTTCCTCACATTAAAAGAGAAACTAATCAATGCTACTATCCTACAGCCACCTGATTATTCTCGTCCCTTTGAGATCATGATGGATGCTTCAGATTTTGCGGTCGGGGATGTATTAGGACAGAGGAGGAACGGACATCCAGTTGCTATCCACTATGCCCACTGCACTTTAGATGATGCTCAACGTAATTATATAGTGATCGAGAAAGAGATGTTAGCAGTAGTATTCACGTTAGATAAATTCAGATCATATCTTCTTGGCTTGAAAATTACAGTGTATACAGATCATTCAGCTATCATATTTTTGATGGAGAAGAAGGATGCTAAGGCACACCTTCTTAGATGGATTCTTTTACTTTAGGAATTTGATTTGGGCATTAGAGATAAACCTGGGGTAAAGAACATGGTAGCTGATCACCTCTCCCGATTATCGATAGAGCAACCTTCATATGAGTACACACCAGAGATTGCAGAGAGATTTCCAGATGAGAGTACCTTTGCAGTTACAGAGCTTCCAAGGTATGCAGACATAGTGAACTTTCTAATTACACAGAAGAGTCCACAGGGTTGGTTGAAAGACCGAGTTGACAGGCTCGTTTCTGAGGCACGATATTACCATTGGGAGGATCCGATTCTTTTTGTGAGGGACCGGACACATGTTTACAGGCGATGTATTCCTCAGGAGGAATACAATAGTGTCCTCACTCTGTGCCACTATTTAGAGTTAGGGGGACATCATTAAGGGAGAGGACAACGTAGAAGGTACTTTAAAGCATATTTTGGTGGTCGAATATTACTAGAGATGCTTGTACATTCGTGAAGAATTGCCCAGATTATCAGAGAGTTGTAGGGAAAATCGACGCTAGAGATGCGATACCTATGTGATATGTTATTATTTGTGAGATCTTTGACGCATGGGGCATAGATTTTATGGGGCAGTTTTCCTCCAGCAATGGCTTTGAGTACATTCTTCTCGTTGTAGATTATGTTAGTAGATTGGTGGAGGCTATACCTGCACGAACCGCTAACAACAAAACAATGTGCAGGTTCCTGAGGGAACATATTATTTCATGGTTCGGTATTCCACGTATTCTCATTTTAGATGGAGGTAGCCATTTCATTAATAAGGAGGTGAAAAAGCTAGTGAAGAATTATGACATTGATCACAGTGTAGCTTCTCCTTACCACCCACAGATGAACGACATGGTTGAAGTTTCAAATAGGGAGGTGAAATCTATTCTTCAGAAATTAGTACGATCGGATAGGAAGAACTGGTCACAGCTTCTAGAAGAGGTTCTATGGGCATATCGTACTTCATATAAGACTCTCTTAGGTGCTTCACCATTCAGACTATTTTATGGGAAGTCATGCCATTTTCCCGTAGAAATCATGCACAAATCTGAATGGGCTATTAGAGAGATTACACTCGATATGCAAAAAGCAGGAGCCAAGAGGAAGATAGATCTGAATGAGCTAGTAGAGACTCGAAATCAGGCATACAAGAACACCCTCATTTATAAGGACAAAGTGAAAAGATGGCATGATAGACATATTCGGCACAAGATCTTTGTCCCTGGGCAGGAAGTTTGGTTGTTCAATGCATAATTACGAATTTTTCCTGGTAAATTGAAGTGCAAGTGGGAAGGACCGTATATAGTCAGAACGATGCATGACAATGGTAGTATTGTTTTATCGGATGTGTCACCTGGTGTAGAGCCGTTCGTAGTGAATGGGCATATGCTGAAGCACTTCGTGGAGACTACTAATCATCTGGCCCGTGTTGAAGTGATCTACTTTGTACAGGATGCATGACTACTCTTCCACTTCATTTCGTCATGTAAAAAGACCTGTGAGCCCTTCGGTTTTCCTGGAGTACACCACCTATATATTCTTCGTAGACCACAATCATCCCTATTTTTGTTCGTCTTATATGCTTAGGATACCGGATCCTAAGTATAAGGGGGACCGATTGCCCGCTGATTTTCGCATTTCGATTTTGTTCTTTTTACTTTTCTTTTGTTTTCCTTTCTCTTACTCTAATCACGGGTCCCTAACTTTTGGCTACATTTTTTTTATACTTGGGATTGCCTTATCCTAAGTATGGGGGGATCGAGTGATTTCGTCGATTTCATTTTTACTTCTTTCTTTTGTTCCTTCGGTTATATATTCCTTTTTCTCAACCACCTCATTTTTTTTTCACTATACTTACGATGACCAGATCGTAAGTATAGGGGGGTCAACTGACATCTATTCTTTTATTCTTTTTCACCCACTTTTACTTAGCATGAGTTATGTCCTCTTTCTCTTTTGACACTATGAGGACATAAAATAAGCTAAGTATAGGGGGGATGCATATATATTGTATATATACTCTTATCCATAACTTGTACTTTTATGTATTTTTTATATCTATAAAATCCATAAAAAGTGGGTGAGGGTTAATTTAAAATCTATCTATCTATTTATTATTTATAAAATACTTATAAATAAGTAAAATATACCTAAAATCCTTATTTAAAATTCTTATTTAAAAAATATATTTAAAATATGTATTTAAAATTTGTATACTACTTATTTAAAATTCTATTTATCAAAATATGTGTAAAATTCATTTAATACTTGTAAAATTCTTTGTGAATAAAATCTGTAAAATACATTAGTTATTTAATCCCCAAAAATAGGTAATTTATTTTGTAAATTCTTGTACATAAACTTGTTTATAAAAATTGAAAAATCCATAAAAATGCAAATTCTAAAATCCATAAAAAATATAAAATCCTTAAAATCCATAAAAATCGAGTAAAATTCAGAAAATATACTTCAAAAAAATATGATTGCATTTGCATTAGCATTTTTCAGAATAAGTTTGATTTCTAGAACTACAGATTGGGAAAGTTCTAAAGGATGGAGCTTGATTATGGCCTTTAGCACTCATTGTAAGGAGACTAGTTAGAAACTGGAATTTAGACTCTTCAGGTCTTTGACTTAAATCTTTTGTTTCCATGAGACCATGTTTGAGAAGTCAACTTAAACATGCCTAAGTAGAACACTTGGTGTCATCCGTTCTACTCTTCATTAGTGAACCAATTTTGGACATATGCACTTTGCACTTAGCTCAACTTGCATGGGGCTGCAAAGGGCAATCCATTTTAGTGGTGCATTTTCATCCTTGTCTAGTGGCGTTGACGTCTAAAGGCAGGGGAAATTGGGGTTGCAATACTTGCTTCGGATGAGGGAAGGATCTGCTGGCACAATTTCTCCAAGACCTCAAAAAATAGACGGAATGAAAAGTTGATATCTCCGTCGAGGCACAAAAGGATTGATTCAGTGCAAGAAACATTACAAAGCCAATTCAAAGAAGAAACCACAAATACAAAACGACAACAATGGTCCGAGCTTCCACTAAAATGCATGCACATCTTAGTGGAGACTTAGCTACACTGGCTGGGCTTCACAAGGAGATGTATTTACATTGGTCACACTCCAGTTCTTTTCTCATTCTTCTACTTTCTCTCTATATTCGATTGTGGACACAACACGACCTGACCTAAGAAGGGAATACCCCCGTCCTCGAGGAAAGAGTAGCTGGATGAGAGCCCAGTGGGAGTGTATTATTGGTTTGGGTGGTTTCTTCGCTTCTTTCAAGTGGGAAGAACTAAAACAATTCACACACAGTACAGATTGAATTCAAGGTTGACAGAGTTAGCGAAATGAATGAGCGGATCTGAGCTGGTTGTTGAGATGAACCTAAATAAGGATTTGTGGAACTTGAGGACTGTTGAGACTAAAATCCTAATCCTAGTTAAGGCTCCGACAAAATGCTTGTTTCAAGCCCGATCGAGCATTGTCCTTTGTCTATTCTCATGAATTGGTTTAGGAAAACAAATTCATTCTAACTTTTTTTCTTTTTCCTTATTTTTCAGATAAGTGCTTGCTAAGGCACTAACAAAATTTAAGTATAGGGGGTTGATGAATCCATGATTCATTAACATTCTTTCTGCATTTTTTTAAAACCCTTAACAATTACATATAAATATCCATTAATTTTCATTTGTTAATAAAACCATACTCATGAATAAAAATGAACTTTTATGCATCAAAATCATGTAAATAAATAAAGAATAAAAATAAAAGAAAATAAAAAGAAGGTAAATTGTAGATATGTATATATGTACAATGTGACTTATAAAATAAATTTAGCTGAAAAATATATTTATAACCTAACCTCCGAGACAAAGTCAACATAGATTGATCGACAAATAATAAAGTATGGGGAGATAAGGAAAGAAAACAAATAAAAATAATTAATTTCTCACTCTACACACTATTCATTATTTATCCAATAATTATCAAATCTTCATTGATTTTTAATTAATTAATATGAACATAGTTTTCATCAAACTCTTTTCCTTATTATTTCTAAAAATGTATAAAGAATATAAAAATAAGTTAAAAATATTATTTTTTATATATGCCAAGAAATCCAACTTGTAAATTGTCAAAATCTCAACTTCCGAACATCATAAGTTTCCCACGCGAACTCCAATTTCACTCTACTTACCTTTAAAGTTTATAAAATAATATTCTCTAATTAATGGAGGTAAATTCACTAAAATCGAAGTCTATTTGCAAAAAGTCAGTTTTGGGACCTAACCACAACCGGTTTTCTGGGCTATTTATTTTATCTAGAAGACATTATTTATTGTTTTAATGATTTCATAATTTTTAATTATTGTTTGATCTCGTATTTTAACCCTAATTTATTTTAGAATTTTTAGAGCTTATTTATTATTTTAAATAAATGAAAAACCCTAATTTATAGGTAAATTTGAACTTTGAAACGTATACCTGTATTTATTAATATAATTAAATTAATTTATTAAAATCCACAAAAATTCACATACTTTATTTATTATCATAATAATTAGTCAAATGTAAAAATGGTATATTATTTATTAATTTATTAAATTAAAAATCTATACCCTATTTATCAAGTATTATTTATATTTATTTATTAATATAATATTTACATTTCATTATTTATTTATTATTTATAAAAACTAATTATTTCATAACTCATATAGATTAATTATTTACATTTTTTATTTTATACATATTTAAAATTCCATTATTTACAATTTAAAATCTATTTATTAATGTATTTTTATCATCGGACCAACCAGGTGCTGACACGTGTCAGTACATGGGGCCTTCTCCTTTAAGAAGCCAGTTCTTTCTTCTGTTCTAACAACCTCTCTTCAACAAATCATTTCCGTCATCTTCTTCATCCAAAATCCGATCTCAACCCTTCATTACCCTCTCCTAACTACCACCATACACGCCTATCGTTAGATTAATACCTAACTTCACCTAATCTCTCTATAAAACCCCATGGATCTCACCATTTCTAATTAACTCTCCAGAACTGAACCTAACTCCAGTTCCAGTAGCCGTCGACCCACCTTTCTCGCCTTACTCCGCCCTTATCTGGAGGTGACAAATCCATCTGAGGCTCCATTGTGGAAGAAGGATCTACGGAGGAGACGTTCCAAGGCTGGAGCACTGCCTTGCATCGCGCCGCCACCGTGTGGAGCTCCAGGAAGACCGCTCCGTCGAGCGACGACCAGCGGAGTCATACACTCTGCAACCACAAGTATTCATCCATCTTTTGCATTTTAATTCTCGATTTGTGTACCGTGATTAGTTTACTTAAGTGCGTAATTAGGACTTTCAAATCTCTTTTTTAGACACACTCCAAAATTACATTTCAAATCTCACTCATTTCCATTCAAAATCACCCTCCTCTATCTTCCATCTTCACTGTTGAAACTAGTTCTGGAAACATATTATTTTATCTGCAAATCTTCATAATTTTGGCTGATTCTTTCACAAATCGAGCATATAAATCTCTATTGCAGGGATAATCATTCATCTGGAGTAACTTCTTAATCATCTGGAGCCTCTTCTTCAAAAAAAAGAATCAAGCAACTACTTCAACACTTCATCAGACTTTCTCAGCTCAGCCGCCCTCTTCGACGAAGCTTTGAGGCCACCTCCACCGACCTCTCTGCCTTGTCCACCACAGGCGAGCTCGAGGGTAAAGGAGTCACCCCTTTGGTCCTGCAGGAGGCCCATTCGATCACTGCTTCGCCGGTGAGAAATCGGAGAAGAAGACACCGCCGTCACCTGTACGAAAAGGGGAAGAACATCCAAGAGCGCCCAGGCATACTGGCTTGCGCCTTGTGTCTGTATTGGACGGTCCAGATCGTGCCGTAGCTTCTAATCCTGGTCGTTGAACACGAAAGGGTGGAACATTTGCATTAAGAGCCCATACAGCTTCCACAAACTAAAGCCCGCTCCAGCAGTTTCCAAATTTGCATTTAGGTCCCTATGCAGGGACCTAAATGCAAAATATTTAGTTTTTCTTGTAATTTAGTCCGTGAGTAGGGACGTTTTTGTAACAGATATTTCTACTTTTCTTTGCACTTCTACCCTTGTATTGTAGCGACAATTTGGTCATCTTTTTGCCATTGTTTTTCCTTGATTTTTCTAGGGTAGTTACACAACTACCCTAGCGAAGTTTCTTGATATTTTTCACGGATTTTTGTCGTGTATTTTTCTCGCTTTGTTTCTTCTCAAGTTGTATCCGTTTTGAGTGTTTTGTTTCCTTTTTCAAGTGGAAATAAAGATCGCAAAATTTTCTCTTCTTCTCTCGAAAGTCGCAATATAGGTATTATGCCTCCTCGAGTTCGACCGAGGGGAACTTACCTAGTTAATAATAAGTTTAAGGATAAAATAGGAGAGGAAATTCATCTCATTCATTCTTCTTATATCTCTCTCCTATTTTACCTGAGATTTTTGTTTGATTAATCGAATCTGTCTTCACGATTTTTCTATACCGACAACTCTATTCAACCGCGGGCCGGTCTACGATTATCAAAGGGTTAGAATCACAATTCCAAAGGGATACCTAGGACTGATAATTCTCATGTAACTCGGAATTCGATTTCTTTAGTAATTGTTATTCCTAACTTTTTTATTGCTCTAACAAACATAGGAATGACATCAGTAAAGAATGAAGATTCTATTCCCCCTTTTAACCTTGTGTAACAAATAAAAACCTAAGGGAGTACTTAAGATTGATATTTCCCATGTACAATGGAATAGGATTTTACACTGTAATCATTATAATCTAACAAAATTAGAACTAGAATCAATAAAGAAATGATGACTTCATTTATGCTCTAACAAACATAAGAATTAAATCAGTAAAAAACGATGATTTTCCGCCATTTTATTCCCTCTTAACAAACATAGCCTTTTTCTTGCCAAGATGAACATACTTATATGGTAATTTGGTTACTTGGATGAGGTGGGTTGGTAACCTCATCAGAATAGTAGTTTGGATGGTTGAGGGTTGGAGAGGGTTAGAATAAGGAATGTGATGTGATGTCTCGTTGATTTGTATGGAATTCAATCCTAAGAATGCATAGGGTAAACCAGGTTACTCGAGGTAGGTTGATGCCACCTTCTCTCATAAATCCTCTTTTTACAGTATGGCATTTTTCTTGAAGCTGCTGCTTTTTCTACCCGTGACAAATCACGCCAAAACAGAGTTCTCAGCAATCTCAAAAGGACTGGAAGTTGATTCCATTTACGGAGACTATATTTTGATCATTTTTTATTGCAAATCAGCGGTGGATACTGTAAACCCAAAATCAAAACCCAACCCGAAGATGCTAAGAAGAGTTGAGAACTGCCAACAGATTTTGCTCCATACTTAGCACGTTCATCTCAAGTTCCTCTCATTGTAATGCGATTCATTCTCACAGTTTTGCTAATTACTGTCATAACAAAGCTGTAGTAGCCCCAATGACCTTTATATTATGTACCTCAACACTTGTATCAAGCTATCTTTATTTTATCAGGAATACCCTAACATTTTCTATCAAATATAAAAAAACAGGCCTAAGATAAGGAGAGTCGAAGAGAGGAAACGATCCTACAACTAATATTATTTAAATTTTAAACAGTAACCCATGCCACTAAATACAAGTGGTCAGAAGGGGGGCATCCTTGTCATGAACCAATATGAAGAACTACAGAGGCATTGCTGAGAACTGAAAGAACATACCCACCAAATGTCAACACAACAAGTGAAACTAAACTTGGGGAAGACATAGTTCAGTTAAGATAACTGGTTTCAAGAAATATTTCCTGCTATGAAACTGTTAGGAACGTCTCAACCTCTCAGGAATCACATAATCTGTGCATGTTGCTTTTAGAAAAGTGGAGCATCAACAATTTACGAAAGAATTGAACAAAAACAACTCCTGGTAGAGCTATGTTTCTTCCTGTATTATACAAAGAACCAAATCAATCAAAACGGAGAAGCTCTAGAACACAGAACACGAAACACTACAGGATCTCAGCAGCAGATGGGGCAGAGCACCAACCCATTCTCGTTGCACTCGGGACATCTCACCACAAACCCTTTCTTCCCGCCCTTGTTACCCTCCATCACCACCTTCCGAGATCCACAGCACCGGAAACAGGGCAAGAATCTGGCCCCGCCGCACCCATCACACGTCTCCCCGGTCCTGGTCCTCGGCAGCCCTTCCACTATCTTGGACAAGCATCCTTCTTCTTGCAACATGAGCACACTCTCCGCTCCACCCAAGCACCTCCCTCTAACGAACACCATCGGAACGGAGTACCCATCTGCGCTCCCCTTCATGAGCTCCCTCAGCTCCTCCCGGAAGCCCACGTCCATGGAGACGTCCCTCTCTTTCACACAAACCCCCAGGCCTTCAAGCGCCGCGCGAACGGCGTTGCAATCCTCAAAGGTCTTGCGGATTCCACGAAGCGTGGTGACGTAGCAGACCACGGAGTCCTCGCCTCCTGGAGGGCACCTGTACTCGAACGCGTCCAACGAGCAACAGAGCGGCGGCTTCCTGTGCGGTCTGGGGTGTGAATCGAGGTCAAGGCCTTCCATGAGCTCCCACGAGTTGATGACCTCCGGATCAAGGTGGCGGCGGGGAAGGCTGTGGATGGGAGGCGGCGGCGGGAGCGGCGGGGGTGGCGGTGGAGACGGAGTGGTTAAGGGGGCGTCGAGGTTGGTGAGGAGACCATAGGTGGTAGAGGTGAGGGAGACGATGTGGTGGCCGCAGCCTTGGTTGCCGGACGAGCCTTCCTCCTGGTCAAGAAAAGTGGAGGAAGCGCATCCCATTATCGTAAAAGTTGCTGCTGCTTGGCAAGGGGAACGGCGGAGCTTTTGATTTCAAAGTTGGAACGATGGTGGGGGTAACGTCGGCGCCGGGGGAGAGGGAGGGCCCTATGCTTTGTCCTGTGGCGTGATCGAGTGAGCGGGAGGAGAGACTTTACGCAAAGGTGAGTTTTGAATGATAAGAGCTTTCACTGCAGGCTTCTTTATGGCAAATTGACTGTGTTTTTTAAAGGGTTTTTTACTTCCACACCCTTGTGAATTTTGTATATTATCTTGTCGACCTTTGAAACGACGATATTCCTCTATTGACCCCCTTAAACTTGCTCAATCTTACCCTTGTCATTAATCAGACTTATCTTGAGTCTTGCTTGGGTTCAAGTCGAGGTAATCAACCCACGCCAAAATCAATGGATTTTAGGGTAATATCTCTCTTTCGCTCTCTCGTCTCGTCTCTCCCCCTTCTTCCCTCCGTTGTCGGCATTTCTGTTGCTTAACCTCTGCCTAGGGGTGTACATGGATCAAATAAAATCCGTAATCCGATCCAATCCGATGCTATTGGATTGGATTGGTTTGGTTTATTATTCTAATGGATCGGATCGGATCGGAATTTTTCAAATCCGTTCAAGTATGGATTGGATCGAATCTTTTATATAATCCGATCCGATAATCCGTTAATACACACATATACATACATATAGACACACATTACATACAAACATACATACATATAGCATCTATTTGCATCCATTTCGAATTCCTCTATGAGTATTGGATATTCAATCAAGCATGGCGTTGTTTGGTGGGCTATATTTAAGTTAGTTTTGTTTTGGATATTCAATCAAACATGATTGTTATTTGATTATTGTTTATTAATAATATATTATAGAGCTCTGAAGGGTGTTCTTAGAGGTGGTTGGGTTAATCATGGACTTCATTAATATCCGACTACAGAGATCACATTTTTTATTTATCTAAGTAGTCTATGTATCCTTATTCGGTAACTTATATTATTCTTATTTGAATCATTTATTGATAATTAATTGTAAAAAATAAACTAATACATCAGTTATAAGGAAAACTTAAATTTCAAATTCAATATAATCATTTAGTTTGATTGTATGTCAAATTTTTATAATGGACTAATGGACTCCTTCAACTTCATTGGATAGGTCTTTCTCTTTTTTACATATATTCGTCTTATCAATTTTTAAGATATTATTCAAAAGTCGGGGGTTAGTGAGCTATAAAATACAAACATGAGAGAGTATATTATTGAGCGGGAGAATGTGAGTGTAAAAATCCGATCCAATCTGATAGAATCCGTAATTTGATGGATTAGATCAGATTGGATTGAAGTATTTGATGGATTGGATTGGATTCGAAAAATGAAAATCGTTAAAATTGGATTGGACACAAATTAAGCTAAAATCTGATCCAATCCGATCCATGTGCACCCCTACCTCTTCCCCGAGCAGTTTGAAGAGCGGCACCTCTCTGGTGCCTCGTCTGCATGCTGAAGGTCCTCCTCGTGCTCGGATGTCTCCCTCCACGGACTAGAGGATGGGGCTCTGTTCTCCACGGACTAGTGGCGCTGCTCGGGCTCTAGTTTGCTCCACAGCATTGGAGGAACGCGTGTGCGTCGTCGAACCAGCGGCTGGCCCGCACCGCGAGGGCTCTTGGCGATGTGCGGGAGAGGATCGTATGATGCCGAGCCAATATGCTCATTCTCTTGCATATGGAATTGAAAAAAAGCAGTAGAAAGATGAGAATCCGACGATCGAAATAGAGATGGGAAGAAGGATTGGGGTGCGTAAGTGAGGAAGACGGTGAAGAGGTTGGAGGGGCGGGAGGAGGAGCCGAGCTTGTGGAGGATGAGGAGGTCGTTGAGGAGGGTATCAAGGAAATCAGGGTCGTTGATCGAGAGGTAGAGTCGTTTGTGGGGGCGACATCACCATCAGCGAGGGCAGGAGGCATGGGGGTGGCGTTAGGAGGTGGGTGGAGCAGAGGGAAGAGGGAGGAGGTAGGTGCTGGATGGAAAGGGGAGGGGAGAAGAGGAGATTGGGAGAGAAAGAAGAGGTGTTCGTAATTTGATAATGGCCAAATAGATGTTTGTTAAGCACAAGGTCTATGGGATAAGAGTTAGCAAGTTTACGGGATCGAGAGAGGAATATCGATGTTTCAAAGGTTGATAAGATACTTTACAAAATTTATAAGATTTGTGTGGTAAAAATTCATTTTTTAAATTAATAATAAAAGGGTAACCAATGTGTTTTGGATGAAGAGCATTGATGGATGCTACATTGTTGCATCATGATTCAATTGCACGTCTGTTGTTGGAATTCTACAAAATCACAATTGACGGATACAATGAGATAAAAAAGGAGTGCTTTCTATTAATGGAAGAAATATTACTTGTGATAGTTTGATTAAGAGTGAATGTGATATTTTAGGAATTTTATGTTTGAGGAAATAAGGAAGGTAAGATAATAAAGTGGAATAACAAATAAGAGTGTGTTGGGAGGTGAAATAAGATGCTTGTTTATATTTCATGTTTGTTATTATTCGTGAGAATGTAGAGTAGGTGGTAGTTATTGTAGAATGTGATTAAGTAGTGTGACCATATGATAAATAGTAATCGTTATCAAAGGAAAGGTAATAGATATTCTATTTATAGTTGGAGAATAAGGAAGTGTAATAATTATTTTAGAAACAAGAACTTGGGATAAGGGGAGAAAACTCAGGTTATCTTTCTTATTTTTCAAACAAACATGTATAATATATAAAATTGGATATGTGCATTGGATGTAAGAAGAGAATAACTTGTGATCCAGGAGTTTAAAATAGAATTTATATGAGTTGCTATTTTGTTAATTTTTATATTAGTTGCAATTATAATCTTATGGTTTCAGTGTAAATGACTTGTGAAAGATAATCAAGTAATGCTTTATCTTTATAAAAAAAATATGTGACGGAGTAAATATATAAATAACTAAGTGAGACATCTCCTATACCAAGTGAGATAGATATGCCTCTCTTCATGTAGTGTAATAAAGAGTGAGACATATAATTATTTCTTAAACTCTACATTTTGAAATCAAGAGATTACAAAAAGAATCCCCTTTAAACTTTTTATTTAAGACTAATACATTAATGGTTTTGACGGAATTATTCTTTTATCCTTTTGATTTCCTTCCCCTACACGATCCTTCAATAAAATTGACTCAAAGGGGAATGATTTGTGTGATGGTCCTAGCTTTTAAAAGATTCTAGTAATCGTTGATTGCACCAAAAAGTCGCAAATTTCGTCATGTTTTCCTTGTAATAATACATGTATAGGCTCACATATAACATCTTGGATGTTATCAAATCCCCTTGAATTGGTTAAACCTCATCAAATCATGTCGAGGCAAGTTGAGCCTACATGGGACACGAGTTAGTTTAGACCTTATTGTGCATATTATTCCGTGAGATAGGGATTGATTGTTCTTTCTTAAAGTCAAGCTTGGGCTTTGGAAGATAGAGGCAAGGCTTAGTGAGTGGATGTCTGATAAGGAAGATTCACTGAGGCGTGGTAGGGTTAATATATAGTCATTTTTGTACTTCTGACACCATCCTACCTAGTTTGTTTCCGGCTCCTCCCCCATCTAGGATCGGTTCAGCACGAGCTACCTCCCCACTCTCGTGCCATATATATTATAGAAACCGCTAATTCATATAGAACCCCTTCCACTCTCGTCTTCAGATCAGTCGTGAGAGTCTAAAGTAGTCAAAAGAGACGTTAGTTCTGACAGATGTTTCTACTATCAAGGAGGTTGTGTGAGTTTGGTGTTGGATGGGTTAGGATGTCTTTTAGGTGACAAAAAACTTCACTAAATCCATTAATATGATCCATGTAACCAAAATTACATCAAAGCCATGGGGAAACTTGTATTTTCCCAAGAGAAAATTAAAGCAATGGAGCTATGATACAATTTTCTCCATGTAACCTAGCTATATATGATGCATACAGTTCAAGGATTACAATTCCCAGAATTGAATAGCCATACCAATCTCTGTCCTTCTACGCTTTCATTTATTCAAGAAAACCTTAAGGAGATATTCGATTTGGGAATAAGTAGGAATAAGGATGTGGAATAAGGAGAATAATGATCTATTCTATGTTCGGCTGGAAAGATAGGAATAAGGAGAATAAGATGGAATAAAGGTATGTAAAGTTGAATAAAGATAAGAATAAGGTTGGAATAAGTGAAATAATTCGATGTGGATGGGAATAACTGTACTCTTGGAAACAGTATCAGACGGGACATTGTGACATTATTCTAGTGCTTATTCTCCAAACGAATAGAACCTGAGAAAAGGGATTTTGGGGGCTACCAACCTTGGAATGACATCTCTTAAGCCTAAAACCACAAGGAAAGATCATAATTTGATCTTTTGTCTAGCATGTACACATAATAAATGCTATTAATAGTGAGCTAATTTATGAGGGTTTATAAGAAAAAAATCGCTAAAGAGGACACATTATTTTTAAGATAGAGTTTCTATCCTCAAACTACCTTAGATCTCAACCTATGGGGATCTTTTGCAATCTATATGATTCGAGGGTTATGTTCACCTCATGGATTTCAGATGATTGGGATCATGTTTTGATGTTGTCTATTCAATTTATTTGTAACATTGTGCATTGTTTTTCACGTATTTTCTTGTTCTGTCATCATTGTGTTCTTGTGGGTTCTTAATTGGTTTGTTCGAGAATCCCTCAGTACAAATGGAAAGATCATGAGCTTTTAGTTTGATATGCATTTTTTCTTAATTATTTGAGTTATTTTTCTATGTTATATAATGTCAAGATTCGATGCGTCTGCACTTTTCATGTCCTAGAAATGATCAGGCTACAGACTCTTTATTAGTCAACCAACTCGAATGATCGACGACTAGACGGCCAATCTGTAGACCTGTCTATCGATGATTGGTCGGCCAATTACGATGGTTAGATAACCAACTAAGGGAAAAGGGACCAATGCATGTCTTTTAGTCAGTCGAGTGTGAGTTGAGTTGGTTAGTAGCATGTTGAGTCGTCTCACATGGCATGAGTCATGTAGAAATCTAAAAGGGAAGAGGATCCTCTGCTGTAATTAGAGTTACAACAGAGGTGTTATAATCTCTTTTAATTTTTTTTGAATTCTATCCCTATATCCAACCTTATAGATTGAATCTTAGATCAGTGCTCTACATATCCTCCAAATTTCACTCAAATCCGAGCTTATTTGCTATTTTATCTTAATGGTCAATCATTCGATCAAGAAATAAGCAACTTAAATTCCATCTAAAAAGCCTGAATTTCAAATCCGAGCTTATTTTGTATTTTATCTTAATGGTCAAACAATCGGGTTTTTTTTAAATGTAATTTAAGTTGCATATTTTTTGATCGAATGTTTGACCATTAAGATAAAATAGGAAATAAGCTCGGATTTGAGCGAAATTTGAAGGATATGTAGAGAATTGATCTAAGATTCAATCTATAAGGTTGAATATTGGGATCAGATTTGCAAAAAAAAATAAAAGAGATTATAACACCTCTGATGTAAAGCAAAGGATCCTCTTACTCCTAAAGGAGCTCCTCTTTGGTTTGTTTTACCGGATCATGCTTTTATGTTCAACGTGGCGTTTCCCTTGTCTGCTTATACCAGTTGTAAGTTGACTAGTACCATCTCTAGATAACTCATTGAGGTTTTAATTCATACGAGGAGTATTTGTTGTCATGTACATATGAAAGATCCAATGGATTAACTTGTTTGAGTTATAAGTTACCTCAACAGATGATCAATTGATGGATCTTTGATAAGTTGATCGATCATTTTCAATAGTTGATTGGGTCTTCAGATTAGTCGAAGGATCATGCCTTCAATCGATTGGTTATTTCATATCGACCTATTTATTAGCCTTAGGTTGATTAGTCTTCCTTTTAGTCGACAATTGGGTTGTCCATAGTCTTGTTTGAGTGTGCTTTTGTGGTTTTTTGAGATGTTTGAGCTAGGAGATCGGTCCTCGATGAAGTGAATATGTTTAAGGCATATATTAGTCACTATTCTTATATCTATCACTCTATTTTTTGTGCAAGTTATCTTTTTTATTTTTTAAGTTACACATACTTGTTGCTAATTGATTGGAGATGTTTGAGTAGATGTCATGTTATTGATGAGTGCTCATTATGCCTACCCCATGTTAATGTTTAGGATCTTGCTTATGCTCTTTTACGTCAATTTGTTAGTGATCACTGCATTATAATATGAATTATTTAAGTGCCAAGTCGGTCTAATATTCATGATCGATTTTCGTCGTTTGCATGCGATTAAAATGCTCAAATAATGATGATATTGGATCTAAATGCATGCTTATGAACATGTAATGAAATTTTTATAGTTGGAATTATTACTTATTCATGTATCACATGCATTAACTAATGTTTTATGTGATGTTGCCTCTTTTTTACTTTTGAACTTAGTTGTTTAATGCATGTTTCATTTGTTTGATGATGAATTGCTAATGATGGTGGAACCCATAGAAGTTGCTTGTGATATATATTTAACCACCAATTTTAAGCACCCATACTATGACAAATGAAATCATATATAATATTTAGTAGCATACCGTAACCATAAAAGGGAAAGATGCACTAGCAAAAGACAACCAATTAATGTTGCTATTGGACCTATAATATTGTATTAACAAATCCAAGGATCCTCACAAACTCCAAGGACCTTGGTTGGGTGAGATGGATAACGCATGTTAAGAAATGTTTGCAAAGGATGAGCCCAATATATGATTACGAAGGGAGAGGGGAATGACTGAAAGGATGAGTTTCAACTCAACTAATGATTAAGGAATCATTGCTCGAGGCCAAGTTAAGAATAAGTAAGAAAGATAATTGGAATGAACCTCCTAATAATATCTATATTGCTTACATTGTCAAGTCTTAAAGGGAATTAGAGTGGGTACCCTTAAAAAGAAGACTCCACTTCAATTACCTTCAAAGTTTTAAGATGATCCAAAAGAAGAGCATGTGCATGTGTGTTTCTAGTTGTGAAAAAGTGGAATCGAACTAGATAGTTTTATTGAAGGGATAGGCCTGAACTCTAAACACTAAAAAAGGGGAAATACAACAATGTCCTAAAAGTAAATAATAAATATATGAAACAATAAATAATATAGCATCAATAATATCGATGCCCCCTCTTAAGTTAAAGTATTTCAATCATGCATATCTTGGAGCTCAACAATGAAATGCATTTCTTTAGAAAAGCTCAGCGAAAATAACTATAAGTTGTAGCTTAATTTGTGGAAATCGGAGTAACAATTTTCCCTTCGAGTATTGCGACCATCTTTTTTTGGGGGCGGATAACTACATTATAAGAAACCATTGTGAAAATGTCCAACCAATAATACAAAATAAGGGGTTTAACCATGAAGTTCCAACAAATTTGAGATGAATGAAAGAGAATAGACAAAAAACCCCAAAATTGTGGTTATCGACACCAAAGTCAGAAGAAGCAATGAATGCACAACCCATATGGCAAAGCAATATGACTTGGGGAAATTTAGAAGGAAAAATTACAAGTATAAAGTGACAATAGGGTGAATCTAAGTTTCACCTCTTTTATTATTTTATTTATTAAAAATTAAGGTAAAATACATGTAAATACTCGTTAATTTCCATTCCTTAACAAAACACGCTTCACGAATAAAATATGTTTTTAACACTAAATAAAATAAAATAAAATAATGAAAGAAAACACAAAAAGAAGAAGAAAGAAGGCTATAAATATTTGCAAACCTGAACCTAACCTAGAGATCGAGTCATTACTTAATCGATCGTCTGACAATAAAATAGGAGGAAATAGTAAATATACATAGAAAATTGAAAAAAACAACAACTAATTTACATTAAATAATATCGAGATCACTATTGTACATTGTACAAACTTCACTTATTTATTTAGAACACATGTATAAATATTTTTCTTAAATTTCTTGACTATTATATATATAATATTTATATATGTGAGTAAAAAATTAAAAAATGGCAAAGCCTTCTCTCACTTTAAGTAGGGTCGGCTATATGGATTCTTGCTCAAATCCATGTTGAAAGATCCGATTATTTTTCTGTTGGTGATTGGTTACCTAAATGCAACCCCCACAAGCAGGGTTTTGAATCCTGGTCTTTTGGGTGGTAGACACAATGCACTACCACCAAATCATTGGAATGGGCACATGTGAATAAAAATTCTACCAATAAAAACTAAGTTCAAATTAGGGAAGAAAACTTTATATACAAATAAAAAATACAAAAACATGTCATAAAATGCATAATGAATAAATATCTATAAATCCCATACAGAAATAGGTGTAATATACAACTTGTAAATTGGTTTTCTACTTGATATAAACTCCAAATTGATTAAACTCATCGTTAAAGATCAACTTGAAAAGTTCTATATCCAATAAGGGTGGTTTCACTAAAAACGAAGCTAATATACAAAAAAATTGGTTTTGGAATTTATTTAGTATAAGCATGTTTTAAATATTTGTATAAACATAGTTTATTATTGTTTTATGTGGTTTATATTTGTCATTTATTGTGTATATATTTTAATTCGTAAATAAAATCAAATTAAAGATTAAAGTACTTTAAAAATAAAAATTACAACATTAATTTATGAGTATAAACCTTGTTTTATTCTATTTATTTATTTGTACATGTATAAAAACTTTTAAAAATCTAATAAATAAAGTTAATTACCTTAAATTATCATTTAAATTAATAAATATAAAATGAGTAACATATGTATAAGAATTATTAGGATTAAGGACATTTATATTGTAAATATAATATGGGTAAAATGGGGCTGCCCCTAGGGAGTAGCCAACGTGGCTACTCCCACCCCTATTTTTCTCTCATTTTTTTATTTTTTTGGAAAATAAAAATTTGTATATTCATCATTATGCCTCTCACATTCTATTAAAATTTCGTCAGAAACAGAGACTCCTACGGCCTCCATCCAAACATGGTCGATTTAAAAAATCCTGCGACCGTTAAAAAAATGACGTCTGGATGGAGGGCTTAGGAGTCTCTGTTTCTGATGAAATTTTAACAGAATGTGGGAGGGATATAATGATGAATATACAAATTTTTACTTTCCAAAAAAATAAAAAAATGAGGGAAAAATAGGGGTGGGAGTAGCCAAGTTGGCTACTCCCTGGGGGCAGCCCCATTTTACCCATATAATATACCTATTTATATAAGTTTTCATCTTACTTCTATATTATTTTAATAATATTTATAAGAATACTTTATACCATATGTAGATAATTAAATTATCTATCTTTTATCTTCCAATTTATTGTTAAAATTAAATTTATTTACTATTTATTAGTTTATTAGTTTATAATTTATGGCGTTGGTCACATTTTTTTGCTCAAGTTGACTAGTCCACCATTGCCAAATGGGTTGAATTCCATTAGCACGCTTTCTTCGGGGTATCTTGACCTATTGGTCAACTTCACCTCCTCCCCTTCATTTCTATTGCTATGCTCCAATGAACTCAAGCACCTAAACTCAACTCCAATCCTCCTAACCATCCTCTAGTTGATACAAATTTGTGCCCAATTAATTTCCACATGCTCCTAACCTCTTTGATCTCCCTTCAGGACTTTTCTTCTCTTGATCTATAAGTAACAGTTTATCTTCCTTATCTGAGGTAGATTCTCCATTGCTATAGTTCTGTTAATTTCCTCATAAGAAATAGAGATCGAAAAAGAGAAAATCTCCAATGTATTTGAGCAAGAGGAAGATGATATTGTGGCGAGATCCGAAGTTCTTGAATTTCTGTTGCATTTGGTCAATTATGTTGCCCGGCTCCTCCCTCATCTCTGACGAGTCGAAGCAGGCGAGACCATTAGTTTATCGATATGATTCATGTATTACTCCTGTATGTTTCCTTCTTCTAACTTCGTTTGATCCTTCTTAGATTACCTTAATTTCATGTGTTTCTTTGACTATCACCTTGTTGATTTAGTCTCTCTATTCTTCTTTTAATTCTTCTTTCTATTGTTGGGGTAGCAGAAGATTGATGATGGATAAGAAGCAAATTAAATAGAGAGAATATGAATTAATGCACAAGGTATATGTGAACTCAAGAACTTATTTTAATTAAAACTTGAACATGCATACAAGGCTTGAACTTCTATAAGAAGAGGACATAATTTTTACAACACGAAAGAAGGACATACAAGAGTTTGAAGGATGAGGACTCTTGTGGTGGTGGTGGATGTGTCGTGCTTCTCTTGTGTTGTTGTGTGAAATGAGGACCTCTTAGGTGGTATTTATAGGCAGCCAAGAGGGTGGAGATATTTTGGAAGAGATGACTAGATTCATCTTCCATGCTAAACCTTTAAGAGAAAATATCTAGATATTTTGGTGGGAGGTGGAGAAATATCTAGATATTTTCTTCACCTCTCTCTTTTCTAAAATCTTCTCTTAAATGCTTATCTTCACGAAGCTTCTCTATATGTGGGTGGTAGATAGTAGGCCCGCATCTCATATGAGTGGAGGTCTGTAGGCCTATAAATGCAAGAGCTCATTAGTGATAACAATTCTACAAGGATAAAATTACAAATTACATATATTTTCAGCACCCTATCTTAATTTGTAATTCGCATGATCCGTATGAAGTGTTGGAAATTTTCTTTTAGAAGTGGCTTTGTAAAAATAGCTGTAAGTTGATCTTCTGTGTTGATGAACTCCAACTTAATGTCATCATTCTTTACTAGCTCTCGTGCATAATGTTGATGAAATTCAATATGCTTTATTCTTCCATGAAATACTAGATTCTTTATGATAGCAATAGCTGACATGTTGTTGTATACTATAGTTGTCGGAAGAACATTCTCTTCTTGAATATCATGAAGAAATCTTCTCAGTCATATAGCTTCACATGATACACTTGTAATAGAAATATACTCGGCTCCAACAGAGTAAAGGGTTATGGTCATTTACTTCTTAGAACTTCAAGATATGAATTTAGTTCCCATACAAAATAAATAACTTGATATATTTTTTCTATCATCTATAGATCCTGCCCAATCACTATCTGAGTAGCCTTTGAGAGAATTATCTTCTTCTGAAGTATATTTAATTCCAAAATTCTTGGTATCTTGAACATAGTGAAGAATTCTTTTTACGTCTGCATAATGAAGCTTGCTTGGTTTGCTCATAAATCTTGATACAACACTGACTACATATATTATATATGGTCTTGTATTAGTTAAATATAACAAGGAGCCTACAAGACTCTTATATAGAGAACCATCGACTTCGTGAATTCCATCATTTGTGGAAAGTTTTGTGTTAGGAGCAATATGAGTTGCTTTTGATTTGCAATTTGACATATGAAATTTCTTAAGAAGATCATGAATATAGTTTTCTTGAGAGATGAATATTTCAACTTCTTTTTGAAAAAGTTGAACTTGGATACCAAGAAAGTATCTCATAAGACCGAGATCTATCATTTCATATTCTTTCATCATTGCTTCCTATTTTACAATCATCTTGAAAGAATTGCTTATATATATAAGATCGTCAACATAAAGGCATACAATAAGAAAATCATGCATACCTCCTTTCTTCACATAAAGAGATGACTCATTAAGACTTCTTAGAAATCCATTATCATGAAAGAGTCCATAAATTTTATTATTCCAGGCTCTTCCTGCTTGCTTTAAGTCATACAAGGTCTTGCGGAGATGATAAACTTTTTCTTCATTATCTTTGGAGATATGTCCTTTAGGTTGTTCAAAGTAAACCTCTTCTTCAAGATCTCCATTAAGAAATGCAAACTTAACATCAAATTGATAAACTGGTAACTTCTTTTGAGCTGTAAGTGCAAGCAAGGTTCTAATTGTCTCCATATGAGCAACATGTGCAAAAGTTTAATTATATTCAATACCTATTTGTTGCGAGTAGCCTTTGACAACCAAGCATTCTTTATATTTGTGAATGGAACCATCTTCATTATTCTGACTTTGTAAATCCATTTAAGACCAATGACATCATTATCTTTAGTCTGTTCCATGAGCTCCCAAGTATAATTTTTTATTAATGACTGCAATCTCTTCATGTATTGCTTGAATCCATACTTCTTCTTTAATTGCTTCTTCAAATTTTTGTGGCTCACAAGCAAATGATGCATAAATTTCTTCAAGAGATTGTACCTTTTGTTGTGGATGTTCTGAATCAGAGACCTTTGGCCCAAATGGTCTTTGAATTGAAGGGAAAATATCTTCGTCATTTGGATTGTCTTCTTCAACTAAAGCTTGCTTTTGTGACACTGAAGAACCATCCCATTTCATGAAGATGTTTCATCAAAGATGACATCTCTACATATAATTAGTTTTTCTTCTTGGGGCTCATATAATTTATAAGCTTTAAATTCGTCATAATATCCAATGAAGATATATTTTTATTCTTTTTCATCGAACTTTTCTTATCTAACTTGAGATGGAATATGAGCATATGCAATAGAGCCAAAGATTTTGAAATGACTAACATTGGCCTTCCTTTCATACCAAGCTTCGTAAGGTGTTCTATCCAATACTGCTTTGGTAGGAGATCTATTCAATTTACTGCATCTACTCAAAGTTTTTTAAGAAGACCCTTACCTTTCAGCATGCTTCTTGTCATCGCAACGATTGTTCAATTTCTTCTTTCAGCTACTCTATTTTGTTTAGGAGTATATCTTGTTATTAGCTCCTTCTTGATTCCTTGAGTTATGCAAAAGTCTTGAAATTCTTTTGATGTAAATTTTCCTCCAAAAGCTAATCGGAAGACTTTTATTTTTCTTTCACTTTGCTTTTCAAAAAAGCTTTAAACTTGATAAAAGTAGAAAAGACTTCTGACTTTTCTTTTAAGAAGTAAACCCACATCATTCTACTATAATCATTAACAAATAATAAAAAGTACATGGCACCATTTATAAACAGAGTTTGAGTTGGTCCACATACATCTGAGTTTATCAACTCAAGTAGAGCTTTTACTCTTCATGATATCTTCGTAAAAGGTAATCTATGCATCTTGCTATATATGCATCTTTCACATATGTTTTCATCTTTCTTAATGAATGGAAGTCCAACCAAGTTCTTTTGCTTTAATAGGATGAGATTTCTAAAATTTAAATGTCCAAATCTTAAATGCCATAACAGAGAATCATCTTCATTTGTAACTTTTAGTGCATAGCCTTCTTTTAAAGGCATTGATAATGGGAAGACTTTATTTGAAGCCATTTTAATGTTCACAATTAGTAGCTTTCTTCTTTTATAATAGATTTTGCATACTCTTATATCAAATCTTAGAGAATTTCCATTATTCATAAGTTGACTTATACTTAAAAGATTCTCAGTTAAGCATGTAACATAGAGAACATCATGAATGAGATCAGAATTACATTTCTTTGTTTGTACTACAATAATTACTTTGTCTTTCACATTTTGTAAATTTCCGTCTCCAAGATTACCTTTTGAAATATGCCATTTTTCACAACTTAAAAATGCATCTTTGTTCCATGTAATGTTGTTAATACAATCACTGTCGACATACAAATATCTTTAGAAACTTCTTTAATGTTAATGCAAGAATAAAGTGATGGATTGGAATCCTCATCTTTTGCAATATAATTAGACTTATCTTTTTGAAACCAACAATCCCTTTAAGGATGATTTGCAATCTTACACTTTATGCATCAGAATCACAATTCTTAAATTCATGATTATCTTTCTTGCAAATGATGAAGAAGAAGAATTTCTTTTACTTGTAACTCTTTAATTGTATCCTAATTTTGATCTTCCATTGTTTTGAGCTCTATAAGATTAATGTCTTCCATTATACTCTTGTCTCCTTACAAATTATCCCCTTCTTTGCTTATCATTATCTTCATTCTTAGCTTTGCAGATACTCATTTTTGTTTGAAATTCTTGCTCCAAGGGTTGAGTAGTAAATCTATTAATTCTTTGCTCATGTGCTTCAAGTGATTCCATTAATTCATATATAAAAAGAGAAGATAAATCTTTGTATTCTTCAATAGCATCAACAAAATGATTGAATTTAGCAGGTAAATTTCTTAATATTTTTTAAACTATCTTTTTATCTGTAATAATATCTCCATAACTTCGAACTTGATTTAAAATAATAGAAGCTCTTGAAAAGAACTCTTGCATAGTTTCACCATCTTTTATCAAAAGATTATCAAAATCTCTACATAAAGATTGAAGTTTGACAGAAATTACCGTGGCGGATCCTTGAAATTCTTTTTTTTAAATCTCGCATGCTTCTTTATAAGTAGCTTCTTCAGAAATGTAAGGAAAAATTGATTTGCATAATTCTTGTTGTATGAAAAGAATGGCATTTGCATCTTTCTTCTTGTTCTCCTTGTATTCTTTCTTCTTTTCTTCACTTAGTGAAGCAAGTGTATATGCATCTTTAACCTTCTCATAACATTATATGATAAGATCACACAAGTCTTGTGAGATAAAGAGGATCTTCATTTGAGTACTCTAATAATTATAACTTTCTCCATCAAAGATAGGAATGGATCTTTGGATATAATTGAATAAACGTGTGTTGGAGGTAGATGCTATGATGTGGAGAAACAGGGAAAAAACTTCAACAATGATATAAGGATGATGAGGCTCTGATACCAAACTTGTTGGGACAACGGAATATTGATGGTGGATAAGAAGCAAATTAGAAGGAGAGAATATGGATTAATGCAGAAGGTATATGTGAATTGAAGAACTTTTTTCATTAAAACTTGGACTTGCATACAAGACTTGAACTTTTACAAGAAGAGAACTTACGATTTTTACAAAAAGTAAGAAGGACTTACAAGATTTTGAAAGAGGAGGACTCTTGTCATGGTAGTGGATATGTCGTGCTTCTCTTGTGTTGTGTGAAATGAGGGCATCTTGGGTGGTATTTATAGGGCCCCAAGAAAGTGGAGATATTTTGGAAGAGATATCTAGATTCATCTTCCATGCTTATCCTTTAAGAGAAAATATCTAGATATTTTGGTGGGAGGTAGAGAAATATTCAGATATTCTCTCTCTCTCTCTCTCTCTCTCTCTCTCTTCTAAAACCTTCTATTAAATGCTTATCTTCATTAAGCTTCTCTATATGTGGGTCGAGGATAGTAGGCCTACATCTCATATGAGTGGAGGATTGTAGGCCATAAGTGCAAGAGCCCATTAGTGATAATAATTCTACAGGGATAAAATTACAAATTACATATATTTTCAACATCTATCTATGTTCCTTTTGTAGTTTGTTGACTTAATCTCCACCCACATCTACTTAGACACATTGTTCTGCATTCTTCCTCCCATCCTTTATTTGCCTCAGATCAAACTTAAGATCTGAACCTGAACTCGTTGTAATTAAATCGTTGATACTTGCATTCATGATTAGTTGATTCGAGTTCATGATTTACACACAGATCTTACGATAGGCATGATTTGTTTATCTAGAGTATAATTGGATCCCTTTGATTTAGTGCTGCACAGATCTACTGATTAAGAACATTGAAGAATAGATTTAGTTACAAAGTACTGGTTTGGAATCAAAGTTGAGATTTTAATTTGGTTTATCGAACGTCATGCGATGTTTACTATTCAGTTGGAAACGTTTATTGCTAAAATGCTTTGATCTTTGGGTTGATTCATATGAACAGAGCCTTTGGAAGTTGGAACTCCATCTCCAAGGACAAACCTATCAGGCGAGCTAAGAGTTTGGTACTCTGCCTCGATCCACTTTTGAAAGACGATCCTGCAAGTAGATCGAAGGAGGCTGTGGCTGGAGATGCTCCTTGATCGGGTGAGCCAAGGAGAGGAGTCTTCTCCACACTGATCTCTGAGATCTTGATCCGAAATCCTCATCCCATCACATGGATACCAAGAACATGGAAAAACATTTATCTTCTCCCAGCTTAGCAGAATTGTGATGAGTGGACCACAATTCAAAGGTCTTGAATCAGGTGAGTATTGGACGGTCATGTAGCCCAGCTTAGCCCAGGCCCAAATAAAAAATGGGTCAAGTTTGAGCCGTGATATTAGGTCCAATTATTGTTTGGGCCTGTCTCAGACATGGTTCGGCCCAACCCGCAAAGAATGCGACCCCGCCCCGAATAAGCTTGAATAGGCAACTGGAGTACTAAATCTGAGATCGAGCAGCGACATCCCCCTCACAGTCTTTGTTTCTCTCAATGCACACAATACATACATGCATGCGCACACATATATATGTTGGGGACATGCACACAATCTCAACCAGAAGTATCCCCTATAATGTCCTGCAGCAAAGCAACAATGATAGAACAAGCAATCACAAGCAAGCACAACAAGCAACCACACGAGACGAAGTTTTTTACGTGGAAATCCTTACTCGATGTGAGCAAGGGAAAAACCACGGGGCAAGACCGGCAACTAATCCACTACGGTCAAAATGAGCCAATGTTCTTCACAGTTTTGTTGCCCACAAAACCGAGGTACAAGCCACACACAATAGATAGTTCTTCTACAAGAAACTAACTATCCCTAGGTATCCAAAATACCAAATGTGCTCAAATTTAAGAAGATATGAGGTGACTTCCCTTGCAGGCTCCTTGATGGAGTTCCAAATGTGATGGCTCGGTTCTTTGAGGTCATCCACAACGACCTCACCACTGCTGCTCCTCTCGAGCACACCCGAAACCACTGCTCTCCAAGCCGAACCCGCTGCTTCCTCAAGCTCTAAGCTGCAGCTCTATCGCTCTCTTGCTCGGCCTCTCTCGTGTGCGTGGAGGAAGGAGAATAGGGTCTGAAATCCTTATTATTCTCCGCTCGTCAAAACTGGGATGGTGAGGGAACTTCGGTTCTCTGGAAAATCGGCTGGAATGGGGGCGTGCTCCTGTGCATCCTGAAATCCCTGGAATTGGAAAGGGGCAGCGGAATAAGTTGTGAAAATAGCACATAAGCCCCGGCAAAATGGGCAAATTGCTACAGCCTCAAGTTGGGACTGGAAAACTTCAAAGATAGCCAACAACCTCCCCCTCCAGACCCAACGGGGAGGTGTGGCCCAGTGATGGATATCAAGAAGAAGTGACACCACTCATCTCTCTACAGAGCTGAAGCTTGTCACAAGTGACTACCTTGGTCAACATGTCTGAGGGGTTCTCATCTATGTGTATCTTCTTCAACATGAGCTGCTTCTGATCAATTGCATCCCTCAGCCAATGGTATCTCACATCAATGTGTTTTGTGCGAGCATGGTGCATGGTACTCTTGCTCAGGTCTATAGCACTCTATCTATCACTAAACACAATCGGCTCACTGTCATTCAATCCAAACTCGCCAAGAAAGCGTTGTAGCCACAACACTTCTTTCCCAGCCTCTGCTGCTGCTATGTATTCTGCCTCAGTAGTTGAGAGAGCAACACATTTCTGTAGTTTGGATTGCCATGATATGGCTCCCCCTGCAAATGTGAAAATGTAGCCTGAGGTGGACTTTCTCTGGTCCATGTCACCTGTCATATCTACATCAGTGTAGCCACATAGTTTGGGATCTAACCTCCCAAACACAAGACACATACTTGAGGTCCCTCTCAAGTATCTCAAGATCCACTTCACTGCCTCCCAATGGTCCTTTCATGGGTTAGACATGAATCTGCTCACCACGCCCACTGCATGGGCTATGTCTGGTCTAGTGCAAGCCATGGCGTACATGAGGCTCCCAACTGCTGACTGGCATGTGATCTTGGCCATCTCTGCTTTCTCCTCAGAAGTAGAAGGGCATGACTCTTTGGTTAGCTTGAAATGAGAGGCTAAGTTTGTGCTGACAAGCTTGGCATTCTTCATGTTGAACCGCTCCAACACGCGTTCAACATATCTCTCTTGTGACAACCATAACATGCGCTTCTTTCTGTCCCTTGTAATCTGCATCCCAAGGATGTGCTTTGCCTTGCCCAAATCTTTCATCTCAAATTCTTTGGAGAGTTCTCTCTTGAGCTTTTGAAAACTCAGATTTTGCGAGGGTCAAAATAGTCCACACAAGGCGGGACTACAGTGTCGCTGAGCGACCGCTCACGAAACCCGAATTAATCAACAATTAACCCACGACAAATATATCAAGCAATGAAAGTAAATGTGCGGAGTTAAAATTTATTATAACTCTACAACAAGATGTGTATAGGTGCAAGTATGTGTAGAGGTCGAACACAGGGAGCAGAAAGGATAGATCGGGGCAAAATTGCTCAAAATGTGTGAATTGTGATCAAGTTGTCTATTAATGCTATTTTTTGTGGGTTTTTAATTTTGTATTTTTTATTTAAGTTTTAATTTTATAATTTTGTATTTTGATTTTCAATTTACTGATTTTATATTTTCTTTTTTTTATATATTTTATATTTTTTATTTTCTTTTTCAATATTGGAATATAAAGGCAATGTAATAAAAGGCAAGCTAGAGTATTTATAAAAATGGATAAAAATACTCAAAAATAAGCAAATAAAGTCTTTTTGGTCTTTTTATATTTTTTTACTGTTTTTGTGATTTTTGGGTAATTTTTAGAATGTTTTTGGTATTTTTAATTAGCTAAATAAAGAAAACAGTGAATAAAAATGCAAGGCTGAAACTTAAAATGGAGAAATAAAATAGACAACAGTAACAAAAATTCTCCAAGTTAATTTTCAATGAAAGATAATGAAATAAGGAAAATTTAGGCACAAAGTTTGTATTTTTAGGGATTTCGTAGAATTTTTAATATTTTTATAGAGGTTTTTAGAGTTTTGTGATTTTTTGGAGTTTTCTTTTGTATTTTTTTATGATTTTTGGTCTGAAGCTAAGACACACTAAAGGTAACAAAATATATTTTTTTTGGGATTTTTCTGATGAGTTTTTATATTTTTTCTGGATTTTATAAGCTAGACAGTGCACAAAATGGAAGTTTTTGATTTTTAATAAATATAAAAATAAAATAAAACAAAAACTAAAATTGTGGCGTGGAAGTACAAGTTCTCAGGTGCTTAAGTCCAAAATTTGAGAAATTTTGGGGTTGAAATGATGCCTTAAATAAATACGTTAAGCATACAAAAAAATGGAAGGCCTGGCAGGGGCTTATATGCAAGAAATCAAAAGTCCAGGGGGTTATGAGCAATTTTCACACAACAATTTATACTGAATAATATATTCTCTGGACTAAAGACCAATAGCCAAAGGCACAGGGGTGCCTTTGCAAAATCGCCCAGACGTGCGTGCGTTGCACGCGCCCAGGCGGGGGCACAAATGCAATAATATAAAAGTTAGGGGGGCCGGCTCGCAAATATTACAAAAATAAACTAACAGCAGTTGGAAGTTTTAACGGTAATCAGTAATTACAAAAAGAGCCTGGGTAAGACGCAAAATTACCCAAGGCCTGGGCGATCGAACGGATGATATGGAATCACTTATGCCATGTGTCGTCACCCTGGGAGCTGATACCCCTTCGGCGTTAACGGTGGAGATTAGATATTGAAGCCACGATCTGACGGCCTTCACTGAAGCGCTGGCGGATGGTGGATGATGGCCTACTAATACACGTGTCCGCCCAGCAATGCCCGATACCGGTTGGGCTTTAAGGGCCAGGATTAGATCGTCCTTTCGCAGATCAACGGTGCTGGTTCGCGCGCATCGGACGGATGCTGTAGCCCCTGGAGAGTGTGCTTGATCCGACGGCCAGAGGGGCTACTGGACGAACCAAGGAGGAACTCGGCTGCGCCGAGTTTCGTGGAGGTGCAGGGTCCGCTCCGACCACCAAATCCTCGGCCGAGGGCCTCGTTCTTCGTCCTGAAGCTCCCCCGCACCGCCCAGGTACCTCAAATGGAGCCGAAGACCACGGGGTGGCCCACAGCCGCGCGAATACGCTCCGGCGCACCTGGGGGGCGTTCTTGGTAATCGACGAGGCTCAGATGCCTCCTTCAAGCCCTGCAAAAAAAACAAGAGCAACGCGGCAGAAATATGCAGCAAGACTTGGCTTTTATTGGCGAAGAAGTGGCTGAGCGAAATGATGAAGGTGGTCACCGGAGCCCAAGAGCTCCGGCGACGTGTTTGATGGCGAAACCTCGAGTGATTAATCGATGAAACAAACCAGTGAATGCGGATAACGAAACCTACGAATACCAGCTACTTAAACTGCAAAAAAAATAAACGAAAAAGATGACCTAGAGGGCTGAAGAGCCCAAGGTGGACATCGACGGCGGCTACGCCGGAGGTGGGGGAATGGAATGCTCCTCGACCTTGTCTAGCGCCGCTCCACCTGGCCGGAGGCTTGGCTGTCACCCTCACCAGTCCAGGGCTCAAGTAAAAGGGGAGAAACTCGGTCAAAAGAGGTTCGAAATCAAAATGGGCATGGCTGGGCGGTTTTGAAACGTGGCCAAGGCGCGATGTTCAAGGGCGTGTCACGGGTGTGCCTTCGATTCAATCGCCAAAATGATGCATGGGCGTGGTAGCTGGATGGTAGGGGAACAGGTTTCATGAAGAAGTCGACCTGATTCGGTGAAAGGGGCGACCTCCAAAAAAGGGAGAAAGTGGGTCAACAGCCACTTCTGACACAAGGCAGGTGTTGGGCAGAGAGTTGACCGAGGTCAACTCTCCTGCCCTCCTGGTTGGTCCACGTGGACCAACCAGGAAAAAACCTGAGAAAAATGCTTTAAAAATCAAAATAAAATAGCAAACTCTTTTATTTAATTATGGTTATAAAATAAAAAATGCTTATAATTTTATAAATTATTTTATTATGATTTTTATTTATTTTTATGAAATGTATTTTTACAAGTTTACATTTATGCCCTTTATAGGTATATTATTCTATATATTGTATTCTTTTATTTTTATTGTATGTATTTAGTTTTATTATTTTTATTTCTTATTTTATAAAATTATAAAATACTTTTATATACATAAATATATTTTTATTTTATTTTTCTGATATGTTTTGTATATTTAATAAAATACAAATATGTTTTGTATAGGTATATGTATAGGTAATGTATCTATGTGTTTTATTTTTAAGTAATTTATTTTTGTTTTTATTTAAGTAATATTTACAATATTGTAAAAATATAAAAATAGAAAAATAATGAATAAAGAATAAATTGAATATTTTATTCGGTACATTGTACAATGAGGGTCCAAAAGTCAACTTTCAAACCGTAGCTCCGCCAAATGCGAAACCACCGCCATTATTTAGCTTATTTTCTTCTATATACAATTAAAGGTGAGTATGCTGCATTTAGAGTTTTTATTCGTGAGATACGGGTCTGGGAAGTTGGGATTCTGGATTTTTATTCAGACCATAACTTTTTATCTGTACATTATTTTTCTGTGAAATCAATTTTGTATTTTTCTTTATAAAATTAGCTACAACTTTCATGTACAAAGTTTCTTCATTTGATGTATAAAAAGTGGAACCAAAAATAGGTCCCAAAATGAATAGAATATATAGGTATTTTATCTGTATTTTGGCCCTTATCTCCCCCTACTTTATTCCTTGTCGACCTATTCATCAAGATGCCTAGGTCTCGGGGTTTCGGGTCATAAAATATTTACAATATTTTATTCTTTTTCTTTTCTTTTCTTTATTCTATAATTTTGGCTTTAAAAACCGTATTTTATACAATATTTACACATATATACATAAATGCTAAAATGCATGAATTATGCCTATTTACACGCATTTACTAGGGTTTTTACGGCCAAAATGATAGAATAAAGATGATGAAACGTGGATTCATCATCTTTGCAATCAGGTTGGAATCATGACCTACAATCAATATGTCATGCACATATATCAAAAGAATGACGAACCTGTCATTGGGAAGACGATGAACATATACACATGGGTCGGCTGTAGTCCTCTTGAAGCCCTGCTTTGCCATGAAGGCATCAAACTTTAGGTACCACTGTCTCGGGGCTTGCTTCAAGCCATAAAGATTCTTTCTCAACCTGCAAACCATGTGCTCTTTCCCTCTCTTTTGAAAACCCTGTGGTTGCTCCATGTAGATCTCTTCCTTCAAATCACCGTGAAGAAACGCCGTCTTCATATCCATCTGCTCCAGCTCAAGGTCCATGCTAGCAACAAGTCCTAGCACCATTCTCATTGAATTCATCTTCACCACTGGGGAGAAGATCTCATCATAGTTAACTCCTTCCTTCTGGATGAACTCTTTTACCACCAATCTGGCCTTGTACTTCACCTGGTTGCCGCTGTCATCTGATTTCATCTTGTAGATCCATTTTTTCTTCAAGGCCCTCTTTCCCTTGGGAAGATCAACAAGGTCAAAAGTGTGACTCTTACTGAGAGATAACATCTCTTCATTCATTGCATTGCGCCAATGATCCTTGTCCTTATGCATATGTGCCTCCTCAAAGGTGTACGGCTCACCTTCATCTGTGAGCATCACATATCTAGAAGTGGGGTAGCAGGATGATGGCTGGAGTGTCCTCTCAGATCTCCTGACTTGAGGCTCTGCTGCATCTGCATGTGGATGAGGTTGCTTCCCCTGCCCCAAGTCTCCTGGACCTATGTCAACGGGGTCTGCATCTGGCTCGCACTGCTCTAGTTGCCCATCCTCTCCACTTGTACCCTATACTGGAGAGGGCTTTGTGTCCTCATCACTATCATCATCAATGGAGATCTCATCTCCATCACCACTCTTAGTGGTGTCCTCAGCCAACGTCTGATTCTCATAGAAAATCACATCCCTGTGTCTGGTGACTGTCTTCTTCCTTAGATCCCAAAGACGGTATCCAAACTCCTGATCTCCATAGCCAAGAAAAATACAAGGTACTGCCTTGTCATCCAACTTCTTTTTGTGTTCCTTTGGTACCAATGTATAAACCTTGCATCCAAACACCCTCAAATGAGCATATGAGGGGTCCTTTCCTGTCCAAACACGCTCTGAAATCCAGAAGCCCAAAGGAAATGATGGAGATCGATTGATCAAGTAACATGAGGTGCGAACCGCCTCCGCCCAAAAGGTCTTGGGCAACTTCGTTGTCTTCAGCATACAGAGAACTCTCTCAACAATGGTCCTATTCATCCTCTCAGCTAGATCATTGTGCTAGGGTGTGCCTGGCTCTGTCCTCTCATGCCTGATGTCGTGCTCTGCACAATAGCCCTGAAAGCTATGGGAGGTGTACTCTCCCCCATTATCTGTGCGTAGACATTTCAACAATTTTACTGTCTCACGCTCAACCATGGCATGGAATTTCTTGAAGCAATCAAACACCTGATCCTTCGATCTCAGCACATACATCCACACCTTCCTAGATGCATCATCAATGAAGGTGACAAAATACATGTTGCCTCCCAAAGAGGCCGTGTCCATAGGACCTCAAATGTCAGAATGGGCAACTGTAGAAGGTCTCCCTTCACCTTGGATCTGGCTCTGTATGGCGTACTTCTGCTCTTCCCAACCTCACATGCATCACAAGGAGACAAAGTGATATCATTGTGGTAGGGGATCAACTCTCTCTTGTTAAGAAGCTGCAAGCCATTCTGGCTCATGTGGCCAAGTCGACGGTGCCACAGATCTGAATTATCTGCCTCACTAGCATGCAAACCTCCATCCTTGACCTTCACTCTAGTCATGTAGAGTGTGTGACACAAGCTGCCTTTAGCCATGATGAGAGAACCCTTTCTTATCTTGCATTTGTTGTCGTCGAACTTCAGATGGTAGCCTTCACTATCTAGCTATGAGCCAGATATAAGGCTAAGCTGCATATCAGGAACATGCCTCACATTCTGGAGAATCATTGAGCATCCAACATCCGTCTGAATCAAGATGGTGCCCATGCCCATGATATTAGAGTAACTTTGGTTACCCATCAAGACTCGTCCATAATCACCCCTAGTGTAGGTGGTGAAGAACTCCCTGTGTGGAGTCACATGATAGGAGGTGGTCGTGTCAACGACCCACTCCAAATCACTCCATGCATGCAAGCACTGGTCCTGGATGGTAAGAATCACCTCATCTGCACTTTCATCAGCCACAACTGCAGCTACATTGGCATCTTCATTTTTCTGATTCTTCTTGGCTTCAGCTTGCTCTCTCTTCAAAACCCTGCAATCTCTCTTCCAGTGATCGGGTTTCTGGCAAAGGTGACACTTTCCTCTACCCTTGGACTTGTCTCCGGATTTCTTCCTCTCCTCTGACGCTCCTCTGCTACTGGATCTTCCTCTCCTCTCAACTGCATACACATGTGAAGAGGAGGATGCCTCTCCCAAAGAGCGACGCCTGATCTCCTCGTTGAGGAGACTACCCTTGACCATAGCCAAGGTCAACTTGATGTCCTTCGCAGAGTTGCTCACGGTGACTACTAGAGTCTCCCAACTGTCCGGCAACAAACCCAACAGGAGAAGTGCATGTAACTTATCATCAAGTACCAACCTCATAGAAGTCAACTGGTTTATGATGCTTTGGAAATCATTCAAGTGCTCTGCCACTTTGGTTCCATCTTTGCACTTCAAGTTCACAAGCTTTCTAGTCAAGAAAGCCTTGTTGGTTGCGGTCTTTTGATCATAGAGTTCGGAAAATTTGTCCCATAACTCCTTCGCATTCATCTCCTCAGCCACGTGATGAAAAACTGACATGTCAAGCCACTTCTGAATGATCCCAATGGCCTTTCGGTTCAACTTTGTCCACTCACTTGCGGACATGTTCTCCGGCTTGGTGCTCTCTCCCTCCACCGGATCGTGGAGGTCCTTGCAATATAGAATGTCTTCCATCTTGGCCTTCCAAAGTTGCTACTTATGAGCTTTATCATAGTGCCATCATCATCTTTGCTCATTTTTGCTCAACCCGAGCTCTGATACCACTTGTTGGGGATATGCACACAATCTCAACCAGGAGTATCCCCTATAACTTTTCTGCAGCAAAGATGGCACACAATATGTGTTCCCCACTCAGGAACTCAATGGCAACAATGATATAACAAGCAATCACAAGAAAGCACAACAAGCAACCACACGAGACGAAGATCGTGGAAACCCTTACTCGATGTGAGCAAGGGAAAAACCACGGGGCAAGACCGGCAACTAATCCACTACGGTCAAAATGAGCCAATGTTCTTCCTGGTTTTATTGCCTACAAAATTGAGGTACAAGCTACACACAATAGATAGTTCTTCTACAAGAAACTAACTATCCCTAGGTATCCAAAATACCAAATGTGCTCAAATCTAAGAAGATATGAGGTGACTTCCCTTGCGGGCTCCCAGATGGAGAACCAAATGTGATGGCTCGGCTCTTTGAGGTCATCCGCAACAACCTCACCATTGTTGCTCCTCTCGAGCATGCCCAAAATCACTTCTCTCCAAGCTAAAACCGCTGCTTCCTCAAGCTCCAAGCTGCGGCTCTATCTCTCTCCCGCCTGGCCTCTCTCGCATGCGTAGAGGAAGGAGAATAGGGTCTGAAACCCTTGTTGTTCTCCGCTCGTCAAAACTGGGATGGTGAGGGAACTTCGGTTCTCTGGAAAATCGGCTGGAATGCGGGCGTGCTCCTGTGCATCCTGAAATCCCTGGAATGGGAAAGGGGCATGCGAATAAGTTGTGAAAATAGCACATAAGCCCCAGCAAAATGGGCAAATTACTACAGCCTCAAGTTGGGACTGGAAAACTTCAAAGATACCCAACAATATATACATATATAGTATGAGGAGTGATCCTATGAGAGCCAAAATCTGTGAGAGCATGAGAGCATGCATTCTGGACCACATTATTCAACCAGGAGAGAGAAAATGGAATCATGTGGTCCAGAATCATGCTCTCATGATCTAACAATTAATTGCTCTCATAGGATCACTCCTCTATATAGTATAATACTAACACAACCTTAATTTATTTTTTGTAGCTCTTTGAATGATCAACAAAAATAAAAAAATATAGAGTATAATGCAACATTCTGAAGAAAAGACATAAACACATCTCTGAGATTACGACTAACATGTACATTGCTATGAAGTTGTCAGGTATAGTCCTGATGATTGAGTCCAATATATAAGGACAATACATCACACTAGAGGCAACTAAAGCATAGTTTAAAATTATGTGGAAATAGATATATCCTGAATAAGATTTTTGATCTAGTATAAAACTAAGAATTGGATCAGGCATGGGGTTGAGCCAAAAAAACAAAAAAATACGAACCTTAGATCTGATCTAAGGCTCGCATTCTTAAATGAGCTTGGGCCCTTCAGGGCCCGATCCACGTGTTGGACATGCGAGCCCACGGCGAGCCATTATGCAATAAATGTTATTGCAAATATCATTCCCTAATCTGAAATGGAGAATAAATAATTTGCATAATAGGTCCCTTAGTACAATTAGGGTTATCCCATGACCATCTTAAAATCATACATCTGTTAATTCAATAATTGAATCATAGAGGCTGGTGCTTGGATGAATATCTAAAGGGTTAGATTGAGGACTCATCAAGCACTGACAACTGATTGTTAAGATGTTATCTCCAGCCTGAGTAGGAGATGGCAATCCTTTCTCACATAGGTCGATATCTGACCGACCTCCTGATGTAGGTCCTCTACATAGGAATAGAGATTCGGAGGTGTCAGATTAGTTAGGTCAAAGAGTTGACTTGACGAGATAGAGATAACCAAAGTCCTATATCGTATGTTATCACGATACAGGCACGCATCCTCTGACCGGAGACAGATGTATTACTATATGTCTGAGTATGTACATTTGGCAGACCAATAGGTTGATGACTTAATCAAGGTCTATACACCGACGCGCTGGTGTGCATGTAAGGGCATATGAGTAATACGATCTCTCAAAGGGATCATACAGGTTCAGTAACTGAACCGGAAGACATGAGCTCACTCATGAGATATTGGGAAGAATCAAATTCCGTGCACGGTCGTCTCGCTTTGGAAGCTTGACTGAATTTGTAGGTTTGATATATACTTTTGGAAAGTATATGATCGAGACCTAGGTATGATATATGCTTTTGGAAAGTATATGATCGATACCAACTCCCAATGATCAAATGAGAAACTTACTGATAAAACCCTGAAGAAGACAGTATAAAGTTGATATAATACTTCGAGTTTATTCTGAGTCTTTCAGTATGCAGGATGTACAGGTGTTGGGAATACCTGAGGGTGATGTGATCATAAACGATTGTATAACCATGACGCTTCCATTCCTAGGGAGTGATGAAACGGGTCTGGATTTTAGTGACTCCTCTCGTAGAGAAGTGATCTAATCTTAGCCTAAATATTGGACATTGATCTGAATGTGATTCAGATACAATGAGAAGATTAGATCTACGATCTTGATTTAATCAAGCATCTATGGGAGGTCCGCAAGATCTGGATTTGAGATTTGATCTCAACGTCCAAGTCACTATACGTGGAACAATACAATCGCCCTTTTTTTATCTCCAAGTATCCACGGAGAAAGCGCATTATCCTTGAAAGAGTTCGGGGATAATTTCATTGTTGATATATGTATCCAAGCATCGAGAAAATTGATAATTAAATGTGATTTAATTATCGTATATAATATGAATTTGATTCATATTATAAGGACAGATATCTAAGATAATTAAATATGATTTAATTATCAAAGATGTGAATAGTGTGAATGTGATTCATGTTATTTGGACACATGGGAATAGAGATCCAAGATGACTAAATGTGATTTAATTATCATGGATATGAATAATGTGGATAGCACTATCCATATTAATCATATATATTATAAATGTGATTTATAATATATTAAAGCAAGTATATTGTGATTTATATTTGTTGATTAATTGTTAATGTGAATTGGATTCACATTGAATGATTAATTGAAAATATATTTACATTTTGTTTTGGGTTATGAATGAGATTCACATAATTTCAATGGCTTGATTGAAGTTTTTCACAAGATAATTATGAATTATTTTTGTGAGAAATATTTACAACAATTGTTGTTGTAAATCTTGGAGATCTCATGAGATAATGAGATCTCATGAGATAATGAGATCTCATGAGTTTTTGAGGAGATAGATTCATTCTATCTCATTATCTCCAAGACCAGTCAAAGTGATTTAAATTGGGATTAATTATATTGATTTATCAATATAAATTAATTCAAAATTAAATAAATTATTGTTGTATTTTTACAACAACATCTTAGCCATTGAAAGAAACACAAATCAATCTCAACCATTGATTGTGTGTTGTCCATGGATTGGGATCCATGGACTCCCAAAACCCTATATAAGAAGACGCACCCCTTGCTCTTCAAGAGATATATCAATGAATGCTCTCTCTCTCTTTCTCTTTTCTCTCTACACGCCCACTCTCTCTCTCTCAAGTGGTCGTCCACATTGATGCCCTAGAGATATCCTCCATCGCCGCAGCGTCGTCGTTATACTGCCCGATCGTTTGTTCGTGGATCTCCGTCTACTTCAGTGTGCCTTGCTCGTGAAGAAGACATCGTATCTTCTTTGTCGAGATCAGGAGATCCCTGGCTTGGATCATCAACATGGATTGCGAGAAGCACGTGTTTCATCCACGTGCTCGCAAGCGTCTCGTCCGTCGGATCGGACTTGAGATAGGAGGTCTCTTTGTTTAGAGACTCGATCGCAACCACGCTTCAAGAGGTAATTCTATTACTTATTTTTGGTTTAGACAAAACGATCCTAGAAGTGTTGTTGGATCATGTGGTTTCGTCACATAGAAAATTTTAATTTCTGCTGCATCGAGCAACTAGTGCGACTAGTCGCTCCCGATCGCATATGATGCGATCCTCACGCTTCCGTGATGCGCTTGAGGATTTTTCCCCATATCCTTCAAAGTGGTATCAGATCTAAGTTGTCAAAGGTTTTGGATTAGATCCATGAACCTACGAAAAATTGGGCTCGTTTGGGTTCGTGAAGATTTTAGCATTTCAATTTTAGCAGCCTTGTCTTGTGATAATTTTTCGGCCCTGTTTAAAATGTTTGAACATAAATTTATCACTTATATAATATTCCCCATTAAATAAGGAAAATGTGAAATTTGAGTTTGCGTAATTTGAATTCTGTTTGCTCAAGATATGATCGTTTTATTGACCATATGTTCAATGTTTCGGGGATGGTGATTAGAGACGTAATTAAGATGTTAATTACGATTTTAAAATGTCTGGAAATCTGTGTTTATCACATGATTTCGTTTTTAAATCAAGTTATCAATCTTTGGAAGTTGATTTTGCTTAATTTGGATTTAAAATGAATGAGATATGCCCTTTTTAATTAGTGAGGGTCACTGTTGGAAATTGCATCATTATCCGAAACCTTGTGATTGTCGTTTAAGAAAAATTGTGAAATTAATAGTTAATTTCTTGGAATAATTGTGGATAATATTTGAGAAATATTAGATCAATATTTATTCCCTTAAATGATATTGCTTCAACCAATGAATGATTAGATTAGATCTAGATCACCAATTGGTTGCTTGATACACTTTCAACAAACTTGTTACTTGAATGGGCTTTGGGAATTTGTCTAGCAAATTTCCTTATAATCAAAATGGTTTTGATTATTACTATATGGTATAATTTCGATTGAAAAACCGATGATCATCTCAAGTACAAAGTGATTGACTCGGCATTGCTTTTTTCCCGAGGCGGATATGGTGTCTAGTCGGAGAGCGTTGGGATAGCAGGTTGCACTGTGTGCGGTCTGTCCCACTCCCGCCGGTACTGGCCATGACAGCGGGTAGGGAACGAATGATGCCTGAGAGATCATGATGTATTTTTCTAATTATTAAAATTCAAATTAATACGTACTTTGAGATAATACCATATATTCAAGTAAAATCAAGTTTGTTGATTGAATTGGATTGATAATTAATTTAATGTGATTAAGTTAATAATATCCAATTAAAAATACTCTATTATGAATATATGTGTATTTCCCTTGGAAGAATTAATCTTAATGAATATGATTCATAATGATTAACTAGAATTTGAATATGATATGGAGGATCACATAAGTGATATCCATGGTCTTCCATCAAGACGAAGGGTTCTGTCGCCAGATATTATACATAGGAGACGCATGTCTGAAGTGACAGCTCCTGCATACAATCCATTTGGATCGGGCTCTTCGCTTCTCGAAAGAGTAAGGCAGTATATGTATTGACCCCAATATCGAGTCCTCATATTATTGGGACGATATTGGATTGTGTATAGTGAGTATTAAGCATGTTGACGGTTGGTTCAATTAATGACGGGTCAACATCACCTTAGGGGTGGTGGGCCTGGGTGTTAAAGACTGAATTGGAAGATGCAAGTTGGACTTGCAAGGTGGAATGTGTTCTCGCTTCTTTTTATCAGAGTCACAAGTTCTCATATTATTGGGATGTGATAAAGATAAGGAAGGAGATCTCAGATCTTGTTGAGATATAATGGTAAGTATACCTCTTACATTGAAAGTGATTAAGGGAATGAACTTTCAGTGTTGACAAGGCAAGACAACTTTGATATAAAAACTCATAAATCAAAGTAAAATATGTATATATAATATATATACACTTATGCAAATATCTTATTTCAGATAATCCTTCATTTAACTCACTCAATGTTATACTCAATAATAACCAGTAAAATATCATGGATTGTACTCATGATCCAGATATTGTACTTGCAATTGGACACATAATATATGTTGTTGCAATGTGCAAGTTTCCTCATATTAATGAAGAATGACAATTAAATAAGACAATAAGACATCACCTTAGGGTTCGTATGTCTATATAGTCTTGATCTTTCATCGAGTGTACTTTGGAAGTGACATGTCGATGGTGATCGTAATTGTCGAATAATCCTTATAAAATCTAAGAAGATATTCTGGCATACATATGTGCTCTTGACATTTAATCATGAGTGATGTGGTTCTCTGCATCAGGCAGAATGGTAGCTCTATAAGAGATGATGTATTCAAAATATTTGAATACCTACCTGAACCAATGTTTTGAGAGTCTAGATGGATGTAGACATGATGAGTGCCATCATTCTACTGTCTGTACTCTAGTCATTCATGAAGCTTCATAATACTCATATTTTATGAATATAATGAAGCATGTATAAATGTTGAAATGCTCCTACATTGAATTCTTTTGAATTTAACATAAGAGATCCTTAATCTTAAGCAATGGTTGTTTATAGATAAAGGGAGTGCGGTGGAAGCATGGGTCAGACCCAAGATGAGAAGGATAGTCAAAGAGTTGGTCGTACTTCTATGACTTCCATATGACATCCTAAGAGTTGGATGAATGCCAATACTGCAATAAGTTGATGTGTTGATAGTATGTCTATCAAGTCTGTCTAGAATCCTTAGAGAAGGACTCGGATAGAGCACCAGAATAATCTACATAAATCATTGATATTGACTTACTTATTGATTGATATTGACTTACTTATTGAATAAGATAAAATCTTATAATTGTATCTCAATCTTCTAACAACACTTGCAATAGGTTGCATATGTTTTAGAAGACTGAAAATTTTGATCTTAAGGTTTATAGTTATCCACATGGATATTGATGCAATTGTTGAAACAATCTCTGTTGGATTGATAGACTTCTTAATTTCAGTGGGAGAGCTTTAGTCTTAGAGAATGTCTCTATGACCTAGATATTAGAATAAACTCATCGTTTGTTTCTAAGTGTTGGAAATAAACATGAATTCTTGAATAAACCTATCATAAAGAGTTATGATGGATATATACAGATAGTAATCTAACATCTAGTGAACTTCACAAAATTAGAAAATTAATGAATGGTTCATTAAGATTTCTAAAATTGAAAATTAAACCTTTAAAAGATCAATAGGAGGATGAAGATCATTTGACAATGATCTGGCATCAAGTTTTGGACATATGTATGTTGATGAGATCAATGGACTAGTAAGATATGAAACTTTAGAATGTCTAAAATTTCAAATCTTACATACTTGTGAATATAGTATTCAAAGTAAAATGTCCAATACACCCTTCTCTAGGAATGGTGTTAGATGTCGAGGTATTCAAGTTCTCGTATATATTGATGTATGTGGATCATCTATATCATAATAAACATTATGGATATGTGATATCTATTGATGAGTATGTATGATATGAGATTTCTTCTCTTCACCTAAGAAAACTTTGAAATGTTCAAACATTTCATAATTTTGGTTTAGAACCAAATTTTGAAGAATGATGAAATGAATTTGATCTAACCTAGGTAGCTTGTACCTGTTAGATAAATTCAAAGAATACCTTATGAAGATTTGAATATCATTTCTATCTCAATCCTTCTAACACACCTAAACTCAATAGAGTTGTAGGGAGATACAATTGGATCATCTGTGACATGATTTGATCAATGATAAATTTTAGCATAATTTCCTCTTAGTTTCCTGGTATATATGTAGTAGAGACTACATTATATATCCTTAATAAGATTCCATTCAAGTAAGCTGGAATCGAGCACTAGAGAGTGATATTCATTAGGAAAATAAAGGATGGTATTGGATACCTACTTTATAACCCTGAGATTCTTAAAAGATCTCATCTCTGAGAATGTGATTCTTAGAGGATGACTCTCTTGAGAATCAAGATGAAAATGAAGTAAAGGAACTCTTTTAATCTTGAGATGATAATGAGGCTCCAAACGGAAACTAAAAGTATAATTAAAGATGAAGCACTAATACCTCTTCAAATGAGTTTGAGGATGCATTCCATATGTCAGTTAAGTATGACAATGATCGGACTTCATGTGATGAAGCTCCTGAGGATCATGACATGGAAAGATGGATGTTAGTAATAAAGGTCTAAGGTAGACTTCATATACAAGTGTTGTATATGGACGCTCGAGGATCCGCCTATAAGGGTTATAGACCCATTAAGGTGTAAATGCATCTTCAAGGGAAAGAGGGAACCTAATGAGAAGGTAGAGACTTTCAAAGCTCGGTTCGTAGCCATGAGCTACACACCGGAAGAGAAGACATTGCTTGCGATGAGACTTGCTCTTCAGTAACCATGCTTAAACCAAACAGATTATTGCTAATTGTAGCTACACAACCTGACTTTGACATCTTCGAGATGAAAGTCAAGATTGCATTCCTCTATGAATGCCTCTTTGAGGATATTCACATCAAGTAGCCCCAGGGCTTCATGATTGGGGAAGTAAGGTGTGAAAGCTAAAGAAATCCATCTATGGACTCAAATAAAATTCTTGAAGTTTGAACATAAGATTTGATGAAATCGTAAATGTTATGATTTCAGATAGAATCTTGATGAACCATATGAAGCTTAGTGGGAGTGCCTTTGTGTTCATCGTGCTAAATGTAGATGATATCTCAATCATTTAGAATGATATAAGTATGATAATAAATATTTTATAGACTGGCTATTCCATATCTTGAAATATGATTTCAAGGATATCTCTTAAATCATAGTTCTTAAGTTGTTCAGAAACAAAGAGAAGAGGATATTGGGACTGTCACATTTGTAGTATACCTTGGACATATTCCATTCTTAAAAATTCTAAGAAAGGCTTCCATCCCTTACGATATGGTACTGACCTATCTAAAGGGATATCACATCAAAGAGTTGAGGAAGTGAATGCTAGAACTGCTTGCACTTGTGCATCAGTTACAAGAAGCTAAGTGTATGCTAGATGTGTACAAAAGCCAGATATCTGCCATGCAGTGGGAGTAGTAAAGTGTTGCTAATCCTACTATGGATAGAAAACACTTAATTGCAGTAATAACAAAATCTTCATAGATGACAAGATTTTTTTGAGATAGTGATCTCAAAGTCTTATCTTCAAAACTTAAGACTTTATAGATAGAGATCTAAAAGATCTTAACCGTGGATACCTTAAGAGATAATGATCTGTAGGAATAAGGGTATTCTGATAGGGATTATGGAAATACAGGTTATGATAATTATTAAGCTGTAGTGTCAAGGACACTATAACTAACAAGATTGAGTATTGGTTGCATGAGATGCAACATTCGTATTAGATGCGAGCACTGTTACTCGGGGTACGCAAGTGCCGTAAAAGAACTTGACGTAGTCTCGCAGGAACAGAGTGATTGATCAGCTTACCTAGCTATTTTCTAGATAGCCTATGATTGTCACATGAGTGTGGATTTAAATGATTAGCCCATTAATGGCTCTTTGGGCTAGTGGGAGATTGTTGGACATGCGAGCCCACAACGAGCTATTATGTAATAAATGTTATTGCAAATATCATTCCCTGATCTGAAATGAAGAATAAATAATTTGCATAATAGATCCCTTAGTACAATTAGGGTTATGTACCATGGCCATCTTAAAATCATACAAATGTTAATTCAATAATTGAATCATTGAGGTTGGTGCTTGGATGAATATCTAAAGGGTTAGATTGAGGACTCATCAAGCACCGACAAATGATTGTTAAGATCTGATCTCCAGCCTGAGTAGGAGATGACAATCCTTTCTCACATAGGTTGATATCTGACCGACCTCTTGATGCAGGTCCTCTACATAAGAATAGAGATTCGGAGGTGTCCGATTAGTTAGCTCAAAGAGTTGACTTGACGAGATCGAGATAACCAAAGTCCTATATCGTATGCTGCCACGATACATGCACGCATCCTCTGACCGGAGATAGATGTATTACTATATGTCTGAGTATGTACATTTGACAGACCAATAGGTTGATGACCTAATCAAGGTCTACACACCGATGCGCTGGTGTGCATGTAAGGGCATATGAGTAATACAATCTCTCAAAGGGATCATACAGGTTCAATAACTGAACCGGAAGACATGAGCTCACTCATGAGATATTGGGAAGAATAAAATTCCGTGCATGGTCGTCTCACTTTGGAAGCTTGACTGAATTTGTAGGTTTGCTATATACTTTTGGAAAGTATATGATCGAGACCTAGGTATGATATATGCTTTTGGAAAGTATATGATCGATACCAACTCCCAATGATCAAATGAGAAACTTACTGATAAAACCCTGAAGTAGACAACATAAAGTTGATCTAATACTTTGGGTTTATTCTGAGTCTTCCAGTACAGGTGTTGGGAATACCTGAGAGTGATGTGATCATAACGATTGTATAACCATGACGCTTCCTTTCCTAGGGAGTGATGAAACGGGTCTGGATTTTAGTGACTCCTCTCGTAGAGAAGTGATCTAATCTTAGTCCAAATGGTGGACATTGATATGAATGTGATTCAGATACAATGAGAAGATTATATCTACGGTCTTGATTTAATCAAGCATCTATGGGAGGACCGCAAGATCTGGATTTGAGATTTGATCTCAATGTCCAAGTCACTATACGTGGAACAATACAATCGCCCTTTCCTTATCTCCAAGTATCCACGGAGAAAGCGCATTATCCTTGAAAGAGTTTAGGGATAATTTTATTGTTAATATATGTATCCTAGCATCGAGAAAATTGATGATTAAATGTGATTTAATTATCATATATAATATGAATTTGATTCATATTATAAGAACATATATCTAAGATAGTTAAATATGATTTAATTATCAAAGATATGAATAGTGTGAATGTCATTCATGTTATTTGGGCACATGAGAATAGAGATCCAAGATGATTAAATGTGTTATAATTATCATGGATATGAATAATGTGGATAGTACTATCCATATTAATCATATATATTATAAATGTGGTTTATAATATATTAAAGAGAGTATATTGTGATTTATATTTGTTGATTAATTGTTGATGTGAATTGGATTCACATTGAATGATTAATTGAAAATATAATTACATTTTGTTTTGGGTTGTGAATGAGATTCACATAATTTCAATGGCTTGATTGAAGTTTTTCACAAGATAATTGTGAATTATTTTTGTGAGAAATATTTACAAGTTGTTGTAAATCTCGAAGATCTCATGAGATAATGAGATCTCATGAGTTTTTGAGGAGATAGACTCATTCTATCTCTTTATCTCCAAGACCAGTCAAAGTGATTTAAATTGGGATAATTATATTGATTTATTAATATGAATTAATTCAAAATTAAATCAATTATTGTTGTATTTTTACAACAACATCTTAGACATTGAAAGAAACACAAATCAATCTCAACCATTGATTGTGTGTTGTCCATGGATTGTGGTCCATGGACTCCCAAAATCCTATATAAGAAGAGGCACCCCTTGCTCTTCAGGAGATATATCAATGAATGCTCTCTCTCTCTCTCTTTTCTCTACACGCCCACTCTCTCTATCTCTCATGTGGTCGTCCACCATGGATGCGCTAGAGAGTTCCTCCATCACCGCAGCGTCGCCGTTATGCTGCCCGATCGTTTGCTCATGGATCTCTGTCTGCTTCAGCGTGCCTTGCTCGTGAAGAAGACGTCGTATCTTGTTTGTCGAGATCAGAAGATCCGTGGCTTGGATCATCAACATGGATTGTGAGAAGATGCGTTTCTTCTACGCGCTCGCAAGCATCTCCTCCGTCGGATCGGACTTGAGACAGGAGGTCTCTTTGTTTAGAGACTCGATCGCAACTACGCTTCAAGAGGTAATCCTATTACTTGTTTGTGGTTTAGACGAAGCGATCCGAGAAGTGTTCTTAGATCATGTGGTTTCGTCACATAGAAAATTTTAATTTCCGCTACATCGAGCTACTAGTGCGACTAGTCGCTCCTGATCGCATATGATGTGATCCTCACGCTTCCATGATGCGCTTGAAGATTTTTCCCCATATCCTTCACCACGGTCATCCGGTGATCACATCTTGAGTATCTAATTTGGTCTACCAATTGCCAAGTGGTGGAAGAACATAGTTACACTTGAACCTTTCAAATACCAGGAAAGTCCTCTCGCCTAAATAGCTCGCATGCGACCAAACACGTGAGAAGGTCATTTGCAATAAAATCCCTTCAATCTCCTGATATTTGTTGACCACTTCTTTAAGTTTTCTATAATTACTTTTGAGTCCCTATGTGGGACTATTTTGTAAGGACTTTGACTATTTTCTTTTCATTCATCCATCTAGACTCAAGGCTTAATTTGATAAGTCTTGGCATCCCATCTTTGTCTCAGTAGAGTGTTTCAATGGCATCTTTCAATTATCTTCTCCACTATTCAAAAGAAATAACCACCGATTCAAGTACAAGATACTACCATGATACTACCATTACCGCCTCAGCAATTAGACATGCAACATGCAATTGCAATGACCCAGTTACAAGAGTGGAACATCGCTTTTTTGATTGACCGACTTTTGGAGCAAAGATTATCATTGAGATTTTGATTTGATTTGAACTTTCAAATCGACATGCTTTCGGTGTTGATTTTCACACCAGTATCCACATTGTCTTCACACTTATGCACAATTTTCTTCACATTTTTGCATCACTTTTTCACTAATTTTCACATACATTGGATCTATTACATTATACCACATATTTAGCTATATATTACCATTCCATAATGTAGATATTGGTTTCAAAATCCTATTAATATTATTTTCGAAAAAATAAATTCACATAAAAACCATAAAACTAAAAATATAAAAAAATCAAAATAACAAAACATTTTCTAAAAATATAAAAATACTTTAAAAATTCATAATATATATGGGATTCATTATTCTATAAAGTAGTAGCATAAAATTTTGGAAAAAGACTTCATTTTTTCATGGATCATAAAAAATTAAAAAACTAAAAAGCAATAGTCACTAAAACACAAAGAAATACAAATGCCTTCATCTTCATTTCTTTTCTCTTATATTTCAATAAAAAATTAATATCATAGTAAAATTCCATATATATCTATTTTTCTTTGACATATAATACTCAGTTTCTACACATAAAACCTACACTTTCCAAAATAAAATTTAAAACCAATTAAAATTCACAAAAATATAAAACACACAAAAGCACTGAAAAGAAATAAAAGAATCAAACTACATAACCAACCATAAAACGGACAACACTTTGCATAAAAATCCCTAATAACTTTTCTACCTATCTAGAGTCGTCATGTGTTTGACACTCATATGCTTATCACTATAAACATATATGACTATAAAATAAAGCGTTTTTATCAGTTGTTCCCCTCCAAGATATTGCAATTTCAGTTTATGCCCCTCTTTTTTTGGGAATATCAGTAGTGCCCCCAACTTATCGTCGTTCTATCACTTGTGCCCCTCCGTAACTTTAACCGTCACTAAGGCTAACTTAACCATGATTTCTTCAAACTATGGTACTATTAAGAGGGGTATAACCATCCACCATTTTCCTCCACCACCTCATCCTCTTCTTTCGCCTGAATTGCTTCTTTCCTCTAGATCCGGGAGGGGGTTGCAGAGGAAGGGCGGCGAGACTGGGAGGTGGTCGGTAGAGGGGCTGGACGGGGCGGGTTGTGGTGGAGGGGAGGCATAGGGGTCGTGTTGGGGATGAGGGGCAGAAGGAGGGGATGGGGAGGAGGAGCGGAGGAGGATATGCGGGGGTTAGGTTGGGGAGGAGGAGGAGGATGGAGGGCCGAGGTTGGGTTGGGGAGCATGGGTAGAAGGAAGGGTTGGGGGGACAGTCTGGGGAGCAAGGGTAGATCAGGGGTCATGCTGGGGAGAAGGGGATAGAACGAGGGACTGGAGAGGGCAGGTTGGGGAGGAGGGGGCGGAGGAAGAGCCGCGGGGGTGGGCTGGGGAGGAGGTGGTGAGACAGGGAGGAGGAGGAAGAGCCGGAGGACGTGGGGTCCAAAAGAGCTACGGGAGGAGGAGGTGGCGGAGGATGAGGATGAGGCTAGAGGAGGTGGAGGATAGAGAAGGTGCGAGCAGAGGAGGAGGAGGAGGAGGAGGAGGAGAAACAGAGAAGGTGGGGATGGAAGACTAGGGGAGGGAGAGGAGGGAGGGAGGAGGTTTGGGCGACGAAGAAAGGAGCTCGAGGAGGAGGGGGTCAGGCTGGGAGGAGAGGGCGAACAGAGGGGCTAGCTGGGGAGGAGTTGTAGGGGCGGGTTGGGGAGGAGGTGGTAGGACTTCGAGGAGGAGGTAGTCAATGGTACAGGGTAGTGGGGCCTGGGGGGGAGGAACTCAAGGAGGAGGTACTGGGGCAGGGGAGGAGATGGGGGCTAAGGGAGGAGCTGGGAGCGAGGGGAGGAGGCGATGGAGAAGGAGTAGGAGGCTGGGGAGGAGGAAGAGAAGGAGAGGAAGAGGAAGATGATGGGGAGGAGGAGGAAGATGGTGGGATGACTTTCCAGCCCTTTTTTAAAAATTAAATTCCTCTTGTGTCTCCAAAGTTAACGTCGGTTTATGGTGGGTATGGACGACTACTAACTCGAGGGGCACAAGTGATAGAATGTCAAGAAGTTGGGGGCACTACTGATATTCCCAAAAAGGAAGGAACATAACTGAAATTGCAATATCTCGGAGGGGCACAACTGATAGAAACCCTAAAATAAAACCTACTTGAAATAAATTTCACTTGTTTCACTGATACTTGCATCAATTCCTTCTTTCAAAGAAAGGTGAAAGTTAGGTTCTCACAATCCACGTTAATGTTCTCGGTATGCTCGTGAATGACATGGTTAGTAGCAATATATGCGGTTGACTTGTTGTCACTAGAGAGAAACTGGGGTTTTGACAGCAATCCAACTTCCTATAAAAAAAACATGCCAAGTATTCTCATAAGTGGCTCGAGCTATGGCTCAATGTTCTGCTTATGTAATGGATTTAAAAACCTATTGCTTACTTCTTCCAATGCTAAGTGACATGATTTCCACCAACAAACATACAACCAATAGTGGAGCGTATGTCTGAAGGGAGGTGATAATTCACACATCATGGAAGATGCGGAATAAATGGATTGTATACGGAAAATAAAGTCCCAACATATGGGCATATAGCAATAAAAACTATTTCTATATCCCGAAACCACATGGTGACTGAAACTTTTATGTGACGCTTTGCGAATCACAAGGGAAATGGAATTATATCTTCGATGAGGCGGTGTGCCATGATTGGAGAGCTCCTCTCCCAAGCCCTACCCTCTGATTCAAACATGTGTAGGCATGGCGATGAAGCATGTATCATCTCGCAGATCCGAGAGTCCCTTTTTTTTTCTTCTCCATGCATGGGAAAGATCTTTGAGTCTCCTTGTCTCCTCGCAGTGTACACCAACTAATGGAGTATGCTTCTCTACCATGCACACAATAGATTCTCTCGCAAAGGAGCACCACAATAGGGAGAAGAGGGGAGAGGGGACGACCTTTAGGAAATCAGGGAGAGGAGGGAATTGAGGGCAACACCAAAGGGGTAACTACCAGGTTGCCACATTGCTCCGGAGTACATGGCTACCCCACGGGTCTACCCCTGCAATACTGGATTGGAATTAGTTGTATGGACCCCACAATTTCTTCGTTATAATTTTTAAACCACGTCCAAATAAAAAAATTACATAAAAAATATATTGTAATCATAAAAAAAGTCAATATAACATAATCAATATGACATCGCATCACATTTATCATTCCAGCCCTCTTAATCATCCAACCAAGTACTAACCAACCCCCGTAACCAAACATACCCTCTTGGTGATTGTCCCTCTTCTTACATGGAGAGTGGATTGACCACCAAGTGGGCAAGGATCCATCCTCAGTTCCAATTGACTTAGTGCAATCATATTTACTTAAATTGATTTCGATCCTCAAAGTCCAAATTGGACATAAAAATAGATGAAAAACCATCATAAATTATTTGAATCACATAATTAATCCTCTTTTCAAGTTTGCCCGATCGAAAAGCTAATCTTACGCGGATATTTCTATCATGCTATCACAATTTATGCTTCTCAAGTGTTATACCGGATAGTGCTATACTCGATCTATGAGAGTCTACTTCTCATGATCAGTTCAGAATTCCTTGGGTAAATGAATATCTAGAATCAAATTTCGATATCGAAATCTGATACTATTCGCAGATAGGGAACACCTAATCGGTTTGTGGTAGCTGGGAATTATGCAAATGTCGTAGGTACATGGAGATTTATAGCTCATAAATGGCGAGTTGATATAAAAAGCATGGACAATAACCGCATCGCCTATTTAATCGAGTCAGGTACTGAACCATTATCATCAACTGATCCAGTCGGCAACGACGGTGATGGTGGCAGGGGAAAAGGGAGGGTTAAGGGTTGATTAAAAAATAAAATAAAATACACCCCTGAATTAGACTACGTCTAGAAAATGATGGACTTAGTGGAATAAAATGATGAAACGGACAGAATGTAAACAAAAAAAATCTATCCAGTAGTCGAAGTGTGAATTAAAATTATGGAGTTAGAGTGTAAATACAAAAACAATTAGGGGCATGTGTGTAAAAAACCATTGTTTTCAACCCACAACTAGCCAACTACACATCTTATGCTCAAGTACTGCAGAGGTCTGCTGTGTAACACCCGAGCCGCTCGAATTTGATCGAGCGGTTCACATGAATTCCCATTGTAATGCCCAAAAAAACACCAAATTCGTGTGAGCCACTAGATCACACTGAGTTCATGTGTGCCACTCGATCAAGATCAAGCGGCTCAGGTGCTCCATGGTTTCACAGCAGTACTGCAGAGGATCTTCTCGCCACAAGAAAGGTATGGGTAAAGACATCTAGGTGAGAGGAAGATGCCACCATGAAAATGCTGGACTTGCTCTCTTACATCATGTTAATCCATTGCAACAGAAATGAAATGTACATAAAAAGATCCCAACCAAATCAAACATTGAGTACATTGCCAAAAACTTTGTTCGAGGCTTGGGGTATTTCACATCAAAGAATTCTAATTCACGGCTTTTTTTTCGAAATAGTTTTGATTGAACATTACTGTTCTTTCGTAGTTTGCTCACACTTAGACCGATAGATTTCTTTTGTTTTGATCTTCTTTCGCCGAATCTGCATGATTAGTAGCAAATTCCATTGCAATACGACTCAATAGGACTTGCAGCAGTCACTTACGCCCGCATCGCTGCCATCACAAAAAAAAACAGCAAACCACAAAAAGCTAACATTACCGATTTAAGGTGGGTAACACGAGACCCTACTATACGCATCCAGCTTGTCGTCCATCTGGAGCTACGAACTTTTTGTGATCCGAGCAAAGAATGATTCACCAAAATCATCCTAAAATCATAATGGTGCGAAAAAAAGTATCCACTTAATACTCCAGAAATTAGATCATGCATCACTCCACAACAAAAAGAAAAGCCCCCTAATAATTGTGTCCCCTAGCATAACAAAGTAAGAAGATCAAAAGCTAGCAGAATATACTCCTATAGAATGAACATGGAACAAGCAAAGGCAGGGAGCAAGAACATGATTTCAACTAATATTCTGTTTTTGTATAATATAGTCATATAGTTTTTGAACACTAAAATTTTGGGGTTCTAAACAAGTATTAAAAGAGACTCTGATGGACATCCTTACTCTACTGTCAGAACATCCGGTTGAAGAAATTTTCAGGGACTTTTTACTCCCTACTCTACCTTCGTGTCCTTGCTGTCTCCGTCTGTTGGTGTTGAACTGCTGCTGGCTTCTTCGGTGAGCTTCGACTCGTCATACGCCAACAACTATAACATAACATGGCATCAGAATGTGCGTAGACAGATTTATAGCACAGTAGGCATATGAAATGAAGACCAGTTGTCAAATTCAGTAAAACCATCAAAGAAATATGTAAATTACCCGTAACCTTTCACTATTAAGATCTCCATCGGAGAGCAAGGATAAATGGAAAATACATATTAGCCTAAATTCCACAAATATATAAAATCTTTCACAAAACAAGGAATTTTTCCAGAGCTTCTCATTCACGCAGAATTCGAAATGTTAAGGCTGTCATGTGTAGAATTCACGGTACTGAGTCTGTCTCAAACATTAGTTATTTCTTCAAATCAGAGATCGTTTGTTTGCACAAGTTAAACGAAATCACAGAGGTTAGCGGCACTTGCAGCTAACCACTTGCCGTTTACTCAACCAAACAATTAAAACCCCCATTTTCCAGACATTCAGCTGCCATTCGAACTGAATGGACAGAAAGATACCAATGAAAACATAAGTTTCCTAGCTTAAAACCATTATCATAAAAGAATGGTCTCAGCTGGATAGTTTCTCACTCAAAACTCGCAGTGCAAAACTTAAGGTCAAACCATCAGTCAAATAATACGAGAAGGGATTTTTTTCTCGGGGAAAGAATCCCCAAAAATGGAGATAGATGGCAAATGCGGAGGCGAGTTAGTGATGGAATGTAGGGAAAGTGACATGTGTGGGTGGGTGTGTGAGATGCACTTACAGATCCGGCCCCGGATACCCAATACCCGGATCCATTCCCTATGACATGTTGGCAAGGATTTTCATGTGGTATCATAGGTACTCCAGAGTAGTGTACCATTCTCTGTGCCAGATGGGAGAGACTCAGTTCTCCGACGAGGAGACTTTTCAGACTCCATTCTCCAGCGACCGTGGACTCCGACGAGGATTGCACTTCCACGACCTCTTTCAGTTCGGCCCTTTTTCAGAGATGGAGCAGTTGTCCACATTATTGTGGCGGGCTAGAGTACTCCGACGAGGAGACTCATTTCCAGTTGTAGTGACTTTGACAGGCGCAGTACAGAGCACATGTTCTCCGACGAGGAGATTCAACAGACTCACGCTCTAGCCCGTTCGTCCTCCTCACCTGCACAGCATGAGAAGCAATGTCCTCGACAGCAGCAGTTGTGCACGTTGGGTTGATATTGTCTGTAGTGTCTTGTAGCGTGAGTTGAGTTTTTTTCTGTTTGTCCAAGCTGAGCATTGCATGCTCCAGCTTAAGGGGGAGTGTTGGACTATTCGTTATATGCGTCACATGTATGGGAGATGGGTAAATGGATCTCTCCAGGATCCATTTACCCCATCCAGTTGTTTAGTCTCACATCTACCAGTTTAGAGATGTGGAGACTCCGTGGGTGCTATATATAGAGCCCCACATTCCTGTAGTCCAGTGAGAAAAAGCAATGAAGCATATGCCCCTTTGAGGGCTTTTCCCATGGTTTCATCCCGTTCCTTAGGGAGTAGGGTTCCACGTAAAAATCATTGTGTTCTTCAAGTTTTTTATCTTTATTTCCGATTCCGCTTCCGCTTCCTATTTTCCTAACACAAACCCCCACCAATACGCCCTCCGATGTTGCGACAGGAGCCGCCACCCTCAATGTCCTTTCCACTGATGCAACGACCATAGTCTGCAAGTCACCTGACAAATGCACCTCCTTCAGCTAGCACCCATGTTCTTCTTCGATGGCCACCCAAAACATGCAACCACGTTCCGACATTGTTCCGTGTTGGAGTTCCTACGCGTTGAGGAATGGCGGCGCTAGGATCTGCGGGCACCGCCTGAAGGGTCTCGCATGGACCGTGTGCCGCCTAGGGTTACCCACTGCCAGGAGGTCCTCCGCCTGGTGGAGAGCGAGGGCTTCCACTGTTGGAGGAGCTTCGCTGATAGGGGCTCCCCCTCCCAAGGGGAAATGGGTTTCGCCAGGGAGAAGGTGTGGGTTGGAGCACCGCTCGGAGGAGCGCTTGGATGAGGGATGCTGCAAAGGATGCTTGGCGTGTGACGATGCCGCGTGGAGCCCAATGGGGCTTCACCTTCTGGAGTTTTGCTACATGGCGAGGATGTTTGGTGTGATTGGCATGCAGATGCCACGTGTGAGGATGCTTGGCGTGCTTGGTGTGCAGATGTCGCCAATGGCTGGAGAAGGAAGCACGATCGATTTTCTGCAGTAGCACCAATACTTGCATAATGATCACCTGCATAAGGGAGATCACTTCGAGAACTATAGAACCCAAGTTCCAGAAAACCCTAGAGCTGTAGATCTAGGGTTTTCAGAATTTCCAGCCGATGGATCTTCAGGAAATCTCCAAAATGACAATTCCATGAACTTGCAGCACTATCGAATTAGTGTTTTGAAACCCTCAAATCTATGGAACTTGATTACAAACTCGAATGATATAGAATTGAATCTATATATCTTTGCGAACAAGGAAGCACCAAATCATCTCGTATCTTGAACATAAAAAAAGAACTAAAAATCCTTGAGAATCGATTCGCTCAGATACCATGTTAGAAAATAGAATGCGGAAGCGTATAAGAGAAATAAAGATAAAAAAATGTAGGAACACGAGCTTCAATGAGGAATGCTACTCCCCAAAGAGCGGGATGAAACCACGGGAGAACGCCTCAAATGGTTGATCGTTCATTGAACTTTCTCATCTGCTACATAGGGTGAGAGGCTTCTTATATAGCCCTCACTGAGTCTCCACATCTCACAACTAGTAGATGTGGGACTAAAGACTTGGATGTGGTAAATAGATCCTGGAGTGATCCATTTACCCATCTACAACTCAAGTGACGCATATAACAAATACTCCAACATTCCACAACATGGTTCAGCCTCCGGCTTGTAACCCTTCAAACCTTGTTCTAGATTCATCATCCCCTCCTCGGCAGCAACGTTGACTCTTGATAATCCTGCTTTATCGAGGGTCTAAATCTGTCGCTGTGCGACCCACAATAAAACGCGATTAATCAACAATTAACCCACACTAAAGATCAACAATTAGAAATAAATGTGGAGTTAAAATTTATTTTTAACTCTGCACAAATGATGTAAAGGGCAAGTATGCAGAGAGTTCGAACACAGGGAGCAAACAGTGTAGCTCAAGCAAATGAATGCACAAGTGAGTGAGTGTGTGATGTGTCTACACTAAGCAAGCAAGCAACTACAATTTTTGTGGGTTTTTAATTTTTAATTTTTTTTTTATTTGATTTTTAATTTTGTATTTGATTTTTGATTTTCTGATTTTTATATTTTATATTTTATATTTTTCTATTTTCTTTTTTTTGATATAGGAAAGTAAAGGCAATATAAGACAAGGCAAAGTGAAATATTTATAAAAATGCACGAAAATGCTCAAAAATTCAGAAAATAAATGTTTTTGGTATTTTTAAGGTTTTTACTGTTTTTGTGATTTTTGGGGCTTTTTCCAGATGTTTTTGATATTTTTAAAAGCTGAAATAAGAGAAAACAGTGCAAACAAGGTTGGCTGTGAGTAAAATGCAATTTAAAAAAAAGCAACCAGTAGCTAAAAATCTTCACACTATTTTTCACATAAAGATAATAAAATAAGGAACAAACAGAAGTTGAGTTTATATTTTTTGGATTTTTCTTTGATTTTATCTAATTTTTTTGGAGTTTTTGGGTGTTTTTCAATTTTTAGTGTTTTTCTTTTGAGATTTTTAATGATTTTTGGACTGACACTAAAATAGGATAAAATAGACACTAGGTGAATTTTTTGGAATTTTTAGAGGTGTTTTGATATTTTTTTGGTATTTTCTAAGGTAGACAGTACACAAAAAGGCTGTTTTTGATTTTTAATAAATATTAAAATGAAATAAAATCAAAAACTAATTAGATAGCGTTAAAGTACACCTATCCAGGAACTTAAGCCTATTTTTGTGGGATTTTTGGAGTTAAAAAGATATTTTAATTAATTAGAACAAGACTCCAATCATCAAACAGTGCTGGCAAGGGCATACATGCAAATAGTGAAACATCCAGGGGCATGTACGCAATTTTTCCACAAAATATTACTCTGAAACTTGCATTTTAAGGATTAAACACAAATATCCAAACCCGCAAGGGTGTATGTGCAATTTACCCACAGGACGCGTGACTTGCACGCGCCTGGGAGGGGTATTTTTGCAATATTACAAAGCTCAGGGGGTTCGATGCAATTTCTCCAAAATATTACAACTTGACATAAATGTTCATGGACTTAAACGAAATACACAAACAACCGGGGGTATCCTTGCAAAATGCCCACCCCCTCACGTGTACAGGTCACGTGAGGTGACGTGGCGAAGGACAGGAATGCAAATATGGAAAGTACGGGGGTGTTTATGCAAATATTACAAAATTATTACACTACGGACAAAAGTTTTAGTACTAAAATACAAATGCAAAATGCGCGAGGGTGGGGATGTAAAATACCCTCGGCGCGCGATCCAACGGCGATGAAGAGGCCACTTGACACGTGGCGCTTGATGAACGGCCGATGACGCTTCGCTGTGGACGTCTGAGATTAGATCTCGGGCGAGATCGACGGTGGCTGAGTGCTGATGATCGGACGGCCCACGTTCTATCTGGAAGGTCTCCTCGATCGGACGGCGGTGGAGGCAGCTGGAAGAACGAGGCGGAGCTCCGACTGGGCGAAGTTCGTCGCGCTCCTCCGGCTAGCTCTGATGGCTGTTGAGCTCCAAAATGGACGAGGAGCCTCCTGCAGGTCTTCTCTAACGATCAGAGGCGTCAAAAAGCCTCGGCGTCGGCCGAGGTGCTCAGGCGAAGGTGGCGGAGCTGGGAGGTCCAGCCACGCTCCGGCGAGCGTCAAAACTCGCCTCCAGGCGTCGTTGCTCGTTCTTTGACCTGCAAAAATAGTCAAAGGGTCCAGGGCAAACTGCCTGGACCCTTGGATGGTCGGGGGAAAGTGTAGTTCGCGAGATGGATGCTCGGCCGGAGGTGCGCTCCGGCCAAGTACTTGATCGATCGATTTGGGTGATGAAACTCCAAGATTTTTTTGGGTTTTTGAAGCCTAAGCCAACAGGAATAAAATGCACTAAAGAAATAGCGGGGGGACTGCCCTCGATGGCCGGAGCCAGAGGATGAAGGGTACCTCGACCGCCGGAGTTGCGGGAGGTGGTGGAGACGCCTCCGACTTCGCGCGCCTTGGCTGAAGGGCTGGCGGTGGAGCTGTCACCTCCACGGAGCTCAGGAGCACGGGATTGGCGCTGAAGGGTGGACCGAAGGTGTTCAACCGAGGAGAGGAAGAGGGGGGTTCGTATTTGAAGTGTGGCGCGGGCGTGACTTCGAGGAAGATCACGGGCGAATCGAGCAATATGGGTAGATTTGAGGAGATGGCGATGGAGGTGATGGATCGAGGAGGAGATTTTGTGAAGGAGGCGGCCGCAGAGGATGAGCGGCGTGGCTTCGAAAAAGGCGCGAGGACAGGGGGGAAAACGACGCGCGCCACGGGCTGAGAAGAAGAGGACAGACTGTTGACCCGCCGGTCAACAGTCGCAAGCTCCTGGTTGGTCCACGTGGACCAACCAGGAGAAAGAGAATAAAAAATGTCTTATTAATTCATTTAAAAATAGAAATAAGTCGAATTAAATTAAAGTTATAAAATGAAAATTATTTGTTATTTTATGTAGTATTTTATTATGATTTTTATTTATTTTTATGATACATATTTCTACAAGTTCACTTTTTAGCCTTATATAGGTATATTACCTATGTATTTTAATACTTTTATTTTTATTTTGTATTTTTAATTTATTTATTTGTGTTTATTATTTTCTAAAATGATAAAATACTGTTATGTATACAAATATATTTTTATTTTTATTTTTCTGATATGTTTTGTATATTAAATAAAATATAAAGGTGTTAAGTATAGGTATAAGTGTATGTATAATACCTATGTATCAACTATTATACAAGTATTTTTATTTGAGTTTTAATGATGTTTATATTCTGATTTAAATGCTCATAATTATTATATGTATTATTTACAACATTATAGAAATCAAAAAATAAATAAATAATGTATATAGAATAAATTGAATATTTTATTCAGTACAAGTGTACAATGAGGGTCCAAAACTCAACTTTCAAACCGTAGCTCCGCCAAATGCGAAACCACCACCATTGGATAGATTATTTTCTTCTATATACAATTAAAGGTGAGTACGCTGCATTTGGAGTTTTTATTTGTGAGATACGGGTCTGGGAAGTTGGCATTCTGGAATTTTATTCAGACCATAACTTTTTATCTGTACATTATTTTTCTGTGAAATCAATTTTGTATTTTTCTTTATTAATTTATCTACAACTTTCATGTACAAGGTTTCGTTATTTGATGTATAAAAAAGTGGAACCAAAAATAGGTCCCAAAATGAATAAATAATGAATAGAATGTATAGGTATTTTGACTGTATTTCTGACCTTATCTCCCCCTACTTTATTCCTTGTCGACCTATTCATCAAGATGCCTAGGTCTCGGGGGTTTTGGGTCATAAAATATTTACAATATTTTATTCTTTTTCTTTTCTTTATTTATTCTATAATTTTGGCCTTAATTACAGTATTTTATACACTATTGTGATGCACATGCATGGATGCTAAGATGGTTGATTTAAGGCTATTTACAGGCATTTGCTAGGGTTTTTGGTGCCAAAATGATAGAATAAAGATGATGAAATGTGGATTCATCATCCCCCTATACTTTACCTTTGCTAGTCCCTAGCAAACACTTATGCAATAAGTGCAAAAAGAAAAGAAAGAAAAGAAAAAGAAGAAAATTAGATTAAGTTTAATTATCGAACTTGTCTTCGCAAAATCAAAGTTTGGAGCTTAAGTCGGACCTTTGGAATTTTAGTGCGGTCGGAACCTTAATGAGACCCAAGTTTGAAATCCAACAGTCCTTGAGAATCCCAAAACTCTGTCCAAGTCTCCTCAATAGCCAGATCAGAAGTACATCAACTCATACGCAAACTCTTACGACTATGAATCTGACTCGTACAGTGTAAGTGATATGTAGCTCCCCACCTCAGAAGTAACAAAGAAACAACCTCCCCCCACCTGGTAACTCTAATGCCTCGGTCTAGCAACTCTTTCCTCGAGAAGCGGGGTATTCCCTTCTAAGTTCAAGTGCAACCGGCTCAAGAAGAGGGGGAAGAAGTATAGACTTTTGGGAGCTCAACCAGTGTAGCTAAGTCTCCCGCTGCAAGCTTCATGAGATGTAACATGGATACCATAAGCTTTTGCTTTATTGGACTATATACACTCCGGTGGGGTTATTAAATTTTCAATCCGACCCACCACTTTTTTGGAGTTCTCTCTGCATTTTTTCTCTTTTTCTCTTTTTTTTTTTTTTCAATTGCATCTGTACAACATATCTACATGGTGCAGCATATATACAAGAAATTTTCCTCTTGAGCCAATAGACTATCCCTCTTTTGAAGCTTTATTGCAACCCACAGCTTCTGTCTTTAGCCTTCATTACCACTAGACCAAGTTGAGGTGCACTTCCTTCACTATAAGAAGAAGAGAGGTTCCGCCTAGAAGTACTACCCTCATATGCTACCCCAAGCCAAAGGAAACTGCCTCCTCACCACCTCATCCGTGGAGAGCTATGTGAAAGGTGCAGGTGTCCAAGTTAGGTCATTATCAACAAGAGTTGTGCGTGTGCTCCGAAATATTCTACTTAGGCAGTCAAGAATCCATTGAACTAAGTCCTGTGATCCTCAAAGAATTAAGTCGACTAGACCTAAAGTACCTCAAACCCAGTTCCTATAAGGTTCCTGTTATTAGGTAGATTATAAGGTCCAATCAAGCTCCAATCTTCGGATTTTACTTAGACTTGTTCAACTATCAAACTCAATCCGAAAAATGCGAATGCTATGCAATGCAATGCAGAAAATATTTTCGTGATGCAATTTTCAAGGATTTTGAACTTTTTATGGATTTTTGGAAAGATGATGATGATGCATATGCAGATGCAATTTTTTTGTATTTTTCAAAAAGATTTTTCAAATGTTTTTGGATTTTAATTTTTGCAAATGTTTTTGGGGATTTTTGAAAGCAAAAAGATTTTGGCTGAAAACTAGGTTAAAATATGTACATGGGAGTGCTTCTTATATACAAGAAGTGGATTTTAAGCATTTACAAGGGTAAGTGGTCAATTTTATACATATATACATATGATGGATTTTCTTTTTTTTTTTTGTGATGTGAATATTCCCCAAACTAATTTGAAAATAATTTTCACACAATTTTTGAAAACTATAGTCCAAAATAATTTTTACAAACTTTTTACACATATTTGAAAATCATTTTGCAAAGGCTCTTCAAACAGTATATATAGGTTTTTCAAATCATTTTTGCAACCATTTTTCAAACCATTTGCAAAACATTTTATTTCACACAAAGAAAAGAAATTTTTACAAACCACACATTTTTACAAAGGTTGAAAACATGTAGCAAAATATTTTCCAAATAGTTTTCAATAGATTTTTCACAAAGATTTTCAAACTATTTTTCAAACATTTTGCAGAAACGTTTTTACCTGATTTATTAATCAGTATCTACAAAAAGAATTTTGAGGAACAGAACATCTTTTTCTTACGAATTTTAATGAATTGTTAAAGAATTATTAGCCATATTTATTAGGAAAATACGAAAGTACGAGTTATGGCTAAAGTATATACACAGTATATACGACCCCCCTATACTTAGCTTGAGCTATGTCCTCATAGATCGGAGAGAAAAGAGAAGACATAACTCGTACTAAGTATAGACAAGTCTAAAGAATAAAGGAATAAGTAGATAAATCAATGAATCAGAAGTTGACCGTCCCCCCTATACTTAGGATCAATTAATCCTAAGTATAGCAGACTGTACACGAAGCAGGGAGGGTCAAGGGTGGGAATGAACAGATCTTACTCAGATTGTCTCCCCCTATACTTAGGGTAAGATATCCCTAAGTATAGATAAGAAGAGGAGACGATGGAGAGGATCGAAAAGAATAGAACAACTCGGGGTGCACACCCCCCTATACTTAGGACAAAGTACGTCCTAAGTATGGATACTGTCTACAAGGGCGGCAACTTATTGATAGATTAAGAAAACAGAAAAGGAAAAGAAGAAAAGAAGAAAATAAATTAACAGACGAAATAGTGATATGAACAGATGGTTTGTACAGCGGAAGATGGAAGTGATCATCATGTACGAGATGCAGATGATATGAGTCAAAGAACACATCTCATACTAGAAGAATGGGGGCAACGTCCATGGTCGGCGGATCATGATCGCGATATAGCTTTAGGCGTTGACCATTGACGCGGAAGGTGGACGAAGATGACGGTTCGGATATATCAATACTGCCATTGTCATGTACCTTCCTAACCACATACGGACCTTTCCACTTGCTCTGCAACTTCCCTGGAAATAATTTCAGCCTGGAATCAAACAACCATACTTTCTGATTTGGCTCAAACTGTTTATGGCTGATATGCGAATCGTGCCATGTCTTCACTTTTTCTTTGTACTGTAGGCTGTTGGAAAAGGCTGTGTCTCTTAGTTCCTCCAGGGCTGCCAATTCTGCTCGTCTCTGGTCTCCTATACTCTCGGGATCTAAAAGTAGCTCAGTAATTGCCCAAAAAGATTTGTGCTTGATTTCCACTGGCAAATGGCACGGCTTGCCATAGACGAGACGAAAAGGAGATGTCCCCAATGGATTTTTGAAAGAAGTCCGATAGGCCCATAGGACCGAGTCCAAAAGTTGTGACCAATCCTTTCGGTCTGGGCGGACAACTTTCTGCAAGATAGTCTTTATCTCCCGATTCGATACTTCAGCAAGACCATTAGTCTGAGGGTGATAAGGAGTGGCAACCCGATGGTCAATACCGAACTCGTCAGCAAGGGCCCTAACTTTGTCATTGATGAAATGAGACCCCCCGTCAGAAATCAAAACTCTAGGTACCCCGAACCGTGAAATGATATTTTTCCTCAAGAATTTGCAAACGGTTTTAGCATCTGCGGCTCGGGCGGGGATGGCCTCAACCCATCGGCTGACATAATCCACAGCGAGCAAAATATGCTCGAATCCCTGACTCTTAGGAAATGGGCCCATGAAATCAATCCCCCATGCATCAAAAACCTCACAGAAGTGAATGGGTTGCATGGGCATCATGTCTCTCTGTCCGCAGGTTCCCATTTTCTGACAGTCATTACATCCCTTCACGAACTCATCAGAATCCTTGAAGAGGGTAGGCCACCATAGGCCGGATTGAAGCACCTTCTGTGCTGTCCTTTTTCCTGAATGATGTCCTCCTGCCTCAAGCTTGTGGCAGTATGTGAGGACGCTATGCTGCTCTTCCTGAGGAATGCACCTTCTCCAGATGCTATCCCCTCCTTCATGGTAAAGGACGGGATCCTCCCAATGGTAAAACTTGGCCTTAGCTAGGAAGGTCTCAAGTTTCTGCCTGGGCCAACCCTGAGGGACTGTCTTGGCAACAAGATAGTTTACAAAGTCGGCATACCATGGGAGAGAGGTGACAGCTAAGATCGCCTCATCTGGGAACGTCTCTGAGATAGGTGCGCTGGGCTCAGATTCCTCAAGATTCTCCAATCTGGAGAGATGATCCGCCACCACATTCTTAACTCCAGGCTTGTCCTTAATTTCAATATCAAATTCCTGAAGTAGAAGGATCCATCTGCTAAGACGTGCTTTGGCATCTTTCTTGGCCATTAAATACCGGATGGCGGTATGATCGGTGTAAACAGTTACTCTAGATCCGAGAATGTAAGATCGATACTTATCAAGAGCGAAGACTACGGCCAGCATCTCTTTCTCAGTCACAGTGTAATTCCGTTGTGCGGCATCTAAAGTCCGGCTGGCGTAGTGAATGGCAAACGGTAATCCATCCCTCCTCTGTCCAAGCACAGCCCCAACGGCAAAATCTGAAGCATCCGTCATGATCTCGAATGGGAGAGACCAATCGGGTGGCTGAAGGACAGGAGCTGAAACAACCATATTCTTGAGAGTCTCAAATGATTCAAGACACTTATCATTGACAATAAACTCGGTGTCTTTGGTCAGCAAGTCGGTTAACGGTCGTGCGATTCGACTGAAGTCCTGAATAAACCGTCGGTAGAAACCGACATGCCCCAGAAAAGACCGTAACTGACGCAAATTGGACGGCGGATTGAGTTTTCTGATGATATCCACCTTGGCAGGATCGACCTCCATGCCCCTGTTGGAGACGACATGCCCAAGGACCGTCCCTTGAGTCATCATGAAATGACTCTTCTCCCAGGATAAGACAAGATTGACCTCTATGCAGCGCTTCAGCACACGATCTAGGCAGTCAAGACAAGCATCAAACCCGTCGCCATAGACCGAGAAGTCATCCATGAAGACCTCTAAACAATTACCCACCATGTCCGAGAAAATGGACAACATGCACCTTTGGAATGTCGCTGGAGCGTTGCATAGACCAAAGGGCATCCGTCTGAAAGCATAAGTCCCAAACGGACAGGTGAAAGTCGTCTTCTCCTGGTCTTCGGGCGCAATGGCCACTTGATTATATCCAGAGTACCCATCAAGAAAACAGTAATGGCTCTTCCCGGCTAACCGCTCGATAATCTGATCAAGGAAGGGCAGCGGGAAGTGATCCTTCTTGGTGGCCTCATTTAATCGTCTGTAGTCCACACAGACCCTCCAAGAAGTTGGTACTCTGGTAGCGACCTCCTCTCCGAACTCGTTGACAACTGTTGTGATACCCGTCTTCTTGGGCACCACATGTAACGGACTTACCCATTTTGAGTCGGAGATGGGATAGATGAAATCAGCACTCCACCACTTTGAGATTTCTTTCATGACAACCTCTCGAAGATTCGGGTTCAGCCGTCGCTGGAATTCGCGCGATGGCTTAGCGTCATCCTCGAGATAGATGTGGTGGGAGCACAGCTTCGGGCTCAGTCCCTTGAGGTCAGCTATATTCCATCCGATTGCCTTGCGATTTCTTTCAAGAACCTCCATCAGACGAGATTCTTGTTCTCCAGTCAAATCTGCTGAGATAATGACTGGGTGCATATCTGGCTCACCTGCAAGGAATCTATACTTCATTGACTGCGGCAGAGGTTTTCTTTCAGGGCAACTGGGAGGTGGCAGATCTGGCTTCTGATATGTCTGTGTGAATGCTACCAGGTCTGCATGGGAGAACTCTCGCACTGCATGAATTTCTGACGAAAGGCGGCTGACTGAATTATCAATGTACTGTACGGGCTCGCACTCTGTCATGGTTGCTGGTTCAGAATGAATCAGACAAGACAACGGATCATCAAAATAGGCCCATTCAATGTCTGAATATGAGGGATCAGAAATAGAAGAACATGAATTGAAATCATCGGCACCATTCGTCACGATGCTGTCAGCCTCAGGTGTATCCTCATCCAGGAATGTGCTCTCCCGACTCTCGATCGCCATGAGCTTGAGATACAAAGAATCGGTAGGCAAGGCGAGAGTCGGTGCTACAGGGTCTTTCCAGTTAGATTCATCATCAGTCATCACGAAATCACGAACCTGGTGGACGTCTAGCTCTTCCTCTGTCATCTGCGCGGCTTCGCTGGACTGCTCGGAGCATTCTAACTCTCTGGCTCTGGTCTCCTCGATCGTCTCTATTTGTATGGTCTCGCCCTCTACGCGAAAACATACCTTCCCGCAATCGTGGTCGGTCACCGCCTTGGCTGTGGCCAAGAATGGACGTCCGAGTATGATGGGGGCATCGGTTACCGACTCAGGGATCTCCATGTCCAACACAACGAAGTCCACGGGGAATTTCAGGCCCTGAATGGTAACGACCACGTCTTTCAACAACCCCTTCGGCCTCTTTATCGACCTATCAGCAAACTGAAGGACTGTTCTGCTTCGATGAAGAGTGCCGAACTCAAATTGCTTGAGTAAGGCTGCCGGGAGAAGATTGATTGAAGAGCCGCTGTCTAATAGAGTACGATCAAACTGTTGCTCTTGAATCTCGCATCTGACATAGGGAGCTCCTGCATCTGGTCTCTTGGCTGGCAACTTGTTCTGAATGGTGCAGCAAGTGTCATGTGTGAGCATATGGATCTGATTTCTGTGCCTCCGCTTTCTTCTGACAGTAGTTGTCTCTTTCAAATTCTTTTTGAAGAAAGGGATATGCTCAAAAGCTTCACGTAGAGTCAGCTGAATGTGGAATCTGTCAATCATCTGATTGCCGAACTCTACCCCTTGGTTCTTTTTGGGATTTTCTTTTTTATTCCCCTTCGCTCGGCGAAGTGCCTCTGGGAAGGGGATAGTAGGGGCCTCCTCAGATGGAGGACTAGAAATAGGTTCCTGTGCCTGTGAAGAAGGGGGATCCATACCAAAATCATCATTCAACACATATGGATCCGCAATTTGAACAGAAACCTTCCCTTTATTCATATTTTTGTTGTTTTTGTTTTTATCACAGTCCAAAGATACAAAATGTGGTGACACCACAACTGGAGTTTCAACAAAAGGAGATGTGGTGGCCTCTGTACCACCACTGGCACCTGTCTCTGCGGCATCAGCACCGCCTTCATGTTCTGCATCAAAAATGGTGGCATCAGCACCACCGTCTTTTATATCATCATTAGCGGCATCAGCACCGCTCTTCTGCTCTTCTGGCGCTCCTGGTTCTGCATCCGGTTGTCGCTCAGAAGAGTCGCCGCCGGCGGGTATCCTACCGCTCCTAGTAGTAACAAAATCAGCATCATAATAGATATTATTCACATCATTCTCATAGTCACTAGGAGGGGTATCCTCTGAAAACTCTACCTGCTCAGGCTTTCTTTTGAAATTATTAGGGTTTGGTTCGATCTGAGCGGGTATGGCGGCTTTGCCTTTGATAATATCCCGCATCTCCTGCCGGAACTCATCCATTTCTTGCCTGAAGGAGGCTTGCTGTTCGGAAAGCAAGCGGGCAAGATCATCAAGAGCGGGGTTCTCAAAGGAATGGGGCTGAGAACCGGATGAGTTTCCCTGCTGGAAACGAGGCTGCTGCTGCTGGTACTGGGGAGGCTGGTTCTGAAAACGCTGAGGCTGCTCGCGCTGCCTCCACTGCTGTCCCTGATAGTTGGGACGAGGACCACTGTGATATTGCTGCGGTTGGGCATACTGGGGCTGCTGGTGTTGCTGCTGTGGCTGGCTGTTCTGGTATCATTGGGCAGGGTTCTGCTGTTGGGAAGAGGATCCACCGTTGCCCCAACAGAATCCGGGGTGATCCCGGCGAATTGCGGGCTGAGGGTACCGGTCGTACCAAATCCCATTGACTTCCATCAACGGTTCCTGCTCAAAGGAGGGTGGAGGTAGAACTGCCAGTGGTTGCTCCGGCTGATAGACCACCATCTGCGTGTCCGAAGATGGCGGTTGCTCTGGATGGTACTGCAGCAAGGGAACCGGCTCCGCCTGGATATGGTTTACCTGACGGTATGAGGCAGAGGCCTGGTTGGGGTTGCTGCCGCGGGAGGCAACCTGTGACCTAGGAGGCTGTTGGGAGTGCGATTGGGCCTCCTGAATGCACAACATTTGAGTTTTTAGGTCACTCATGGTTTTGGCAATCTGGTCCATCTGGGCCATGCCTTGATTTTGTTTCTTCTCAAGGATCTCCATGCGGTCCAGCTTTTCACTGATGATGCCCATATCGGCTGCGGCTGATTCGGCTTGAGCTGCGGCTACCGACACTGTGTTGGGACCGGCATCGATGCGAGCGATCCTCTGAAATGATCCCGCTCCTTGCGGGGGCTTCTGCTGTGTATAGACTCGGGCCTGGGTCATCACTGTGGAGTTTTCTGCCATGCCTTCGTAGATGGCCCAGACGTCGTCCTCTCCCTTGGAGAAATAAGACCCACCGCAAGAGGCGTTCACTAGCCCCTGCAGCTCCGGTGTCAGCCCGCAAAAGAAACTCTGAACGAGATTGGGCTTGGAGATATCATGGTGGGGACACCGGTCGATGAGCTCTCTGAATCGATCCCAGGCTTCATGGAATTGTTCGTTTGGGATCATGACGAAGTTGCTTATCATTGCTCTCGCTGCGTTGGTCCGGCCGAGAGGATAGTACTTTTTCAGGAATACGGTCCGGAGATCTGCCCATGTGTCGACGAAACGCCCAAGATGTTTGAGCCAATAGGCGGCTCTGTCAACCAAAGAGAATGGAAAGGCGATCATCTTGATTGTGTCCTCGGTCGTCAACCGATCATGGATGGTGCTGCAAATCATCTCGAATTCTTGGAGGTGGAGGTGTGGCTCTTCGGTCGGCAACCCATGGAATTTGGGTAGCAGCTGGATAGTGTGGGGCCGAAGCTCGAAATCTCCGTGGATGGGTGGGAGTCGAATCCATCGGTGAGTGAGGGAGGCAGCTGGGTTGTGCAATTCCCTCATGATAGTCTGTGGCGGCCTCTCGCCGTCTGGATCGCCTCCTCCTGCGTCTGGTCCTCCTCCTCCTCCACCAGCACGGTCTTCTCTCATCTGCGCTATTTCACGCATCAGATCACCCATAAATGTCCCCTGGTCTCGGATCTGTCTCTGCATGGTTTCCAGGGATGCTAACAACGAATTGTTGATGGCCGCCTGATCAAATACGAATGGAGGGTGATCATGGTCATCTGGGTGATCGCCTCTGTCTGACATGACTGGATCTTCTGTAAAAGCAAAAGAGGCCATCTCAGGTGCTGTAGAATGATCTGAACTCTGTGATGCACTGAAATCTGAAATAATTGGACTGAGAGAAGGAGAATGGGAAGAATGGTCGAGGGGGAACAGGGCGGATGTATACTCAGGCTCGGAGAGCGGACTCTCCGAGGTAGTCCTAGATGAATAAGGAGGAGTGCGGGATAGCGGTGCCGACAGGGTCGGCCTAAGAGATCTCCGTCCCATCATCTTGATTATTAAGAAGAGTAGAGGAAAGGCAAGAGAAGAAGAAGAGGAGTAAGAGTAAAATGCAACAAAATTGCGCACGATTGTGCGGTGTTTTTGATCTTGACCTAGATAAATCTAGCAATCAAACACAAAGCAAGGGTAAGTTCACCAACTCAACACATGAAGCCGTGAAAGTTCGGCTTTTATCTTTTCAGTTTTAGCTTGATTCAGGGATTTATCTTTTAACGAGTCCTTAGAACGCTACGCCTATAGGAGAGAGAGTACTGCCGGAAAAGTATCCCGTACTTGTCCTCCTCCTGTGTAACCTGTAGCTTGTGCAGTTGAGGTCCTTGTAACCCTTCCTGGATCCCTACTCAGCCAAAGAATAAGAGAGGAAGCCAATAGGCGAAACCGATACTTCGGAACTCGCTCGCAACGGAATCACCCGTGAGCGTGCAAGAACCTACTCGGACGCAAGACGATGAGACAGACACCCCCGTGAAGGCGTGGCCTATGCTCGATACTTCGGACAAGGTCGATGCTCTCACAATAGAGAGTCACCAATGTTGACCAAGCCCTACTCGTCTACGTACGATAGAAGCGCCAATACTTCGGAAATCCAGGCGATACACAAGGCAGCCACAAGCTGGGTTTTTGGCTCTAATCCTTACGAAGCGCTCACCTCACTTGGAAGGAGACCTTCCCATGCAACCTGAATACAAGTGAGGGTATTACTCACCCCAAGCAATGAATCCAATTACCTTTTTTATTTTGGTCAAGTTTTCTTAGCAGTCCCTTTTTTAATTTTTTTTTTTTTTGGTGTTATCGCTTCTTTTGAGTAAATTCAAACAAGCGCCTAACGATTTTTGTATTTTCTTTATCCTACTTTGTTCCAAAAACAGAGGGAGAAAAGAGTCGGAAAAGCCGTGCAAGTCGACACAAAGATGGAGATCTCACCTTTGTGCCTAAATGATGCGTGCAAAGTAAGAAGACTTACAGTGAATCCCAGCTCTCTCCATGCGGGATGTAAAGCAGAAATTTATAAACCTAAACTACATGCCGGTATGCACACGGAAATCGTCCTAGGTTAGGCAACTGCTAGCGTGAAGAACCACAAGTTAATTATCAACTCCCAATCCGAGTGTCCGGTCTTGGCTCACCCCTCCTCTTCTCGACACACTCGAGTTCAGGAGTAGCGCTTGATGGGGCTCGCTCACGGCGCGTGGATCAAAAGTGGATAACCAACTGTTTAATTAGTCTAAGTCCAAATACGCACTATAGGAGCATGCAAAGATAATTAGGTGTTTGGACCTATTCTAATCGAGTCAAGCAGGACCTAAAACTAAGAGCTCAATCCACAAAATAAATGAAAAAGGAAAACAAAACCGGAAAATGACAAGCGATGAAAACTCGTCAAAAACCGCGGTGAGCCCCCAAGTGAACAAACACTTGGAAATTGGGCCCGGTAGTGTCCAAGTCCAAAGTACCTGTATTATTACAAATTAATAGTCTCTCTCTCTCACAAAAATAAATGCAAGCTAGACTACCACTCAATCTCACTCCTCCTGCTCTCTACTGCCGGCTTGGCTAAAGAATAGCCGGCTCCGCGTCCCAAGGTTGCTTCGGGTCACCTAGGCGATCCGCCCCCCTCGCAAGAAGACAAGAAAAGAGAATGGTCAGAAAGCTCAATCAAAATATACTAAGAGTGTAAGAGAGGTAAATGCAGCTATGGTAAACAATCAACACACAATCACTAAAGAAATAAACTACTCGCTGTTGCTCCCCGGCAACGGCGCCATTTGATAATCCTGCTTTATCGAGGGTCTAAATCTGTCGCTGTGCGACCCACAATAAAACGCGATTAATCAACAATTAACCCACACTAAAGATCAACAATTAGAAATAAATGTGGAGTTAAAATTTATTTTTAACTCTGCACAAATGATGTAAAGGGCAAGTATGCAGAGAGTTCGAACACAGGGAGCAAACAGTGTAGCTCAAGCAAATGAATGCACAAGTGAGTGAGTGTGTGATGTGTCTACACTAAGCAAGCAAGCAACTACAATTTTTGTGGGTTTTTAATTTTTAATTTTTTTTTATTTGATTTTTAATTTTGTATTTGATTTTTGATTTTCTGATTTTTATATTTTATATTTTATATTTTTCTATTTTCTTTTTTTTGATATAGGAAAGTAAAGGCAATATAAGACAAGGCAAAGTGAAATATTTATAAAAATGCACGAAAATGCTCAAAAATTCAGAAAATAAATGTTTTTGGTATTTTTAAGGTTTTTACTGTTTTTGTGATTTTTGGGGCTTTTTCCAGATGTTTTTGATATTTTTAAAAGCTGAAATAAGAGAAAACAGTGCAAACAAGGTTGGCTGTGAGTAAAATGCAATTTAAAAAAAAGCAACCAGTAGCTAAAAATCTTCACACTATTTTTCACATAAAGATAATAAAATAAGGAACAAACAGAAGTTGAGTTTATATTTTTTGGATTTTTCTTTGATTTTATCTAATTTTTTTGGAGTTTTTGGGTGTTTTTCAATTTTTAGTGTTTTTCTTTTGAGATTTTTAATGATTTTTGGACTGACACTAAAATAGGATAAAATAGACACTAGGTGAATTTTTTGGAATTTTTAGAGGTGTTTTGATATTTTTTTGATATTTTCTAAGGTAGACAGTACACAAAAAGGCTGTTTTTGATTTTTAATAAATATTAAAATGAAATAAAATCAAAAACTAATTAGATAGCGTTAAAGTACACCTATCCAGGAACTTAAGCCTATTTTTGTGGGATTTTTGGAGTTAAAAAGATATTTTAATTAATTAGAACAAGACTCCAATCATCAAACAGTGCTGGCAAGGGCATACATGCAAATAGTGAAACATTCAGGGGCATGTACGCAATTTTTCCACAAAATATTACTCTGAAACTTGCATTTTAAGGATTAAACACAAATATCCAAACCCGCAAGGGTGTATGTGCAATTTACCCACAGGACGCGTGACTTGCACGCGCCTGGGAGGGGTATTTTTGCAATATTACAAAGCTCAGGGGGTTCGATGCAATTTCTCCAAAATATTACAACTTGACATAAATGTTCATGGACTTAAACGAAATACACAAACAACCGGGGGTATCCTTGCAAAATGCCCACCCCCTCACGTGTACAGGTCACGTGAGGTGACGTGGCGAAGGACAGGAATGCAAATATGGAAAGTACGGGGGTGTTTATGCAAATATTACAAAATTATTACACTACGGACAAAAGTTTTAGTACTAAAATACAAATGCAAAATGCGCGAGGGTGGGGATGTAAAATACCCTCGGCGCGCGATCCAACGGCGATGAAGAGGCCACTTGACACGTGGCGCTTGATGAACGGCCGATGACGCTTCGCTGTGGACGTCTGAGATTAGATCTCGGGCGAGATCGACGGTGGCTGAGTGCTGATGATCGGACGGCCCACGTTCTATCTGGAAGGTCTCCTCGATCGGACGGCGGTGGAGGCAGCTGGAAGAACGAGGCGGAGCTCCGACTGGGCGAAGTTCGTCGTGCTCCTCCGGCTAGCTCTGATGGCTGTTGAGCTCCAAAATGGACGAGGAGCCTCCTGCAGGTCTTCTCTAACGATCAGAGGCGTCAAAAAGCCTCGGCGTCGGCCGAGGTGCTCAGGCGAAGGTGGCGGAGCTGGGAGGTCCAGCCACGCTCCGGCGAGCGTCAAAACTCGCCTCCAGGCGTCGTTGCTCGTTCTTTGACCTGCAAAAATAGTCAAAGGGTCCAGGGCAAACTGCCTGGACCCTTGGATGGTCGGGGGAAAGTGTAGTTCGCGAGATGGATGCTCGGCCGGAGGTGCGCTCCGGCCAAGGTACTTGATCGATCGATTTGGGTGATGAAACTCCAAGATTTTTTTGGGTTTTTGAAGCCTAAGCCAACAGGAATAAAATGCACTAAAGAAATAGCGGGGGGACTGCCCTCGATGGCCGGAGCCAGAGGATGAAGGGTACCTCGACCGCCGGAGTTGCGGGAGGTGGTGGAGACGCCTCCGACTTCGCGCGCCTTGGCTGAAGGGCTGGCGGTGGAGCTGTCACCTCCACGGAGCTCAGGAGCACGGGATTGGCGCTGAAGGGTGGACCGAAGGTGTTCAACCGAGGAGAGGAAGAGGGGGGTTCGTATTTGAAGTGTGGCGCGGGCGTGACTTCGAGGGAAGATCACGGGCGAATCGAGCAGATATGGGTAGATTTGAGGAGATGGCGATGGAGGTGATGGATCGAGGAGGAGATTTTGTGAAGGAGGCGGCCGCAGAGGATGAGCGGCGTGGCTTCGAAAAAGGCGCGAGGACAGGGGGAAAACGACGCGCGCCACGGGCTGAGAAGAAGAGGACAGACTGTTGACCCGCCGGTCAACAGTCGCAAGCTCCTGGTTGGTCCACGTGGACCAACCAGGAGAAAGAGAATAAAAAATGTCTTATTAATTCATTTAAAAATAGAAATAAGTCGAATTAAATTAAAGTTATAAAATGAAAATTATTTGTTATTTTATGTAGTATTTTATTATGATTTTTATTTATTTTTATGATACATATTTCTACAAGTTCACTTTTTAGCCTTATATAGGTATATTACCTATGTATTTTAATACTTTTATTTTTATTTTGTATTTTTAATTTATTTATTTGTGTTTATTATTTTCTAAAATGATAAAATACTGTTATGTATACAAATATATTTTTATTTTTATTTTTATTTTTCTGATATGTTTTGTATATTAAATAAAATATAAAGGTGTTAAGTATAGGTATAAGTGTACGTATAATACCTATGTATCAACTATTATACAAGTATTTTTATTTGAGTTTTAATGATGTTTATATTCTGATTTAAATGCTCATAATTATTATATGTATTATTTACAACATTATAGAAATCAAAAAATAAATAAATAATGTATATAGAATAAATTGAATATTTTATTCAGTACAAGTGTACAATGAGGGTCCAAAACTCAACTTTCAAACCGTACCTCCGCCAAATGCGAAACCACCACCATTGGATAGATTATTTTCTTCTATATACAATTAAAGGTGAGTACGCTGCATTTGGAGTTTTTATTTGTGAGATACGGGTCTGGGAAGTTGGCATTCTGGAATTTTATTCAGACCATAACTTTTTATCTGTACATTATTTTTCTGTGAAATCAATTTTGTATTTTTCTTTATTAATTTATCTACAACTTTCATGTACAAGGTTTCGTTATTTGATGTATAAAAAAGTGGAACCAAAAATAGGTCCCAAAATGAATAAATAATGAATAGAATGTATAGGTATTTTGACTGTATTTCTGACCTTATCTCCCCCTACTTTATTCCTTGTCGACCTATTCATCAAGATGCCTAGGTCTCGGGGGTTTTGGGTCATAAAATATTTACAATATTTTATTCTTTTTCTTTTCTTTATTTATTCTATAATTTTGGCCTTAATTACAGTATTTTATACACTATTGTGATGCACATGCATGGATGCTAAGATGGTTGATTTAAGGCTATTTACAGGCATTTGCTAGGGTTTTTGGTGCCAAAATGATAGAATAAAGATGATGAAATGTGGATTCATCAACTCTAACCAGTCCCCATTCAAGACATTTGGCAATTATATCCTCCCCCCTTTGCGTTCCCTCCTGGTTGCAAACACTTGATGCCTCTTCTCCCATCACAAACTCTGCCTGAGTGTGAAGCATCCTGCAGAGGGTTGCTCCTCATTCCCGTCAATCGTCGTCGGGACACCGTCCTCCACTCTCCACCCGCCATACTCCCCTCGAGGTGTGGAGTGACATAAGTAAGCTTACCTGCAGTTACGTTGCCATCTTTGAGCCAGCATTTTCTCAAGCGATGTTTTCACACCATTTCCATCTTTTCATACTCTTCACTAATGCTTTGAAGATGATCATGCCTTTCAGCTAACTCAAGAGCGGTGAGATCTCTATCATCTTCCAACCTGTCCAAGCGTTCAATTGTGGCATGTACACACCCCTACATGATTATTGTGTCTGCTACATGCTCAAGGTCTCCCTCTCAATCTTCTTTCTGTTGGTCAAATTACTCAGGAGATTCATTGTCATGTCATCTTTGACAATATTACTCTTTTTATTCATGAAATACTGACAAGCAAGGTGATTTGACTGTAGTTGTGAGAAGGACGGCTTCTACAAGCTAGTATAGTCCATATATTTAAATAGAATCACTATTACTACTGGATTTTCATCGTCATTCTAAGGGCGTCTTTGGTTTGGTGCTTGTCCAAGTTAGGTCATTATCAGCAAGAGTCATGTGTGTGCTTAAAAATATTCTACTTAGCCTAATTAAGATGACATGTGAACATAGTCTTGTGGACTCAAAGAATTAAGCCTCATTGACATGAAAAGTCTTAATTCTATTTCCTATAAGGTTACTGTGAAATTAAGTGGATTAAGATCTACTTCAGATTTAATCTAGACTAGTTCAATTGTCAAAATCATTATGAAAGATGCTTATGCAATGCAAAGATATTTTTGTGAAACATTTTTTTGGTTTTGAACTTTTTATGAATTTTTTGAAAAGCTTTTACAAATTATTATGGAGTTTTGAAAATATTTCAAATTTTTTGGGGTTTTTGAAAAGGGTTAGTGAAGTGAATGTATTCAGAAGAATTTATACATATTAATAAAGGGTTTTATAAAAGAATATAATAAATGTAATACAAGTATGTACATGTTTTATACAAGAGCTTTATTTACAAGAATTTTTATTTGGAAAATTAATGTAATATAATTATGTATAAGGTGTTTAAAACATTTGAAAATATTTTTACAAATATTTTACAAACATTTTGAAAACTTATTTTGCAAATAAATTTACAAAGAAATTTCCATAAACATTTTACAAACAATTTTTACAATCTTTTTACAAACATTTACAAAGATTGTTTTCAAAGGTTCAAAAATAGTTTACAAATATTTTTTAAAAGGTTTTCTAAAAGTTTTTTCAAAACATTTTACAAACATTTTCAAAATCATGTGCAATATAGTTTCGAACCAATTTTTACAAATAATTTTTTTAAAAATATGCATATTTATAAGAATTTTTACAATTGATTTATTGTATACCCTAATCCATTGTATAGTTTAACCATATTATTTAAAATACAAAAAGTATGAGTTATGTCTAACGTATGTATACAATATATACGACCCCATATACTTAGCTCGAACTATGTCCTCATAGTGACCAAAGAGCAACAAAGGAAGACATAACTCGTGCTAAGTAGAGAGAAGTCTATAATACAATGACTCAAAAAAAGTATAAGAAGTCGATCATCCCCCCTTTATTGTGCCCCCCATAGATTTCTCCCAACTACCATCCAATGCATGTCCCGCAGACAAGGGAAGCACTGTAGATCCTCTTTCACTAGGCGAGTAGGCAACAAAATAGGAATGGTATATCCATGTTTAAAATTTTACATTTTAATGCATGGGACCCGAGGCGAGTACCTGATTTGCAAGGCCATCTTTTCTATCTTGTGATTGTTGACTTCTCTCATATATTTTGTTGTTTCTGCGGCGATGTTGATGATTTTTATCATTATCTTGGTTTTCTTGTAGTTGCGTTATTAAAACATTATTACCATGATAAAAAGACATTCTCTTACTTCTTTCATATTTATACAATCTATAGTTGCATTGGAATTATGTACTCACTTTTACTAAGTTTTTTCTGTTGTCATGGGACTATTTATCAAACTGCAGATGCAAATCTCCTAGGAGAATGGTCGTGTTGAGAGGAAGCACCGACATATAATTGATCTGGCTCGAAATATGATAATTTAATATCATGCTCCCTCGTATCTCATATACAATAAGTTATTATTATTATGTACGTTCTTCTATTCATTGTATGCCCCCTTTTATGCTTGAAAAGCAGGTGCCTTGCTCGATTTATTTCCTAGGAAGTGCCTATTCTATGTACCTCCACTCATTTATTCAAGGTTACAGAGAGCGATAGTCAGTACTCGAACGGTCGGGTCACCGACTAAGGATTAATCGGCAGTTAGACGACTAATCGAATTTAGTCGGTTTTGAATTTTTTTTAACTATTTTACATATACAAATAATATTTTATAGATAGATTTATACATTTTTTGTACTATCATATAAAATGTACAAAGCCTTCTCCCACTATAAGTAGGGTCGGCTACATGGATTCTTGTTGAAATCCATGTTGAAAGATTCGACTATTTTTTACGCTGGCCGTCGACTACCTGACGCAACCCCTGCAAGAGTGGGATTTGAACCCTAGTCTTTTGTGTGGTAGACACACTGTACTACCACTAGACCACTAGACCATTTTTTGTACTATCATAATGAAATAAAATAAATAATTGAATTTAAATAAACATTGAACATCTTAAATTAAGTTTGCTTTTAAAAAAGAAAAAAATAAATATTGTATCTTCATGAAAACATCGACGAACTAGTCGGCCGAGTAGTCGGTTGGCCAAGTATTGATTGATTGGTTATATTCGATTGGCCATCACACCGACTCGATTAGTCAGACCGACTGGTCGGTCTACAAACTTTTACAACTATGATTTTCTTTGATAATTTTGTCAATAAATTAGCTCATCGTCAAGAAAAAGTAACTCCCAATGCTATTAAGTATATAATGGTTGAGTATTCTGGGAGTTTAACTGGATGCACACATTATGACCCTTCTGGAAAGAGATATTATTAGTGTCGACATCACTATTGAAGTTGGACTTATGGATCCCGACTGACTACTTCTGATATGGATATCAACTGACTACTTCTTAGCCTAAAATGAGATGCTTTCCCCTTACTACACCTACTACTGAGATCATGGATGATAACAGTTTGATTTGTCTATTCAAACCATATACATCCTCTCGATCTTGAAACATTTGCTCCACAGCCTATATTATCTTCCATCAACACCAAGTAAACCATGAACATTTGATTTCTACTGTTGGTACTGCAGTTGACGCTTTTACATGTACTACGAGTGATGAATGGATGACACACCTCAAATGCAGGATTAATTGTTAGAGATGATCAATGATCGATTGAGAATCCTGAGTCATAAAACTTAGATCATGGCTTCTATCCCATGCGATTCATTATTGTTGTGGTTGATCATTATTATAAGTGGTCATTATTTGTGAAACTACACTATCCCCCCCTCTAGTGTATTTACAATCGTACAGCTACTCTCAGTCTGAACTTGACCTGAATGAAAGCCTAATATATATTTTCAAGCTACATAAATCTAGGGATTCAAAACCAGGTATCCTAGAGATTTTATATGCATCTAAGACAAGGATGAAAATAGTACAAGTGCCATTGAAGATACAAAGTTACGGTTGAATAATTATCTTGAAAATTTTTTGAGGGAAAAGGCACTAGAGGGATCAACATCATGAAGCGTATAGATTCTGAACATCATCTTTGTTAGAGTTATTATATTTACATTTATGTTTGTAACCCTTCGGGTTTCGTAACCCTTTATGACCCTTCGATTCCGTAACCTCCCGTGACCCTTCGGTTCCGTAACCCTTGTACTCTCTAGGGTTTTCTCTCTATATCAGAGACCCAAGCTCTACGGAATAAACATCTCATTCATTCCTTTTCTCAACATGGTATCACAGCGACGGTCCTAGACCGAAGCCTAATATCCTAAACCCGCCGCCGCCACCAGCCCTCTCTCCTTGCGTGGGACCCCTTGATGAGAGAAGGGGTCCCGCGCAAGGTAGTCCGAGTCCCCAGCATCACCAACAGCACCTAAAGCGTCGCCCGAGGCTCCAACAGCTCCACTCGCACCTCCTGCATTGTCGGCACCGCTTGGAGCCCCCCCTCCCCCTCTCCAACATCCCCTGCTTCACCACGACTTGTTTCCCCCAACTTGATGTTCCATACTCTTTATTCTATCAAGACCAGGAGAAAGGGGGAGTCAGAGATGATTCTACAGAACGTCTGCTGCCATGTTGAGAAGAGGAACGAATGAGATGTTTATTCCATAGAGCTAAGGTCTCTAATATAGATAGAAAACCCTAGAGAGTACAAGGGTTACGGAACCCGAAGGGTCACAGGAGGTTACGGAACTCGAAGGGTCACAAAGGGTTACGGAACCCGAAGGGTTACAAACATAAATGTAAATATAATAACTCTAACCATCTCACTCATGCTCGTTATCAAAGAATTCAAAGTAGGTGATGGAGGTTTTAAAAACGATGATGTCATGGAAAGCAACGAGAATATATGGCATTCATGTGGATCTTGAAAGATATTCGAGGAGAACCATATTGCTCTGCTTATAAAATTACTCGATATAATCTGGTAAAATCAAGAAAGCACCAAATGAAAGGAGAAGTATTATGAAACATTTACACAAGAAAAAAGGAGAGATATACAAAATTATGTAAGCGAGTATGAAAGTGATGTCATATAATGAAGCTCAGAAAAAGAAAATTGAAAAGAGGTTAAGTTTCAATGATATAAAAAAAAAATAAAATATGATTTCATGTCAGGTAGGTATACAGCTTGAGGTCATACATCTTATGAGGTGTTTGATAAAAGTTGTAAAAATATAAAAAAGAGCTTCATAGTGTTCATTCATTTTAAGAAGGATCGTGATGTTATTCAAGTAGAAATCATGTGGATGCATTTTTACCTTCATTATAAACAAAACAAAGCACATACAAGGAGAAGAGTGACAATGTATGTGGTTTGCAGAAGAAAATGTTTCTGCAAACGAAACAAGAGATGAAGTCGAAAAGCTTGAGCTTTAAAGGAAGGCTTTGCAGTGTAAGGGTTCCCCCTAATAAATCAAAGCAAAGTAGTGTGACAAAAGCAGAGCTAGGAAAATATTTTATTCGATAGAAGGGTGCTTACAATTACTTAATCTTTCAAAGTAATGGAGGATTCATGCATCTTATGAGGTGTTTGATGAAAGTTGTAAGAAAAAAAAAGGAAATACATACTGTGTTCATATTTTAAGAAAGTTCATGATGTTATATAAGTAAAAATCATGTGGATGCCTTTTTAACTTCGCTATAAACAAATTAACAAAGCACATACAATGAGAGGAGCGTCAATATATGTGGTTTGTGGAAGAAAATGTTTCCGCGAACGAAACAAGAGATGGAGTCAAAAAGCTTGAGCTTTGAAGGGAAGCTTTGTAATGTAAGGATTCCCACTAAAACAATCAAAACATAGTGTGACAAAAGCAGAGCATTACTTGGCTCATATATATATATATATACACACACAGACACACACACCACAAAGTTAATATACAACAAAGGTATTTACTTCCATCAGTAACTCTCGCAATAATTGGAGTGGAGAGGAGACCATTGAAAGCTGATATATATACCACAAAGTTACACTTAAACTTGTACTGCTTTATGGAAAAGAGTGTTGCCTAGTTAATGACGGATACATGTTACAATTAAATATGCAAATGAAAGCATCAGACAAACTAATAAATATAAAATGAGAAGAAATCGTTTAAGGTGGTTTGAATATTTGCAAATAAGGCCATCTAATATCCATTTTGAAAGTGTGAGTTATAAGAAGGCATAAAACGAAGACTTAAAGTATCAGACGGAAATAATGAAGAAGATTTTTCATGTTTGTTAAAAAATAAACAAAATTATGGTAAAATCAAAATTATATCTATATTCTAAATCAAAGAATATGTATATCCCTTCTAACTTAAAGTGGGAAAAGAGCTAGTTGTGGTTGTAAGGGCATGTTTGGTTCCATAGTTGCACTAGGTTGGGGAACTTCATGAAATTATACTTAGACTAATTTATACACACTCATACACCCCTCAAATGAAGATATTTTCAACATAAAACATGTACACATTAATATATAGAAAAAATACAAAAATAATTGCATATAAAAATAATGTGCAGTGCAACTGAGACACACAGAAGAATCACATATCAATATCTTCTCTATATGAATTCAAAATGTACCAAACTCACATCCATTGTATTTAAAATTGAATTATCTATCTAATGAAGGTAGTTTCATTGAAAATAGAGTTAAGATACAAAAGTCAGCTTTCTAGGGTCCCATTGTACTATTTATCTATATATTTTCTTTAGATATTTTATTCTTATATTTTTACTCTTCTTTAAATAAAAAGTAGGGATCTTATATTTTTGTCCATCAATTTTTGTCGTAATACTTATGCCCCTGCCAATTTTGTAATTACACTTCTGCTCCTAACAAAATTGCCGAATAACATGTATGCTATTTTGTTAGTTGACGTCTCTTCCCCTCCCAAACAAATGTTAAAAAATGTGTGCATAAATGAAATTATCCATCACCCCCTTTGTCATCTTCATCCTTCATAATCCCCCCATTCCCCCCTCCACTAACCACTCCCTTCCTCAGCAACCCGATGTCTGATCCCCCCTTGCTCCTTCAGTACCTCTCAACCCCTTTACCCCTTGCCTGATGCAGATGGGAAATCAGGAAGGGACGAGAAGAGAAATTAGAACCGTGACGCACTCGCATGGTTGAGAGAGGAGCATCATTTGAGGAGAAACCTAGACTTTGGGGGAAAGGGGGGATAATGGTGGATGCTCTCTCCAAACCGAAAGACTCAAATTTTAATTCATAACATGATCTGCCTTAGAATGGACTAGTGTCCCCGTTATATAGAGAGGGAGTTTAATCAAGGCCTTAAATGTCGGTTTCGGTCACCATTTCGGTACCGGCCAAAACAGAATTTCGATGGAATTTCAGTGGAATTTCGATCGAAATTTCGGTCATTTCGGTCATTTTTTGCACTAGGACCCCCATTTTTCGGTCATTTCGGTCATTTCGGTCGAATTTCGATTTCGACTGGATATCGATATTCGACAGAAATTCGACCGAATTTCGCTGAAATTTGAGGCCATGAGTTTAATTACAAAATTGATAATCGAATAAAATAACAATTAAATAAAATCTTAATTGGACTCTAATTGACTCACTAACTAAACTAATCTAACATAAATATTGAGATTACAATCAATCTCAATTTATTTCACGTAAATAAAATTAATCGACCAACTAATTTCAAATGAAAAATCCTAATTTTAAATAACCCCAAATTCGTAATGGATTCAATCTGATTCGACCCGTCAACTTGGAAAATATTGCATCAATTCTCAATCGCTTGAAAAAAATCGTCTCCTGACAAATTGGTTTATCTTTGTTCTGTTGTTGGAGAATTCTACCAGAATTTGTTGGTTTATCTTCCCAATTTGAACCATTTATCTTTTCTTTCAACGTTACGTCTGTAATTTTTTCTCCGCTCGGGGGCGTGGTCGCAATGTTCCTACCCTTTCATTTAAGCAAATCCTACACCACAGGTCTCTCTCTACTTTAACTTTCTGTTGAAAGTGGGACATCTTGTCAGTATATTTCTTGCATGCATCTGTCCATTATTTACATTTATAGAACCTTGATGAAAGTTGTTTGCAAAACTTCAAAAGCAGTATCTCTGCAGATCTTGATTGAATAAATTGCTCAAACCCAGCGAGTACTCTTCCTTTAGTTTTTGGAATCGCGGGATGGTTATTGTAATTTGACCTCCACCCTACCAAATATGAATAATAGGAACATCTAAATAAAAAGAAAGTAGTAAATCCATAGAGGACTTTATAAAAAGCAATATGAAATTGGGTTTTCCTAAAAATGCACTTATAACAAACCCCCTTTCTCAAGGAGCCTCGAGTGTTCCCGATTTCTTTGGATTGTAAATCTGTATATGGTTTCTTATATCACTAACTAAATGCAGCAAATATTGGCAATTGCAACCCACGATGGTAGACAATCCATTATCTCATTTATTTAGTTTTAATTCTTTTTTTGCAAAGAACTCCACCTCTTGTGTTAGGGTTTCTCTCATTCGAAGCATGAGGCAGTGGTGCTTCCTAAGGCGAGTTAGGTGGCGATGACAGTGAGAGAAATGGTGCGAGCGGCGGTGTTGGTGACTCCAACGTTCACTGGAGGAGCATGGGGGTAAGGGGGCTCGAGCACCTACCGCAGCGAAAGTTGAGGACAGCTTGCAGCTGTGGCGCACTGCGCAATGGCGGAGGCCTAGTTGAAGGCTCCAGTGAAGGTGTGATAAGAGTTGGTGGTGGCGTTTATCTTGACGCTGGTGGTGATGGAGATGATGCTTGCGTAAGAGAGGCCCAAGGTGTTGAACTTGACGGTGATGGTACTGCACTATAATTTTAGGACAGGGAGGAATGCTAGATATCTCACAACCATCGAGGGATAGGGCTTCGACCACCGCAAAAACCCTATGGGTGATTTCTATTGCTGGATGGACAACCTTCGTGAAGGTCTCCATGGGAATTTCATCAAATTCAAAGACGGACAGATCAAGGATTTCATCTTCTTCATCTGCAAGTTCATCATCGAAGATGGGTCCCGTGTCTTCGAAATCTTGTTGTATTGATGTTGTAACACTGAAATCTTCATCTAGATAGAAAACGTCTTCGTTTTCTCGAATTGCATCCATCATCAAAATCAGGTTGCATTGGAAGTGCATCGATCTGAATTGTTTTGTTGACGAATATTTCTTCCTCAAACAACGAATCTAACCATATTTGTACATTGATGCTTCTTGAACACGATGCGTGAACCTTCACTGACACGAGCGTGAATGCAAACCATGGGAGAGATGACTCGGACTGAACTTCAAGTGCCAGTAATCGACAGGATCGTCAAATCGTAAAAACAATTATGTTTCCATGCACTGATACAAATAACGCAAATGGGAAATCAGGAAGGGATGAGAAGGGAGATTAGAACCGCGATGCGCTTCGCGTGGTTGAGAGAGGAACGGGATGAGAGGAGAAACCCTAGAACTTTGGGGGGAAGTGGGGATAATGGTGGATGCTCTCTCCAAGCCGAAAGACTCAAATTTTAATTCATAACACGATCTGCCTTACAATGGTAGAGAGGAGGTCTAATTACAAAACTAGTAATCGAATAAAATAACAATTAAATATCCTAATTGCACTCTAACTGACTTGCTAACTAAATTAATCTACCATATATATGGAGATTGCAATCAGTCTTAATTTATTTAACATAAATAAAATTAACCAACCAGATGGGAGGAGATACTAGGCGAGTCGAAGGGAGGAGCTCCAGGTCAAAAGGAGGCTTGGTGGTGGAGTGCAGAGGTGCAAGAAAAACTTAAATTAAAGGAGCACGCTTTAAAGCTATATCTAAGGATAGAACAATAGAAACTGTCACAAACTACAAAATAGCGAAGAAGGAAGCAAAGAAGGCTGTAAGCGAAGCTAAGCCAAAAGCGTATGAAGTTTTTTTATAAAAAAACTCGACTCTAAAGAGGGCCAGAAGGATATATTCAGGTTGGCCAAAGCAAGAGAAAGAAAGATCAAAGACCTTTCTCAAGTGAGATGCATTAAGGACGAGGAAGATCACGTGCTTGTTACTCAGAAGGACATAGAGACTAGATGGAAGCGGTACTTCCATAAACTTTTCATTGGGGAAGGAAATAGAGAGATCACTTTGGGTGGTCTAGCTAGTAATGAAAGTTACTTGAATCGTGCAAGCTATAGACGGATACAAAGAAAGGAAGTAGAGGAGGCTTTGAAGGTTATGAGACCTGGGAAAGGTGTAGGACCGGATGACATCCTTGTAGAAGTATGGAGAGTGTTAGGTGAGCGCGGTTTGACTTACTTACGAATCTATTCAATGTTATTTGGCGAAGCAAGAAAATGCCTGAAGATTGGAGGAGGAGTATCGCGGTACCTCTTTATAAGAATAAAGGAGACATTCAAAATTGTTCAAATTATAGAGGTATCAAGCTGATGAGTCACACTATGAAAATTTGGGAACGTGTGATCGAAAGAAGGTTGAGGAAAGTTTCCAATGTAAAAGAAAATCAATTCGGATTCATGCCAGATCACTCAACTATTGAAGCTATCCATTTACTGAGGTGAACAATGGAGATTTATAGAGCTAAAAGGAAGAACATCCATACGATCTTTATTGATTTGGAGAAGGCTTATAATTATGTCCCACGAGAGATATTGTGGAGAGTTTTGGAGAAGAAACAAGTACATGTCATATACATTAACCTCATAAAAGACATGTATGATAGGGCTTTATCTTGTGTAAGGACCCCGTCTGGGAAGACTGACTATTTTGTCATCAATATTGGTTTACATCAAGGTTCAGCTTTGGGTCCATTTCTTTTTACCTTGATTATGGATGGGTTGACAAGTCACATTCAGGATGAGTTACCTAGGTCCTAACTTACCTTGGTGTATGTTATTTGCTGATGATATTGTGTTGATTGACGAGACTAGAGATGGAGTAAATGAGAAGCTTGAGGTCTGGAGACAAGCATTGGAGACTAAAGGATTTCATATAAGTAGGGTTAAGACGGAATACATGGAGTGCACCTTTGATGGAGGCAATGGTAAAGGAATTGAGGTGAAGATTGGCGACAATAACATTCGGAAGAGAGATTCTTTTAGATATCTAGGATCTATTCAAGGATGGCCGTGTCGGCGATATATCGGCGATATATCGCCGATATATCGGTATCGCCAGTTACGCCATATCGATATAGATCTGTATATCTATTTACACCGTATTGCCGATATATCGGCGATATATCGCCGAGAAAGGGAATATTCTTTGCTTCATTTGGAAGATATCGATAGATATTTTGAGCCATTTCGCCCATATCGATCTGGGCAGTGGGGACCAGCCGACCAGGGAATCTGCTTTGCTTCATTTGCAAGATATCTCGGTAGATATTTTGCCTTTAAATGAGGGCCTCACCTCCATTTCGCCCATATCATTCTGGGCAGTGGACAGTGGCAGCAAACGCACAACTTGCTTGGAGGCTTGGAGATTGGATTTATTCCTCTTCCTTTGCATTTTGAGGTGATGAGATTATCTCAAATTTGATGTTAAAATTAGGAAAATAGTTTGGGATTTTGTTCATGATTGTGTTATGTGATGCATATTTTCTTTGTTTAGGAAAAATTTTGATAAATCCCTTCCTTTTGTTCATGGAATTTGGGCTCCAAATTTTGGGGCTTTTGGTTTTTTAGTGTTAAGAGATGTTATGGATGCATGGACTTGGATCTATTGTTTAGGAGTTAGGAAACAACATTTGGTGGTGAATTTTGTTCACAAAATGTGTCTATTTAATTAAATCCGAAAATTAAAAGAAATTTGATCTACAATTTACAGAGTTTTGGTTCATGAAATTTGGGGCTTTTGATTTTTTCGTGTTTATTAGGAGATGTTATGGATGCATGGACTTGGATCTATTGTTTAGGAGTTAGGAAACAACATTTGGAGGTGAATTTTGTTCACAAAATGTGTCTATTTAATTAAATCCGAAAATTAAAAGAAATTTGATCTACAATTTATGGAGTTTTGGTTCATGAAATTTGGGGCTTGTGGTTTTTTCGTGTTTATTAAGAGATGTTATGGATGCATGGACTTGGATCTATTGTTTAGGAGTTAGGAAACAACATTTGTTGGTGATTTTTGTTCACAAAATGTGTCAAGTTAATTAAATCCGAAAATTAAAAGAAATTTGATCTACAATTTACGGAGTTTTGGTTCATGAAATTTGGGGCTTTTGGTTTTTTCGTGTTTATTAAGAGATGTTATGGATGAATGGACTTGGATCTATTGTTTAGGAGTTAGGAAACAACATTTGGTGGTGAATGTTGTTCACAAAATGTGTCTATTTAATTAAATCCGAAAATTAAAAGAAATTTGATCTCCAATTTATGGAGTTTTGGTTCATGAAATTTGGTGCTTTTGGTTTTTTCGTGTTTATTAAGAGATGTTATGGATGCATGGACTTGGATCTATTGTTTAGGAGTTAGGAAACAACATTTGGTGGTGATTTTAGTTCACAAAATGTGTCTATTTAATTAAATCCGAAAATTAAAAAAAAATGATCTACAATTTATAGAGTTTTGGTTCATGAAATTTGAGGCTTTTGGTTTTTTCGTGTTTATAGGAGATGTTATGGATGCATGGACTTGGATCTATTTTTTAGGAGTTGGGAAACAACATTTGGTGGTGATTTTTGTTCACAAAATGTGTCTATTTAATTAAATCCGAAAATTAAAAGAAATTTGATCTACAATTTATAGAGTTTTGGTTCATGAAATTTGGGGCTTTTGATTTTTGTGTATTTTTTTCAGATCAAGATCATGGCACACTCCGGTGCAGACTCTGATGATTCTCGTGGACAGTTGGACTTGGATGGTGGAGAGATTGGCTGGAGGTATGCAACCGCTCCAGATGGCAACAAATCCAAACCGCAGTGCAACTTCTGTGGGAAGAGGTTGGGAGGAGGAGGTATTACTAGATTGAAGCACCATCTTATTGGCGACAATAAAAATGTTGCCAAGTACAGTCGTTGTCCAAAAGAGGTGAGGGACTTGGTGAAGGCCAGCATGGAGGGAAAAAAGGAGAAGGGCGTCGAGAGGTCCAGGAGGGATGAACAGTTCAAAGAATTCATTTTTGAGAAGGAGTTCAATGTCCTTTCAGATTCTGACGACGACGACTTTGTATATCCTGATGACATTCAGACCGCAGCGGAGAGAAAGGCATACAGGAGGGCAACAAAAAAGTCCATGAGGAGCGAGTTTGAGAGGAGAGAACTTGGTGGTGCACGTGGCGGCTTCCCTGGTGCCGGTGCAGTGGGAGTGGTTCTAGAGGTGCACCAGTACCACCACCCTCCAAAAAACTCAAGGGGAAAGGACTGGAACCATTCTTGACAAGGAGCGGGTCCATGCAGTACAAGCCAAGTAAGGATCCGAGGCAAAAGACGGTGAAGGGTTGTTCACCAATGCCCGAGAGAGAGTGGGCAAAGCCATCGGCAAGCTCTTCTTTGGGGAGAGCATCCCGGCCAACGTCGCTAGTGGACCTTTTCTGCAGCACGCCACTGATGAGATCGTTGCAGCGGGAACGGGAGTGAAGGCTCCCACTGCCAAGGAGTTAATGAACAAGTACCTTGCACAGGAGAAGGAGGAGATGAATGAGTACATCTCTGAGCTGAGGATGAGATGGCCAGAGTATGGCGTGACGCTGATGTGTGATGGCTGGACGAGCTATACGAGGAAGCAGATCATCAACTTCCTCGTTTACTGCGACGGTAAGACCATCTTTCTTAAATCCGTCGATGCATCTGAACAGGTGAAGGACTACAAGTACCTGCTGAAGTTGATGAAGGACGTCATTAAGGACGTTGGGAAAGAGAACATTGTACTGATTGTGACGGACAATGGTAGCAACTTCAAGAAAGCAGGTGAAACGCTAATGAAGTCTAGCAGCTACGGTATTTTTTGTACACCGTGTGCTGCGCATTGCATAGATCTAATTTTAAAGGACTTCGGCAAGAGGAAGCTCGTCACAAAGGTGATGGAACAAGCACGGACGATCACCACATTCATTTACAATCATTCCAAAGTGTTGGCTTTGATGAGGCGGACGTGCAATGGTGAGCTGGTGAGGCCTGGCATCACACGCTTTGCAACCAATTTTATTGTGTTGCAAAGCCTCCGACAACACAAGACAGGGTTGAAAACCATGTGTTGCCAAGGTGAATGGTTCGAGAACCCAGAAGCTCGGACCGAAGGAGGACGGAAGGTGGAGACAATCATCAATGATCTCCACTTTTGGGATGACGTGACAAGGGTCACGAAGATAATGGAACCGGTTGTCTCTGCATTGCGTATCGTAGATGGGGACAAGAAGCCAACTATGGGAGTGATCTACGAGGCAATACGCTGCATGAGGGAGAAGGTTAGAGAAGCAGTTGGAAGAGGATTCAAAGCATGGTTGGACATTATAGACGAACGATGGTCCAAGATGCTCTCACATCCTCTTCACAAGGCTGGTATGTATTATCTAACAAATCATTTTTCCCATTTTCACTTTAGAAAGATTAATATTAGAGAATTTCTCATCTCCAGCATATTACTTGAATCCAAAGTACCAATACAAGAACAGTCTTGGTACAAATGCTGACCTTCTAGCCGCTGTACAAGTTGTGGTGGAGAAGCTCGTCAAAGACGAGAAGGCACAGACTGCGTGCATGAATGAGGTAATTTTGATTTACAATGTACAATGTATACTTTATAGTTGCCAAGACTGAGTAACAAAATATTTACTACGAACATTATGTGCAGATCAAATACTTTAGGGATGCCTTGGGTTCTTTCGGTAGAGTTATAGCAGTTAATGGACGAGGCACTACTCTTCCCAGTAAGGACTAAAATGAAAAAGTCTATTGGATGTGATGTATAACAATTCTACTATTATTAATTTATCTCTTTTTGGATTTTCCGCAGCCGAGTGGTGGTTACTGTATGGGATGGAAGCTCCCAACCTACGGAAAGTGGCGGTGAAAGTTTTATCTCAAACTGCATCTGCCGGTGGCTGTGAGAGAAATTGGAGCACATTCAACTTGATCCATTCGAAGAGACAGAACAAGTTGGGAGAACATAGGCTACATGATCTTGTTTTTGTGCACTACAACTTGAGGTTGAAGATGAAACATGCAAGGGAGGGGCATGACAAATAGGACTACACAGACCCCATCGATCCTGCATATATTTTCAAGATGCACGACGACGATGCAGATGAAGATGTTCTGCAGAGGTGGTTGGATTCCAACGGTGCTCCATTGCTCGATCAACCGGGAGGAAGGCCGAATGACAATATAAGCCAACAAATGGGAGCAGATGTCGGCGACTACATGGCCAGATCTGGGCGAATCACGGACCCTCTTGGAGGGGTGGAAGAACTTGATGCGATTGTCGACGATATCCTCTCTACTGGATCGAAATCCAAATCCAAATCAAAAGATGACAAGGGAGTGATGATGATGATGATGATGACGTTGTTGCTGGCTGTGGTGGATCAGGTGACGGGAAGACATATTCAGGGGGGTCAGGTGGTCGTGGACCACGTGATGATAGAAGATTCGAGTCAGAGCAGGAATACAGGGAATGACATGGAAACATACATGGGCAGTTTGTCCCAAGTCCGAGTCCATGACCTATGGATTACGATGCATATGGACGACGTGGCCATCATCCTACAGATAGCTACATGTCGGATTTGATATCATCTGTAGGTTCCATGGACATTGACAGCCCATACCGTGGATATGGATCCTCTCATTCCCAAGATGAGAGATCATTTGGGGTCTTCCCTGAATATTTTCCCGCTCCTCCGCCTGGACCTCCTCCTCCTCAGGCGTATACTCCTCCATCTTATGGATATAGCAGCTACAACAGTGGGTATGGAGAATATAGCAGCTACAGCGGTGAGGAGAACTACCAAGGTAGCCAACCCGAGCAGACCCAGCTCAGCCAGGGCAGCTTCTTTGGTGATGACAGTTTCAGTTTCTTCCCAGAGTATTTCGCTCCTCCTCCAGGTCCTCCTCCTCCGCAAACATCTTCTCCTACTCCGTCGTCGTCGTCCCGAGGATCTCAAGCTAGTAGTTCGCGGCCTCCTCGTGCCACTCGTGATATTGGATCTAGTGCTGCTTATCCTCGTCTCCAGATACTCATAGGCATCGATGACCACCAATACAGGCAGTATGTGATGGATTACAAGGCCATGTACTCGTACATGACATGGGAGAACTACTGCAAGTTCATTGAATCTGCGATGCGTTATGAGAGACAACAAGGAAGGGGGGGCAATGCAGATCCACCGCGAAACTCTTGGTTTTAGGCTACCCTAGGTCATCTCTTTTTATATTGTCAACTTGATTTGGATATTTGTCATTTGTTGTTGCACTTGTAGCTTTTATATAGATAAATCATAAATCTTTTTGCCAATTGCTAAACAATGATTGTCCTGTAAACTCCCATCGATATGACCGATATGTGCAATTTACGGACCATAGTCCTCATAAATTATATGTGTTATGAGGTGTATATTTGTAGTATTTCATGTTACAAACTTATAATAACTTGAATGGAATCCATTTCCAATATTCATAAGTCAAGAATCAATATTAAGTGATTAACATCGACACGACCGATATGTGCGATACCAGCGATACCGATATGTGCGATATATGGTGTATAAATGACCGATATGTGTGATATAAGTGTGTATTTATAGGTTATTTGTTGTTCTAATATCTTGGATGATCTTAATTTCTGAAAAAATGGCGAAAATTTGGCTTTTTTGAGCCATTTTCGACATTTCCACCGATATCGTCGATATATCGTCGATATATCCCGATATATCCATTTTCGGGCGGACCGATACGATATCGATATCAATACGGCCTACCTTGGATCTATTTTGCAACAGGATGGCGAAAATTGATGGAGATGTTACTAATAGAATAAATGCAGACTGGCTGAAGTGGAGAGGAGCATCTACTCTGTGATAAGAAAAATCCTTTAGAAATTAAAGGAAAGTTTTACAAAGCAGCCGTGAGACCTGCTCACTATGAATCTGAATGTTGGCCGATAAACCATAGACATGTGCAGAGAATGGTTGTAACAGAAATGAAAATGCTAAGGTGGATGTGGGGCACACACACGTAAAGATCGGATTTGGAATGATGCAATCAGAAAGAAAGTTTGTGTAGCTCTGATCGAGGATAAGATGTGAGAAAATCGATTAAGATGGTTTGGTCATTTGCAAAGAAGATCAATGGATACACCATTTAGGAGGTGCGAGTGTTAGGATGTTGAGCATGTTAAGATAGGGAGAGGATGGTCCAAGAAGTGTTGGAAAGAGACTATACGAAGGGATCTTAGCTTTTTGGATATCAGCACGGGATTGACCCAAGATAGATCTGAATGGAGGCGAAGAATCCATGTAGTCGACCCTAATTAATTGTGGGAAAAGTCTTTGTTGTTGTTGTTGAAATAAAATTAACCAACCAACTAATTTCGATGAAAAATCCTATTTTTAAATAACCTCAAATTCGTGATGGATTCAATCCGATTCGGCCCGTCAATTTGAAAAATATCGCATCACTTCCCTAGCCCTTTACCTCAAGCCACCTTTCGTTCCAGCCAACACCACCTATCTCTTTTGCAATTACACTTATGTTCCTAAGGAAACTCTCCAATAACATGTATGTAATTTTGTTAGTTGATATCTCTTCCCTGTCAAACAAATGTTAAATATATGTGCACCATTATAGTTATCCATCACCCCTTTTTTCATCCGCGTCCTTCATAATCCCCCAACCAGCCCCCCAACCCAACACCCCCCCCCCTTCTCCAGCACCCAGTTGTCAAGTCCCCCTCCTCACACCTAATTATAGCACCCTCAACACCTTTCGTTACAGCCAACACCACCTACCTCTTTTGTAATTACACTTATGCTCCAAAGGAAACTCTCGAATAACATGTATGTAATTTTGTTAGTTGATATCTCTTCCCCTCCCAAACGAATGTTAAATACATGTGCATAACTGTAGTTATCCATCACACCTTTTCCATATGTGTCCTTCATAATCCCCCAACCAACCTCCCAACCCAACACCCCCATCCCCAGCACACCGTTGTCAAGGCCCCCTCACCCCCACCCATAGAACTCCTCCCCTCGATCCCCCTCCACCCCCGCCCATATAACCCCTTCCTCCCTCACCCCCTCTAGTAAACCTCTACATCGAGGCCCCCTCCCCTAGCCATCAACCTCGAGTTCGCCCCTTCGCCCCCTCAATACCCCTCTCAATCCCTAGATCCCTCTCGCCCTCTCCCCCAACCCTATGCCACTAACCCTCTACCTCGAGCCCCTTTCCTTTCCCGCCAACACCACCCCTCAAAACAAGCCCCCTCCATGTTCATTAATGGTTGATGGTCATCCTTAGCATCTCGTGAGTAGCAAATCTACTCGATAACCTTTCATAATGGTAGCGACGACAATAACAGAGAGGAAGCAACACCTAAGGTCAAGATCACAAAGGTTATGGTAGAGGAGGGCATTTGTGTTGAGAAGGAAAGGGATGGAGGGGGGGAAATGTAGGGACACACAATTAACATAGAAATCTTATTAGTCAAACATTGGTTTAAATAAACTATGATAAGGTTCATATGTAGGCTAAGCAAACGGAAACACATATATGTTAACGGTGCAAGAACATAAAGGTGCGAGTGTAATACCAAAAAAGGCAGCAAGATACATGATATAGTGAAAACTCAAAAGGGGACTCCCTGAAAAGAATAACTTTTTTGCAATGAATACATGTGGATGGTTAAGGGTATTCAAATGGTAAATGTAATGTGATGTGATAGTCAAAATATATACAATTAGGATATGTTGCGAAGTCACCATCAACACGGATGACTCTCCCTTTTTTCTTTAAAAAAGGCTAGGATATGTTTTTAATGAAAGAAATGTGAGATCTAATTTGTTAGTTCCAACCCAAGATTTTAGGGGTGGACATTAGGCAACCTAGGCTAGAATGTAGTTTGAATTATGGGCAAGTCGTTTCCCCTAGATAAAGGGATAACCAAACATGCACTAAGTGTCGCAAATGTAACTATTCGATATTAAGTTGAAAGTACCACTAAATAAATAACAATATTATGACTAACCAAAATTATGTGGTTATGTATTTGTATTATTTTAAATATAAAAGTTATTTTAAATACATAAATTTTAGGGTTTTTATCACTTGTGCCCCTCTGAGATATTGCAATATCAGTTATACCCCTATCTTTTTTGAAATATCAGTTGTGCCCCTACCTTCTTCAAGTTTTATCATATGCGCCCATCAAGTTAGTTGCCGTCCACTTCCATCTCAAACGGACGTTAACTTTTGGATAAAGTGATTTTTTCTGACCAATAAGTGGGGTAGATTGGTCATTTTCTTAAATTCCTTCTCTTCTTCTTCATCCTCTTCCTCCTACTCCAAATATGACAACCACCTCCCCAGCATCACCCCCTCTAGCTCCGCCTCCTCCTCCACCGACCCATTCAACCCCTCCTCCTCCGACCACCTCCTCCCCCGCCCCTCCAATCTAACTCTATCTTCTTGTGATCCGCTGCAGGCCACCACCAACACCATTTCCCGAAATCGTAAAAGATACCTCCAGTAGTGCCCTGTAGTCCTCAACGGGAAACAATGAGAGGTTTCCCCCGCTCTCAACCACTTGCAACATCAACAATAGGAAGGTTCCAATCTTGGTGGTTCTCAGCCACGCAAACCCCCTGTCCGACAGTTTTCGCTAGGATTCGGTGGAGCCGAAACGGGAGTTAACAACACAAAGCGGAATGCGGGTATCCCCACTACCATGGTCCCCAAGCTTTCAATTTTCGAGATCGGCTGCTCCGCAGCAGTCGCCCCCGACCATTAGGACATCCTCTGGGCACTCACGGTCGATCTCACATTCTGCGGACTTCTTCTCGTTGGATGACTTGCCGCCGCTCAACCCATTGCCTTATAAAGATGGGAACTCTGTGTTTCCCCAATCAGAACCGTTATCCATCTGGAGAAGAAAAGAGATGGGATCTCAACTTGGTTGGTTATATCGCTTGGAGAAGAAGGATTAGGTTGGAGGTTAGAGTCATGAAGATTATGGTTGTTAAAGAAGGGATAAGGAGTTGGGTTCCTGGAGGATCAGAGGAGGTTGCAGAGATGGAGTTGGTCCAATAGTGGAGGGGAGATGGGTTCGGCAGTGGGGGGAAGTGCTGGAGGTAGGAGAAGGGTAGGGCTATTTTATCTTCCAAGATACCCAAGGAGGAATACCTACTGTTTGGACATCTATGCCCTCTTAAGCTCACCATGGTTTGAAAAAAACCATGGTTAAGTTCAACTTAATGACGGTCAAAGTAACGGAGGGGCACAAGTGATATAAAGGCAAGAAGTGAGGGGCACAACTGATATTACCAAAAAGATAGGGGCATAACTGAAATTGCGATATCTCAGAGGGTCACAAGTGATAAAAACCCTAAATTTTATATATTTAGGCATAAATCGTTGTTTGTTAACATATAAATTTGTTAATCGAATTCCAATATAATACAGTGCATCATACTTTTAATCTATATTTATAAAAAATGAAAAAACCAAAAAAAATGAAAAATCCATTACGCAACTGACCAATTAAAACTAAATAGTGATCATATAAAGCTTAATCTATTTGATCAAGGTTGCAAAAGTCGATAGTCGATACTAAGTCGATCAGATTATTGATTAAGGATTAACCGATTAATCAATAGCTGATTGACTAATCAGATTTTGTCGAAGTTAGTCATTTTGTATTTTTAAATTATTCTAAATATAAAATGATCTTGTGATAGTGCAGTGTATCTACCACCCAAAAAAACCAAGGTTCAAATCTCCCCTAGTGGGGGCTTTGCGTTAAGTAGCTGACAGCCAGCGTAAAAATAGTCGAATCTTTAACCATGGATTTGAGTAAGACTCCATGTAGCCGACCCTACTTGAAGTGGGAGAAGACTTCCCCAATTTTTATTTTAAATATATAAATTATTTATATATATTCTTATATATTTACATATATTTGTACATCCTTTATATTAACATAATGAAATAAAATAAATGATTGAATTCAAATCAAACATTAAGCATCTTAGATTAAATCTCCTTTTAACTAAGAAAAAAAAATAAAGCTTGTTTAAGTAAATTTTGGCTGGGTCGGTCGATCGACTATCGACCAAGTAGTCAATAGTCAATCAACCACCTCACTGACTCGACTAGTCGACCGACTTTTATAACTATAAGTATTGCAACGCATAGTCAAACCTATTAGTTGGCCTAGTAGACCGACTATTGCAACATTAGTTGTTTATGTTACATGATTAAATGGGTCTCTTTGTAAAATTGTAAAATGATATCTGACATAGAAGAGTAGTTGAAGTATGATGATACCCATGGGGGCCCACACATTCTAGAGAGGAGGTCCATGAAAAATGGCATTCATCTTCCTTTCCACTCATAAACGTAGTTGTCTAAATTCTTCCGTCTCCTTTTTGCCGGCGCCTCTTTCTTATTGTTGTGGGAGAACGACAAGATAAGTTCTTGTATAGGAGGAAGTTTCTTTGTAGTGACTCCATGTGTTGGATACAGAATTTAAGTTAGACGAGGAAGTTCAAACATAAAAATCAGCCGGCATCCAGTCAAATGCCTCATCAAAATCCTCATCAACATGTAGGTGCATACAACTCGTGGATGACTTGTTCTAATAGGGGTCTTCATTTAAAGGTTCCTGCATCTACGAATATATTTTGATCTTCACATAAAGATGAAACAACTTAAAAGTTGTCCTTCACCATGTTATTGCAACATTTTTTAGTTTCCTTGTTTGTTTCATCCTACAAAAATGTTTAACGTCTAGTTTAATATAATTGGATAATAATTTTGATTTGACTTTGGCTTCCACAATAGGGAAGGATTGAAACCACTTCATTCACTTATCATACTCTCCTTAAGATGATTAAAATCCATTCACTATCCAAAAGTGCCTGAAGGATAATAATACTCTTGAATTAATAAGTATAACAAGGAGACTTCGCAAAAATATATCGAACCACAACAAGAGATATATTTTAATTAATCAAATTCCGGCTATCAAATTTCAACAAATAATGATATTAATCTACCCCTTACTGTCTCCTTCATTTGAAAATCAGATTCGTGAAGACTGTCATAACATTTCCCTTCAAATCACAATTAATGATGTGTTTTCTATTAAATTATTGCTTTCCCATTTTTGCCAAAATAAAATGTTAAATATTAATTTAGTTCACTCCTATTCTGCAGTAGGATTATGAAGATGGAGGAACATGAAAGCAAACTAAGTCAATGAGCAGACAAACTTACAGGTTTAACTTCTCCTTTGCAAATGCAGTGAACAGCCATAAATCCAATAACACCTGGGACAATATACAGAAGAGCCGGCTGCAAGAAAGAAAATGTTATGATGCAAAAATAAACAATTCACTCCATACAGTGATGAAAACAAAAATTAAAAATGACCAACTAACCTGAGCAGCTTGAAACCAGTTCATCACAATAATCGTAAGAATTAGACCCACAGTGTATCCAAGGAAAGCACTATTGAAGTACCGGTTTTCCTTTCCCCTTGAAACATCAAATCTCAAAGCCAATGCAACAAATATACCTACAGAAATTACAACGCTTTTCAGTTAGAGATAAAGAATAGTCCATCTTTAGATTTCAGCAATAGTACCAGTGAGATAATCACCCCATCCCATTTAGCTTAACCTTATATTGCATGTTTGTTTGAAAGGCCAAAGGCTGACACTAGAAGCTAGTGGCTAGTAGACATTCCACTGAATATATTATTTAAAGAAAAGAATGAGAATAACAAAGATCGAGGAAAACTTGTGACAACCCCACGACTAGCAATAGTAAAGTTCACAATAAATCAAAGGAAAGTTGAAGTTCAGAGTCTGCCTAATCTCTGCCTATAAACAGTATTACCGAGAAACATCCTCTCCAATCCAACTCCCTTTCAAAAGCATCTAAGAGACAATCCCATTTAGACCCTCTACATGATGGGACAATCAAAGAAGAGGTGAACTACAACTTCCTATTTTCACACAAGGAAGACGAGGTGTTTGTCTACTAAACCCTGCTTTCATCTCATGTCTTTACTTAATCACATCTCTTTGGTAACAAAATGAAGAATCTCACCTCCACCAGGATCTTTTTGTTCCTGACAATTTCTGTAGTCACTTATAGCATGGATGATAACGGACCAGATATGGAATGAATATGGCTATTCACATATATATTCGCTTTATTTATATTGAAAACGAATACAGATATAACTCAGATATGGATTTAGAAATCCGTATCCTTAAATATTCGGATACGAATTAGGACCGAATATTCATCGAATACGAAACTAGATCAGACAAAAAGCGAACATGGATATGAGTCAAATTAAGATCGGATACGAATTTATGTTGAATAGAGATAAATTTTGAACTTAGATTGACTTATTATCAAGTAAGAAATGATTTAAGAAAACATCACATTTAAATATACCCTGTTAAAATGCTTAAGCCAATCAAATTATAATCACAAAGGGGTCACGCTACAAATTTAGTGTCGGGGGCCGCAACCTACATGGTGCATGTATTGCAACAATTCATGTGAAGTAATGGCAAAGAGGCATAGTGGTTGTTGGAGGCCAAGGAAGCATGGATTCGGATAGGGGACAGTAAGCTTAGGTTATTAGTTGTCTACTGTTAAATTATAAAATATATAATAATTTTTTTCAGATATTCGAATCTGAATATGGAGTATTTTGTTACCATATCCACGTCCTTATTCAGATTTTTTTTACAAATAATATCCATATCCTCTTCAATAGTTTTGAATGGTAAACAGATATTTAGATATATCAGCATCCGTTTCATCCCTACTTATAAGCAGTTGCCTTCTTAAAAGCTTAAGCATATACAATAACAAATAAGCTCAATGAAAACTTAGCAGTCGAAGAAGGGGGAATCGATTCCTTTCACTAGTGTTTTGAGATTAGAATGACTTATTATCAAGTATGAAGCGGTTTAAAAAAAAAACATCACTAAAATATACCTTGATAAAATGTTTTAGTTTATCGAAATTATAATCACAAAGGGGACACTCTACAGATTTAGTCATCAGGGGCTGCAACCTACATGATGCATGTGTTGCTACAATTCATGTGAAGTAACAACAAGGGCATAGCGGTTGTAGGGGGTCAAGGGGAAGCATGGATTTGGATAGGGGAAAGTATGCCTAGGTTGTTAGTTGTCTAGTTAACATAATAAATTATATCATAATATATATAATAATAATTTTTCTGTTTATTCGAATCCGAATATGGATCTGTTTTGTTGTTACCCTATCCATATCTTTATTCGGAATTTTTTAACAATTAATAATCCATATCCTATTCATATTCGATCCTTATTCAGTAGTTTTTTTTAATATGATAAGCAAATATTCTTAAAAGCTTGAGTATACAAGATCAAAGTATCTCAATGAAAACTTTAGTATTCCAAGAAGGTGGAATTGATTCCTTCCACTAGTGTTCTCCCACAGTAAGCCAAGAAAAACCTACAACAATAGGTTATCATCCCTTGACCAGTCCACCTTGCATCCAAAAAACTCCTACCTTCCACCACATCGCAACAGACAAAAGCATTGTCACAACCATCTTTTAGGTAAACGTGCCACAGGAATTAGCACCTGAGAATGATAACGCATCAAGCAATACTTAAAGCAGCTGAAACATGGTTATGAAGAAGACCCGTGAAGCAGAAAGAAGACTTCAATAACACCACACAATCACCTCTCTAGATTAGCTTCATTGACCATTCCTCAAGCATCTTCTTCAGTCTCTCCGGTGCAGGTGTCTAATACAGGTCCTTGTCATGGTTCACACACAGGAAAACCCAAATGGTAACTTTTCTTACATTGATAATTACTATGCAAGTCTCCGCTAGAAAAACCCACATAAGCATGCATAAAACCTATCTTCTGCTCAACCCTATGGGAATACTTATGAGGCTCAGGTCCATGTCTTTACCTGCATTACTAATGCTAGTCACAGAGGAAGAATCATCGAGCTAGGGATGAAGGTGGTGTCCTGAGGATATAAGAAAAGGGTGGAATCGGTCCATTAGGTCAATGAAATAAATTGAAGTTAACCACAAGAAAGGTGGCAAGTCATGAGATAGTAAGCATATGGAATGCTGAAATAAAGTGGACTGCTAGCAAGCTCATACGAGTACAAGTTGACAAATGTCACAAGTCGGATGGCATATACGTAGACTCCAAAAAGAAATCTTGTCAACATCCTCACCTGGTATCACAATATCGCCAAGTCCAAGCATTGAAAAGGCCGAGCTGTATCCGATGTTGGAAATAACAACTGCATCAACCAGAAATTGACTTAGCAACACCGTATTCTAGGATAAACACAATGTAATGTACGCTAGCCGTATAAAAAGAATGAAGTTCTCTAGAATCTAGTGCACAATGTTCAGCCTTTGTGTTCTTCAAAAAAATGCTCAGTCTTTATGTGAAGGGTCCAATGAATTCTCCACATAAAGCAGCACATAGACAGATTCAAACATAGGGAACTGATGTTGTGATAAACAATGTAATCACAGCACACAAACTGATTCATTAAACAAGCTCTGAAATCATATTTACATGACCAAGAACCGTGTTTAGCCATCCTCTAGGCAGAACAATTATCTGTTTTGTGCAAATGCAGAACAAGGGATTCACAAAACTAACCTTGATAGGTGCATCAAAAGATTTTGCAACACTGACCATAACTGGAGTGAAAATACCCAGAAAATGTCATAAAAGAAAAGAACAAACCTGCAAATGAGAAATAATGTTGCAAACTGTGACTGCAATGCAAAGAGATAATATTACATGTTCATCCTCTACATATAGAATGTTTCGAGAGGAACTATTCAAAACTTTATAGAGAACCTCAGATAACATATAATTAAGCTGGAGAATAGATGTCTATCAAACTTTACATGAATTTGGATATATAACTGCATTCATGGGTTTGAGGCTCTGCGAGAATATATGCAATTCAATAAATGAATAAAATATCAATAGTAACTATTGTCTGTTGTATCTTTTCTAAGAAAAACATTCTCTGCATAATATCTGGACCAAACCACTATACACTGTAACTTACAAGGAAGATTCAACTCTAAGCGGATAGCAAGGGACAATTTGTTGTCACAATATAAAATAATGGGAATGGTTGGTTTGATCAAATTAAAAATATATTAAAATAAATTGCAACTCATTAGGGCCATAGCAGGACACCAATTTCTAAATTAAAAAAGGAACCACTACATACATATGACTAAGTTCTCTTACGTGAGAGCCAATAGTGTGACACTGAAAAATTACATGATCCTCGGCAATCTGAAAACAATATCAAAGACTCTGAAATACAAGCCCTTTCCCCAAAAAAAAGAAAGTAAAATATCTCTATATAAGAGAACATAGCAACCCAATGATTAACCATTCTAAGGTGAAAAGCTTAATTCTGGTCCCAGTGATTTTAAACGCTTACCAACATCACTCACCTCGAAGTGTCGCATTAGTTTCATCCAACAACATCCTCATGGAACTAAGAATTGCAAAAATTCTTTTTCAGAAACTAAATTGATTACAATTTATGGTTATTCAGCAAATTGGAGTAGATCTTAGTAGTACAAGTGCTCTTTTTATCAAAGTGTCAACAACAACAACAAAGGCTTTTCCCACAATGACGTTGGGTCACTACATGGATTCTTTGCCTCCATTCAGGTCTATCTTGGGTCAATCTCGGGCTTATATCCAAAAAACTAAGATCCCTTCGTATAGTCTCATTTCAAAACTTCTTGGCCATCTTCGCCCTCTCTTAGCCAGCTCAACATCCCAAAAACTCGCATCTCCTAACTGGTGCATCAGTTGATCTTCTTTGCAAAGTGACCAAACCATCTTAAGCGGTTTTCTCGCATCTTATCATCAATCGGAGCTACACCAACTTTCTTTCTGATTTATTCCGAATCCAATCTTTACATGTGTGCGGGTGTGTGTGTCCACACATCCCACCTTAGCATTTTCATTTATGCTACAGTCATTCTCTGCACATGTCTATGGTTCACATGCCAACGTTCATATCCATATAGCATAGCAGGTCTCACGGCTACTTTGTAAAACTTTCTTTTGATTTTTAAAGGAATTTTCTTATCACAGAGAACAAAAGAGGCTCCTCTCCACTTTAGCCAACCTGCATTTATTCTATTAGCAACATCTCCATCAATTTCCCCGTCATGCTGCAAAATAGATCCTATGTTTCTAAAAGAATCTCTCTTCCGAATGTTATCGTCACCAATCTTCACCTTGATTCATTTACCATTGCTTTTATCAAAGGTGCACTCGCTATATTCAATCTTAGCCCTACTTATACGAAATCCTTTAGTCTCCAATGCATGTCTCCAGACCTCAAGCTTCTCATTTACTATATCTCTAGTCTCATCAATCAACACAACATCATCAACAAATAACATACACCAAGGTATCTCATCCTGAATCTGACTTGTCAACTCATCCAAAATCAAAGTAAAAAGAAATGGACTCAAAACTGAGCATTGATGTAAACCAATGTTGATGTCAAAATAGTCAGTCTTCGCAGACTAGGTCCTTACACAGGATAAACCCTATCATATATATTCTTTATGAGGTTAATATATAAGACAGGTACGTGTCTCTTCTCCAAAACTCTTCACAATATCTCTCGTGGGGCAGAATCATAAGCCTTCTCCAAATCAATAAAAAATAATATGGAGGTTCTTCCTTTTAGCTCTATAAATCTCCATCTCCTCAGCAAATGGTTGGCTTCAATAGTTGAGCGACGTGGTATGAATGCCAATTTGTTTTCTTTTACTTTGGAAACTTGCCTCAACCTTCTTTCGATCACACATTCCCAAATTTTCAGTGTGACTCATCACCTTGATACCTCTGTAATTTGAACAATTTTGAATATCCCCTTTCTTATTAAGAGGCACCACAATATTCCTTCAATCTTCAGGTATTTTCTTGCTTTGCCAAATAACATTGAATAGATTCGAAAGACAAATCAAATCACGCTCACCTAAAACTCTCCATACTTCTACAGGGATGTCATCTGGTCCTATATCTTTCCCAAGTCTCATAACCTTCAAAGCCTCTTATCAAAGTATCAACCTTCCCTTTATTTTATATTTAAGAGACAAAAACTTATTTCTTATGTTACTTTATTACTCAAGGTAATATTATAAGATTCCCAGTGGTCTCCCCATACGACAATAACCATAGTAAGGAGATAGAATCATAGATAACATTTGATTGGTTTTGGAGAAACCCTAATTTTCATTCTCAACTTCTCTCCTCTTGCTTCTCTCCGCATTTTTGCCAAAACCAAATATCTTGGTTTGGAGAAATCCAAATTTCCCACTCTCAACTGGACTTTGTCGCCTCCAGTGTTGTAAGAGTCGTCCGACTGGCCTGACTAGTAGGTCCGACTAGTCTAGTCAGTGGGGTGGCCGACCGAGTACCGACTAATTCCAATTAAGTACACTAGTCGACCAATTTTTGCTTGGAGATACCATGTTCTTTTTTATGTTTTGATGTTTTTATAAGCAAACTTATTGTATTGTGCTTAAAAGTTTACTTAAATTCAATTACTTCTTTTATTTTATTATGACAGTATAAAAATGTATAAAATCTATGTAAATATATGTATAAAAATGAGTTATATATTTAAAATAATCATAAAATTCAAACCCGATTAAAGTCCGACTAAATCCAACTAGTCATCCAACTATCGATTAATCCTTAGTCAGTGACCCAGTCGACCAAGTACCGACTACCGACTTTTGCAACCTTGGTCGCCTCTCTCCCCATTCTCCCCAACTTCTCTCTTCTCCGCATAATTTTGGTTTTGGAGAAACCCACATTTCCCATTCTCAACTTCCCTCCTCTTGCTCCTCTCCTAATTCCTTCCAAAACCATGCCCAACAAATGCATCCACCTCCTAAAAGGAAAAGGCTTTGCCAAATTAGAACATACATAACAAGCTCATGATGGAGAATAAATCATCCTCACCTTGGCTAGACAAGTTTGTTAAAAAATAAGGTGCATAAGATATGATGCATAGTAACCAATAAAAAATGAAGAAGAATTCATGCATAATCGTAACAAAGAAATTCTATTCAATAATCCCTTTGGGATAATTTCACAAGACATGACTTGGTGACAGGGCCAAATCATGATTAGTCTCGCACAAAATCGGCACACTGACCTCCAGTAATAGCACAAAGAAAACCTAAGAAAATGAAATTGAGATGAGTTAACGTGATAGGCTAAAAAATTGAGGGGCCTTGGAGAGGTTCCCTTGTGGTAAAGGCGAAGCACATGCCAGAGGGAGTCGAGATGTAAGCCTCGATTTCTTCAAAAGGAAATCCGAACTTTAGTAAAACTATATTAAATATGAGGTTTTGACCATTTTGAACTATATCATACACACACGCTTCGATGAAATTTCACACTAGAGTGACCACTGGACTGGATTACATATACACCTGCACAAGGCATCGCACACAAAAAGGATTAACACCAAACCAACCAATCACAATCTAGTGTGCAAATATTAACATAAATGAAGCTGACATTGTCGTATCACTCAACGACCCAAATGCCAATCCCTTGGCACTGCCTCACCAAAATAAAGTGCATGCATCACTAGTGGAGTCTGACATGTACACCTCAAGGCATGGATGCCACACCTATCTCGTCTCTAGGCAGCGTTTTCTAGAAACATCTAGGGAGTTTTTTGAAGAAAGCATACAAGGAGATTTCTCAAAAAATAATCAAGAAGACAACGAGCAGAAACAAGATAATAGGAATTTATGTCCATAAATAGGGTGAGGAATGCAATGCCTTGGTGACAGTCGCTAGCAGAAAAAAAAGAGTCCATCCAAAAGAAATAAAGAGGAGCTTTAAAGAAGAGGCATCGGCATGGTTTGAAAAAAACCAGCCTCAAGAAGGTCGAGCCGTACACCTCAAGGCGAGGTGACCTTATTCAGCCTCAAGGTGTACGCCGATCTAATCTAGTGAGGCGTGTGCATCAGGTGGTTGAGGCGTAACCTCAAGGTGAGACGCCTCGAGGCGGTCGAGGCATTCTGTGAGACTTTTTTGCTTTTTTGAAGCATGTTGTTGAAAATTTGTATGATAACTTGTAAGCTTGAGAAGCTTAATAAAATATGATTGCTTAGGATAATGATTATACAAGATGAATGCCAAAATCCTATGTCTCTTTCGTGTCCATAACTTCATATCTACCATTAATTGTATCCAATCATTTCGGTAAACTCTTACCATTTCACTTTTAGTGAATGAATTCATAAATATCACAACCAACAGTACTCGTAAAATTAATGAGCTTTGCAATGTATCAAGCAAAACGAAATGGATAGAATTCATGATTCTCATGCTGTCATATATTATATGTTAGACACATAACATTAAATTTCTTCGACATATATTTAATCGTCTTCTAATTACAACAATATTTCAAAGGCAGATATGTATCGCTTAATTCTTCCGCAACATTTATAAATAATGAATTCCTCTTTGATTGGAAGAAAATGTGTAGAAAGGGAAATGTGTTCTATCTTCTCTTTTGACGTTCTTGTCTTTATTATTACATCAAATTTTATAGTGTTAAGTATTATATGTTGGTTGTAAAACAAAAAATTATATTGGCATGTATATAATTATAGTTTTATTCAAGGCCTTAAATGTCGGAATATATGGAATGCACCTTTGATGGAAGCAATGGTGAAGGAATCGAGGTGAAGATTGGTGACGATAACATTCAGAAGAGAGATTCTTTTAGATATCTGGGATCTATTTTGCAACATGATGGGGAAATTGATGGAGATGTTACTAATAGAATAAATGCAGGCTGGCTAAAGTGGAGAGGAGCCTCCGCTGTTCTCTGTGATAAGAAAATTCCTTTAAAAATTAAAGGAAAGTTTTACAAAGCTGCCGTGAGACCTGCTATGCTTTATGGTTCTGAATGTTGGCCTGTGAACCATAGACATGTGCAGAGAATGGCTGTAGCAGAAATGAAAATGCTAAGATGGATGTGTGGACATACACGTAAAGATCGGATTCGGAATGATGCAATCCGAAAGAAAGTTGGTGTAGCTCCGATCGAGGATAAGATGCGAGAAAACCGCTTAAGATGGTTTGGTCATTTGCAAAGAAGGTCAACTGATGCACCGGTTAGGAGATGCGAGTGTTGGGATGTTGAGCCGGCTAAGAGAGGGCGAGGACGGCCCAAGAAGTGTTGGAAAGAGACTATACGAAGGGATCTTAGTTTTTTGGATATAAGTCCGAGATTGACCCAAGACAGATCTGAATGGAGGCGAAGAATCCATGTAGCCGACCCTACTTAATTGTGGGAAAAGGCTTTGTTGTTGTTGTTGTTGTTGTAAGCTTGGTAAGAGAAATTCGATGGAATTTCAGTGGAATTTCGTTGAAATGGTCAGAAATTGGAGAAATTACTTGAAAACTCATTTTTTCTAAAATTAAGATTTTTTAATATTCTTTAACTCAATATATGAGAAAAAATGCAATATTTTTGCTAATAGTGAGATATTAACATGATATGTTACATTAAATTTCCCTCCAATTGTTCCAACAGTAAAAAAAGTAGTATACTGCTCAAAATCAAAATCAAATTTGGAATCGAAATAGAAGTCATTATTTTCACCTCTTGAATATGAAGATAATGGTGACACGTGCAATAATAACAGAGAAAAACATAAGCCAACAAAGAGCAATAGCAAAATGATATCTTATGTAAGAAGTTAAAAATTGAAATGATAGCTTAGAACTTGTATCTAACCAAAATATTTTCAACATAGAAGAATATTTACTTCGATGAATAAAAGAAGGCACACTCATACACTCACAAACACAAATCTTTATAACATGTACGTCTAATAGATGTATTGTATAGCTTGCGATCATAAAATATATGCTATACAAGACACAAACAAATCAACTAACATCAAGAAACTGCATAGCATTTACAAGTATAATATATATATCCAACCTGATAGTAGGCAAATATTTACCATCACAAGATTCTAAAGGTTGCTAACAACCTAGCCCTCACACAACCATACATACTCCTTGCAGTATAGAGAAGCCACAAGAAAGCAAAGCCTTAAATTTTGGATTTCGATTTCATTTCGCCATGTCCGGAAAGAGAAATTTTGGAGAATTTGGTGAAATTGTCAGAAATCTTGGAAATGTCTCTAAACTGAACTTTTTCCAAAAAGGTAAGGTTTTTAGTATTCCTAAGTCAATAAATAAAATAGAAATGCATGCTTATTTGTAAAATATAATTGTAAATATAAGTTTTGAAGTAATATTATTGTCATAATCATCACACATGTTGATTTTTACAGCAATGTGTTGCCTAGAGTCAGAATCATATGTTAAACTAGAAACAAAAGCCACAATAATCACATTGTCAATTGTGACGCCCGCTCTCGCGAATTCGAGATACCCGTTTACACATCATTCGTAGTATCACGTTCACTAAAGATCGCATTAGAGTACTGAAATTAGTATACATATTGAATGAATATGCTTGTTTTTCCTTTGAGGTTTTAATGGGTTCAAAACCCTTTGAGGTTTTTATGGCCAGATGAAACTCGGATAAATCACATAGTGACCTTGATTGAGTCTCGAGTGACCCGATTAAGGGTCTACATGACCAATTAATATTCAATTAGTATCGAATAAACTAAGATAAATCCATAGATCGCAGATCAAAATTTGTTCGGGCGAAATCGATCAAAATTGATCGCATCGTAATGCGTGCCATGGAAAATCCGCAACGCAAATTCGAAAACCGAAAACAAACCAAGACCGCCATAAAATCTGATTCGACGAAACAAGACCAACGAAATTGACCGTTCATCGATTGGAGGTTGTTTGATATTTTAAAATTGCAAAATTTGATGACCAATCAAGACTGTATCTTGGAAATTTTGGGGATTAATCTTCGATACGAAGTATATGGATATTATATTCATATTATTCGTCATTTAGAGACGATCAAAATGAGCTATTGCACATCAAAATCCGAGACTCGACATGCGAATGCTGTTGGTGGAAAAGAGCAATGTATTATTCCAAAGAACCCTCGGCTCTTTTATATAGAGGAAAGCCTATGGGTAAATTACATAAGTAGCTACTACGAAAATAAACTATTGATAAACAGTACACCGACTACATAAATATCTCTACACTCCCCCTCAAGATGGAGCATAGGTATCAATCACGCTCAGCTTGGAAGAACACTTCTAGAATGGTCCTCTGAGCAGTGGTTTGGCGTAAATGTCGGCTGCCTGCTCCCCTGAACTCACAAGTGAAGTAGAAATCAGGCCTTTCTGGATCATATCTCTAGTGTAGTGGCAATCTACTTCAATATGCTTGGTTCTTTAATGAAAGGCAGGATTATTGGCAATGAACAATGCGGCTTGATTATCACATTGTAGCTACATGGGTAGAGGTACATCTATATGCAAGTCTTCTAGCACAGCTCGAACTCAAATCATCTCCGTGCTTGCTTGAGCCATTGCCCTATATTCAGATTCAGCACTAGATCTAGCCACAACAGTTTGTTTCTCGCTTTTCCAAAAAACCAGAGAGCTGCCCACAAAAACTGCAAAGCCTGAAGTAGACTTTCGATCCTTGGGACATCCTGCATAGTCTGCATCCGCACATGCCGAAATAGATAAATATGTGTCCTTTCTAAACAGCAATCCTGAGCCTGGAGAAGACTTTAGATACCTTAGTATCACATATATATCACATATATGGCATCCATATGTATCTGTCTTGGTTGTTCCATGAACAGGCTCACTCGACTCACTGCAAAGGCAATATCAGGTCGAGTTATAGTGATGTAAAGAAGCTTACCCACCATTTCTCTATATCTTCTCCTGTCAATCTCCTCAGTATCATTGTCATATAATTTCATACTTGGATCCATAGGAGTACTCGAGGGTCTACATCCAACCATGCTCGTTTCAACCAGCAAATCTGTAATATATTTCCTTTGGGTCATCACAAGACCTTGTGCATTCCTGGCAAACTCCAGTCCCAGAAAGTATCGTAGGGTACCAAGATCCTTCGTGACAAAGTGACGGCCCAACAATACTTTTGCCATCTCTATCCCCTGAGAATCATCTCCTGTCACCAAAATATCATCAACATATACCATGACGACAACCGTACCTCTAGAAGTCTTCTGAATGAACAACGAGTGATCCGCATTTGATCTTTTGAATCCCTGTCATTCAATTAGATGGGACAGCTTCTGGAACCACGCCCTTGGGCTTTGTTTGAGGCCATATATCGCCTTGTGAAGTCTGCACACCATATGACTCCCCCTCTCAGCAGCAAACCCCGGAGGCTGCTGCATGTAGACTTGTTCCTTCAGATCACCATACAAGAATGCATTCTTAACATCAAGTTGAAACAAGGGCCAATCACGTACCACAACAACTGATAGGAGAATACGAAGAGTGGAATGACGAGCAACTGGAGAGAAGGTATCCATATAATCCACGCCATATGTCTGAGTAAAACCCCAAGACTACCATCTGCGTGATACTTGACAGTGAATACCCATTTGTAGCTAACGACAGATGCTCCTGAGGGAGCGCGAACCAAGCTTCATGTACCTCGTGACTGTAGAGCAGTCATTTCCTCCTCCATGGCAGAACGTCAACAATCAATCTTCAAGGCATCCTAATAATTCCGTGGTATCTCCACAGAAGACAAAGCCACTGCAAATCTCTGAAAGTCCCCCGTGAGACGATGAAAGGAAACCTGGGAGGCAAGAGAATACGAAGCACAATTGCGTTTCTGCTTCCGTATAGCAATAGGAACATCCAGATCATCAACCATTGTACTCGTTGGTTCACATTCCTCCTGAAATGATGAATCACGCATATGCACACTATTCGACCCATCATTAGTAATAACATCAGGACATACCTTAGGCGTGCTGGATGATTGATGCGTAGCAGGAGCAGGACCCGACCGACGTGTATAATACTTAGGTAGTGGCGAGACTAGCGGTTTTGGTGGTGGTGGTGGCGGTGGTGGTGGTGGTGGTGGTGTGACCACAGGGACAGGAGTGGACTCTGGTGAACTCGAAATTGGAGGAGGAACATAGACCTCATCATTAGATGTGGATGAGGCTAACCTGTCGCCTGCAGGAGAGAAGTACATAACAGACTCAAAGAATGTAACATCAGCACTGACGTAGTATTTCACGTTTACAGGATCATAGCAATAGTTACCCTTTTGAGTCCAAGAGTAACCCACAAAGACACATTTGATAGCCCTAGGTGAGAGCTTGTCAAGGCCAGGAGACAACTGATGAACGAAAGCAACAGCACCAAAAACACGAGGAGTAAGTGAGAATAAATCCTTGTCTGGAAACACAACAGAAAGAGGAATTTTCGCACCAATTACTGAGGACGGGATACGATTGACAAGGTAATAAGCTGTAAGGACGGCATCTTCCCAAAAAGAAATAGGAGCACAACTCTGGATAAGTAAGGTTCGAGTAATATCAAGAAGATGACGATGCTTTCTCTCAGCAACTCCATTTTGTTGAGAGATGTATGTGCATGTGGTTTGATGAATAATTCCCCTTGACGAAAAAAATTGTGAGAGAGAACGAGTGCAAAATTCCAAATCATTGTTAGTACGAACATATTTCACATGAGAGGAAAAATATTTTGCACTTCATTGATAAGATTTCTGATAACATCTCCTACTTCTGATTTATTCTTTAATAGAAAGACCCATGACATACGAGAGAAATCATCAACGACTACAAGATAAAACCTGTGTCCCTGATGATCAGGGACACGACTTGGACCCCAAATATCGACATGCAGTAATTCAAAAGAGGAGCTACTGCTCCGACACTGACGACTAGGGAAGCTAGCTCTATGGTGCTTTCCCAACTGACAGGCTTCACACCGGAAGGAAGAACTCGGAGAAATCTGAGACAAGAGATGACGCATCTTCTGAAGAGGAAGGTACCCAAATCGTAGATGCCATGTATACGGAGAGATAGATCCAGCTGCATGAGAGGAGACACCAGCATATGAACTCCTGGTTAGACGATAGAGACCATCCTGCTCAGAGCCACAACCTATCACCTTGCCCGTTAGAATGTCCTGAAATATAAGAGAAAATGGGTCAAATATAGCGCGACAGTGCAAATCCTTTATAATTTGACTAATGGAAAGTAAGTTCATCGAGAAATCGGGGGCATGTAAGACATTCTGTAGATGCATGGAAGGCGACAAAGTAACCTCCCCATATCCAATAATGGGTGAATGAGTCCCATCAGCTATTACCACTGACCTCCCTGGTGGAATCTCCATGTATGACATAAGTCTGTCTCTGTCGCAGCAAAGATGGTGTGTGGCACCGGAGTCCATAATCCAATCTGGGACATCAGAACTGAAACAGGATGTGAAAGCAAAAGCACTACCTGAGGTGCTAGCAGTGGCAGAAGTACTGGTTGAAGCTGAAGCAGCAATATCTGAAGAACCTCACGGAGAATCTGTAGAAACATGAGGCATAATGTCTCGCAATCTCGCAATAAACTCCTCATACCTCAGCATGGCCTGTCCGATGACAAAAGGTGCATGGCTGACGAAAACGACCACCTCTCCTACGAGGTCCACAGCCACGGAATGAAGAAGAACCACCTCTCCCTCTGGAGGCAATCATCGTCGAGGGTGGTGGAGTAGAAGCACTGGATGAGACAGAGATGCAACTAAGCCTCTGATAGACGTCCTCCATAGGAGGAATGGTAGCATCGGCAAGTATCTGTGATCGGGCAGCCTCATATTCAGGATCAAGAGCCGCAAGCAGAACTCCCACCATGGTTGCATTCCTAAATGTCTTATGCTGCTCAGGGGTGGCCGTAAGAGGAATAGTACTATAGAGTTTCTCAAACATCCCCTCACGGATGTATACAAAGAGTGAAGTGACCGCCTATTCTGCTTCATCGTGAAAATGTCATGTCGGAGCTGTAACATCTTGGTCTCATTCCGCACATGTGAATATGTGGCGGCTATTATATCCCACATCTCCTTAGCGGTGAACTGATGGAGGACATCATTGGCAATCTCCATCGACAACGTGCCTGATAGCCAAACCTTGGCATATGAATCATCAGCCGCCCAGGAGGCATAGATCCCAGTCTTCTCTCCTGGCTCTTCCTCGGTAAGAATATGCTTCTTACCGTTCGACTTCATGAGACTCATGAACTGCATCGCCCAGAGCTCATAACTCGTCCCATCCATCTTGACTATTGGCGATGGACCTTTGAATGCGCCTATGGAGGGCATATCGACTTTGTTTTCTGACATGACCGGAGATGAAGAACTAGGGTTTGTAGACGAGAAACATGTGTCTACATAAACTTGATAGGATTTGAGTGCATACGTAGACTTTACGCACTCAAATCTATGGAGAGAGAGAGGCCGACGAAAGAAGAGACGTCGACGTTGAAGGGGAGGGGACCCGACGGTGGAGGTCCCCTACGTTGGAGAGAGGGTCGGTGGTGGAGGGCCGACGGTGGAGAGCCGGCGGTGGAGGGCCGACGGTGGAGAGCCGGCGGTGGAAGGCCGGCGGTGGAGGGCCGGCGGTGGGAGAAGTCGAAGGAGTGGTGACGCCTGGAGGGCTCAGTGGCGGGAAAAGGAGAAGGGGGGGAGGGGCGAGAGAGGGGGAAGGGGGGCGGCTGAAGGGTTAGGATTTTAGGGTTAGGGTTTTAGCTCTGAAACCATGTTGGTGGAAAAGAGCAATGTATTATTCCAAAGAACTCTCGGCTCTCTTATATAGAGGAAAGCCTATGGGTAAATTACATAAGTAGCTACTACGAAAATAAACAATTGATAAACAGTACACCGACTACATAAATATCTCAACAAATGCGGGCAACTTTGGTATTCCAATTAAAAAGAGAGATAAAAGTTTAAAAAATAAAATTTATATCCAGCAAAGCAGAACAATAACATGTTATTTCCCTCTTTACACTTAGATTTTTCCTCTCCACCACTTGTCAACACCCCAAGAAGCCCCCTTCTCTTATTTATATCTCCCAAAATCACCCCTTTTCTCTTTTCTTCTTCAAATCCTCTCCACCGAGAAGCCAAAGTTTTTTCCCTCATTTTTTCCTCCAGCCATGAGAAGGCTCCAGCTCTTCTTCGAAGTTGCTGGATACAGCTACTGCTCAGCTGCTGCTTCCTCCAGCCAAGCAGCTGGAGCAACATTCTTTCTCCTGTTGCTGCCAAGCCCCCTGCCGAAACTCCTACTACTGCTATAGCAGCTAGAACAGCAACTATATCTACTCCTACATGTCTGATTTCTCCAAAAAATAGGAGAATTCCAAAGGTACAATCTAAAACCTTCATTTTGCTGCCTTCTATAGATTTTTTCCACATTTTGGGTGGTGTTTTGGGTTCCTTATACATGGATTTCATCAGCGTGGTGTTTTGGGTTCCTTATACATGATTTCATCAGCATGTTTGACCTACTAATCAGATCTGCTGCATTTTACATGACTCTTATACAATGGGTAGTGACTTGGGCGTAATCTGATCATGTACGCTCTTAATATTTATCAATTCCTTGAGATCCATTAATTCCGAATGCATGTTAACTTTTATTAAGATTCCTCAAGTTTTTTAGAGCAAGAAGAGTTCCAATTAGTATTATTAGTTCCAATTAGCATTATTCAGTAATTAAAAAAATGCTTCATGTCAACCAGTTGATGGAATAAAGATAAAATGATTTGGTTGAAGTCTTAAGCATGAGCTGAAACCAGGAAATATTGGTTATGTTGTTACTTCCTTTATCACGTGGGTATATTCAAATGGAGACATAAATCTATGTTCTCTATGAAAAGCATTTTTTAAAATGATAAGGAACATGCACATAGTTGTCCTCATTAATTAGTTATGGCAGGGAAGGTATGTGTCCTATTGAGTTATTTACGATTAGACCTGAAAAATATAATAATGGGTTTTAAGTTGTATACATCTGTATAAGATCTGTCAATTTGCTTCTGTCAAGTGTTTAAGTAATATTAGAGCATGGCTTATAATATAATGTTGTTGTGAACATGGAGATTATTCTAGTCCGTCAAACTTGTTAGTGGTGCATTTAGTTGTTTTCTTGTTCCGGATGCACAGTATTATATTTTTTTAATGCTTTTGTGATATCCCATATTGTTACATATTGAACTTGGAACACAACTGATAACTTATGACTTGCCCATGACCTCGGTACAAAGAGTGATAGTTACAACTGTGTCGTCGAGATTTCGGGTTCGAGTTGTGGAAACGACTTCTTATAATAATAATAATAATAATAATAATAATACAAGGTGAAGTTGTGCACAATAGATTCAAAGTGGTCCTATCCTCCTCAGACCCTGCATCACAACAACTTAAGCATTAAGAAGCCTTTTATATGGCATGTTTACAATTTGCAATTCTAATAGTTGGATATGACCTATCTGCCTTTTTTCTCATGTGCTAAGAGTTTTGCATATGATTTATCTGGTAGGTCCTTTTAATTAGGGCTTCTGCAAGAGTTACGCAAATATCATCAATAAGACATAGTTGAGTAGATTTCTGTCTCCACGTCATTTCTAATTTCGTGGAGCTTCTGGAACTGAATAAATAGATCAACATATGGTTTGACCGATCTTCATCTTCTATCATTTGTTGTCTCGCCCTCCCAGTGGATTTAACTATTAATGATTTAAAAAAATTAAAAGAATTGGGAATTTTGTGTAGTATTGAATTTAAATTCAAATTTAATGAGTAGCTCTAAATATAATTAATTTAAAATAAAGAAGTTATGTGTCTCGGCGTGAAATCAACTCAAATTTCAGATCGCCAATTAATTATAGAATGCAGATCTAATAAACAAGTTTCTAATCTCACGATTCGAAAAATGAGAACATTGGGGTTTTTCATAGAAGTGAATTATAAAAGTTAGATCGATAATCACACTACTAAATTACGAGTTAAATAAGAAAAGAGGAATTCCTACATTGAATCGAACTTAGATCCAGATCCAATGAATAATTGTTAATCTAATAAATGATAACATGTGACCACAAGGACCGATCATCTTCATAAATTAATCCCTTGGGTATACTTCACTAAGTATATACCACTATTTAAAAACTATTAAAAGATCTAGATCTGTACAACCAATCATAGAAAGGATTGAGAAACGATGAGGAATCAAGTCAGTGATGGTGTTTCAGTGATGATTGATAATTAATAGTGTCAGTCATGGTGACCCTTACACCTGACTGTGCGAGGGTGCGGTGACCCTCAACTGGGCGGGAGATAGGAAGCCCAGTTAGGGCAGCGGCCGCTTAGTGCGCGGGTCTCGGATCCCAGTCTTTTCTCAATTATTCGCGAACGCTCGCAGTTTTACGCCTCTCTGGGATCCACATGTTTTCTTTTTAAAGACCAGTTCTGTTGACCCTTGCTCTTTAGGGTGCCTAGGATGGATGGGCCTCGATTTTGGTTTTTCGAGCTCGTTTGCCCGTATCGGTCGGGCTGTTTTTTTCTAGAGTGACTTTTCCGGAGAGTCTCTCACCCGTCTCAGTGGCGTAGTTTTGGAGTAGACTTATCCCTCTACTGGATCGCACCCGTCAGTAGCACATAGTCTCCCATGCAAGTCTCCCATGCAATCTGCTTGATGGCAACGAAAAGGATATCGAAATCCCAAAAACATGCCAAAACTTATGTTTGGGTGGAGTTCTAGTTTTCAACTTACATGGTCTGAAGGAAGCTCAAAAAACAAGAGAGAAAGAAGATAACTGAGGTCTGAAACAGCTCTCAATATTACTGAAAAGATTGTCGGGAAAATACCGTAACCTTCAAAGATCACAAAAGCTGGACTCAGACACAAGGAAGGTGGTGTAACACTCAATGAAGTTGTGAAGCTTGAAGGTACAAGTGATCGAGCAGTATTGCTTTGACTAACGTTGGCAGGGCTCGGTTGCATGGTAAATCAACTTTTGAGGAGATGGAATATGTTATAGGCTAAATCGAGTAGGTGATCAACCAATGTATGCATCTGAGGGCAATGGTGTGACTTGGTCAGGCATCCGAATGGGTGTCGCAGATCGAGCAAAAATCAATGATGAAGGCAATTCGGTTGAATAACCTTTACTATTAAGAATTCCATCTTTTCTATTAAATTAAAATGCATATAAATGTTGTTATCATGGAGATCATTTTTGTCTGTATGGAGGGATTTTACCACGGAGCATGTAGGAGTCAAGAGAACAATGGCTATTTATATATCCATATTACAAAGATGTACATTTCTGTCCTACATGATAGGTGATGCATTACGTAGTATGTCCATAGACGAACCTGTAGCAAATAACAGCCCCTTCATTGGTATTGCTTTGGTGTACGCTAGTATTGAGTAACCTTTCGCACTACCATGGAAATATCAGGTATGATGAAAGTGAGGTATAGAAGCTTTCCCACTAACTTTGACAACTGGCAAGCCAACAATGATGGAGTTGAGTTGAACTCACTGACATGGGAATTAGTGTTTCTCCATCTTTCTATCTCAAAAGAGAGGGCTAAAGGTGGTTTTGGTGCCAAGTTGAAGCAAATACAATAAGATTTTAAATAAATAAGCATGAGTCTCTTCACCAGGAGCCAGTTTGCCTGCTTCAATCTTCTAGTGACCAGAGATAACCCGACATTTTGTAACGGCAAGCACACCCTTAGTATGCTCAACCAAGATTTATAAATAATGATCTCCTCATGCCAACAAGCATGCATGAGGACTTGTTCATATTGATCCTCAAACCCATAACATCACCAAACAGGTCCAAAACAAATGAGAATCCTCTGCAAGCCTCACTCCATGAATAATATTGTGCCATCTATATATTGCAAAATGGGTATATCTCTCCCCAAGAAAAACTAGTAAACCACCACTCACGACCCTTGACAAACATGACTGCTAAAGCGTCAGTAGCCAGAATAATCAGAAGTGCAATTGAGCATCATTGCCTCGCCCTCTATGAGGCTGCAAGAAGTCTCCTTTAGGCAACCTATCGATCAAGACAGCGCAAGAAGTCGTTGTGACATACCTCTTCATCCATGCTATTCGGATACTTGGGATGCCATGCCGATGTAGTGAGGCCCAAAGAAATGCTAGTCAATGCAATCATATACTTTAGAGAAATCCACCTTCCATAGTATCCCAAAAATGGTGCACCTCTTCCAGTCGCAAATGATCTTAGAGGCCATTACCACAATGTCCATCGGTTGTCTTCCAGATAAAAGGAATATTAAATTGAGGTGATGATATTTCCCACGGCTCCTCTGAAGTGATTAGCCAGCACGATATTTCCCACGACTCCTCTGAGGCGATTAGCCAACATGATATTTCCCACGACTCCTCTGAGGCGATTTAGCCAACACTTTCGTCATGATAAGATATGTGGTATTGGAAAGCGCAATCGTTCGAAATTGCTGCAAGCTTACTTCTGACACTCTGTCTGTCTGCTAATTGTTTGTAATTTGCAAAGAGCGTGAACTAGACAACTTTGTCCTAGACGTACTTGTCAGTTACTCATTACTAAACTAAAGAGATGTGCTTTCTTTGCTGAACTATGATGTATGTGGCTATAAGTACCAAGGTAGGTTAGCATCCACGCATGAATCCTTAAACCACCTTACAATTTCATTGTCTGTTAAAGAATGATTTACAATTATGGATTCTTTCATTTCTTCTCTAAACCCAAAATATCCTATCAGGCATCTCATCAAGTGTTTAATGCCCACACATTTACCAAGCATATAGAGATGTTTACCTGTCAGGCAAGACACTTCTCACAGCCAAAACTCTATTACTCTTAGAAAAGTTTGTATATGGTCATCAGTTAAATTCACAATGAGTTAAAGTCCCAATGACCGCTAACATGTTAATTCAAGTATAAAAATCGTATTCACTCCATGATGTTAAGGCTTCGAAATCCAAGCTAAGCATACGAAAGTTTTCTACCACACAGACGAGCAAATTAGACATGTTTATGGTTACATACCAAAAGAATTCCACCAGTTTTGAATGAGCCAAGGGATAGCATTTCAATTCCCTGCAAAACCAGAGTAAAAAATTTAACAAATTCTTTCTCAAAAAATACTTTACAAAATTTACCAAACCATTTTATGAAGCCTATATTTCAGGCAATGACAATGTGAAATAGAAGAAAGAGAATGAACTACCACAAAACCATCTAACTAGTTCATGTTTTAATAGCTGACCAAAATGTAAATCAAAATGGAAGTGTCGTCACTCTGTGAGCAGTGAGCACAATGCTTGTGAATACCAAAAGTTATCATGCACTCATGCTTGAAGCAAATTTTCACGTATGGATGCAAATATGACAGGTTACCACATCCGTATCCATTTTTAGTTTGCTAACATTGATATGGATACGGATGCAAAATATGCCAACATATCCATAAGAGGAGATAGAGGATGTATCGGTTGGTTAGCTTTTGCTTAGAAATATGTATTAAGGGGCCTATGATTTATACCACATGGATAAATGGAATACAAACATTAAGATAAATATTAAAAATCACTCTCATGAACCATATGGATGTTGTCAAAAATGAATTAGGAATATTTTGAATACCAGGATTTGGTTTCTTCGAATTTTAGGTTTTTATGGAAATGGAAGATTCCGCTGCGAATCAAGATCTTTCTTTGGCTAGGGTGAGAGCGTTTGCTGACAGGGGCAAGGCGGGCTCGACTCTTTCAAGGTGCAGATGGTGTATGTCAGAGATGCTCCACTGGGTTCGAGGATGTGGACCACCCATTTTTCACATGTGATCTCTCCCATCAGGTTTGAGAGACATCTGTTATTGATGGGGTCTTCACGGACTATGGTGAATCTTTTTGGGCCTATGTGAACTTGATGAGTGATAGATTGAATAAAAATGAAACTCGGGTGGCTGCGATGCTATGGCGCATCTGGCTGATGAGAAATGGCGCGATCTTCCGAGGTGAAAATGTGATAGAATACACTAAAATACTTCAAAATGATTGATCTTTGTAACTACATATAATTTGTGAATACAAAGTTTTTGGGTGGACGTCTTCTTGACGCCTCACCTTTTTTCCATTAAAAGAATGTACAAATACAAAACAGAGAAAGTGCTGCTTCAATGTGAAACTCAAATTTAAAATCTTTCATTATTTCTTATTATATTTAACGTTCTCCTAGAGTAGTTTACTGTACTGTATGGTAATACGGATGGCATTAATATATCTAGACTTAGATGGGTGATAATCCTCTCACAACCATTTACGACTATGTTTGGATATTATCCTCAAACACATTGTGATAGTGATTGTGGCCGATAAAGTGCATGAATTATAACGAGGTTTTACTCAAGGGAATACGATATAAATGTAAAACCAAATAAGCTACTTCTTCGTAGAACAAGATGGTTCTCCAATTACCGAGAACCACGTTATAACTTGACATTGTAGGTCTTTAATTTTAGCATGTTATTCTATTCTGATCCAGTATTGTATATTTCTCCAGAATGGCTAGTTCATCTTTTTTCCCCTGCATGTAAACATATGAAAAGACCCACTTAAATGGTCTTGGGGTAGTGCAGTGTGCCTACCAGCCAAAAGACCAGGGTTCAAATCCCCCATTGCAGGGGTTGCATTAGGTAGTCGACAGCCAGCGTAAAAAATAGTCAAATCTTTCAACATGGATTTGCGCAAGAATCCATGTAGCCGACCCTACTTATAGGGAGAGAAGGCTTCTCCATTTTATGTAAACATGTGAAAAGGAGAACCGCATGTCCTCTACATTAAGGAATAAAGTATATCTAATTTTGGGATTTTCGCATAAATACAAGATGCAATATTCAACCAAGTATCTCATTATTCTTTCTTATGCAATATTCAACCGAGTATCTCATTATTCTTTCTTTCTTTTCACAGGCATCCATGTAAGTTCTACTCTACGTCCTATATTCGTAAGAGGTGAACCCATTAGTAATGGTTGTTTTTGTATTTACATCATTCCAGTGATCAGCACCTATTACCCGCCAACATTGCCATCAATTCCATCATAGCCTTTCCACAACCTTGTCATACCTAGTGGCACCATTTTCATGTTGCACGTTAAAACATTAGTTGCTTAACTTCGAAACTGTACTGGTTTATATGATTGTGGCAAATAAAATTGGTGATGCCATTTGAGGGCATATTGTCCTTATAATAAGGATAAATTAGGGGGAAAAGATAAAATGAGCCCTATGGTCACTAGAACAAGGATGAAAGCTGCTCTGACACCCCATAATTTTTTTCACTTCACCTTAGGTCATGGATGAAGAGTACGTTGATTTTCCCCCACCATCCCTAATCCAGCATATGCCTTTAACCTACTCGTACCGTGTTAGTGCATGATTCATCTGGGTTTCTATAATCAAATAATTAATCACATTCCACGGAAGTATGAACCTACATTAAGATGAAATTTCAGCAAAATTCCATATCCAAACGAAAATATATCGACATCTCCCATTGTTTCAATTCCATTTCTCCCAATGTCGGCAAAATTCCATTTCTCCCAATGTCGGCAAAATTTCTCACCATTTCACCAAATCTTTTATGTGTTTTGTTAGTTTATACTGCTTTTTGTAAGTCCTATTGCTAAAGTAAGACACTTAAGATATAGGTTTGCATTGTAGCCTTGTATCACTGGTTTGCCAATGATTATCTGTGCTAATTATATAGTTTATACACCGCTCCTAATATAAACAGGTTCTGATACATCATTTACTGAATTCCAACCCAAATAATACATATATGGTTGATTAGGTTCCAAAGGCTATGGTCTCAAGCCCATACAAGGGGAGCACATACTTACCTAAAACTGCTCCCCTCCCACCATTTGGTGACTGGTTAGCAAGACCCTCATTTCAAATAAAGCACTTTCGCCTCCTTAAATGAAGAAAATTGTGGACATGGAAATTGAATTATAAAAGCATGGCATGAGATCGTTATGGTTGCTAGCACATAGACATTGTAAGAACCACATAATTATTCTATTTTTATTAGTTAGTTGCATATGAAACCTTCCAAGATATCAATGTTTCGTTTATAATAAATGATGTGGCACAAGTCAAATCTCCTAATATCACCTTCATTTTAGCAAAAAAAACTGTACATTTTTATTTCAAGTTATTTAGTAAAGAATGTTGAAAACCATAATTTCAAGAAAGAAAATCATTTTTTGTGCCATTTCCACATATTCTAACAAAATCGAGAAGATTGTCTCATTCTCCAGAAAGGCAGAGTTGAAAGCCCCTAATTGTCTTCACGAGACCGAGTCACCAACATATTTCCATGAACTGCAGTAAATGATTATGCTACGAGAAATGATTATCAACGAAGCATCGACGAAATTCTTAAATATGTGCCATCCAGATTGCCAATAAGAAAGAAAGATCATCTACAACTCACTTGTGAGTTAGAGCAAACCAATCTGACACTGAAAGAAGTCCAGAAGCCCCCCCCCCAGATTCTCCATATTTATTTATCCAATCCACCAACGAACTGAGACGAACCTCCCTAGAACGAGGGCATGTGAAGAAGATATAGCCCACATCCTTAGGATTGTCCAAACACCTATGCAGAATCTTAGCCATACGAGCCTTTGTCATCACCCGATAATGACCAAGAAGCCAAAGAAAGACTTCCACCCATAGTGGCAATTTGAATTTCCAAATAAGCATGCAGACACTGACCAGTGACTAGATCACCCGGGATAAATATCAGAGGAGGAGAATGTGTCCTCTAAGCCTTCTTAGACAATAAGGCACAATCCATCCAAGTCGAGCAATTACACCCATTAGAAGGGTCACCACCTCCTGAAGGAGCTATATCATCCCCAAGAAAAATCGTAATCACCGTTCAGAGAAGGCAATGGTAAAAGTAGGGGCCCAAGTCATCCTCAATCCATGCCTTATCCACAAAAATATTCCAATTAAATTATTGGGAATAAACCGCAAAGAGCCACTCTTTCACTGCAATTGTTCATATAAAATTTAAGGGGGGCTCCATTACCAACATGCCTCAGGAACTATGTGTTTTTCGAAATTACGTAATAAATCGCCAGCCAGAAACAAAGAGGAAGCGCACACCCAAGGTTGCAAAAGCCGGTAGTCGGTAGTCGGTCGGTTGGGTCACTGACTAAGGATTAATCGGCAGTCGGGCGACTAATCGGATTTAGTCAGACTTTAATCGGCTTTGAATTTTATGATTATTTTAAATATATAACTCTTTTTTATACATATATTTACATAGATTTTGTACATTTTTATACTACCATAATAAAATAAAAGAAGTAATTGAATTTAAATAAAACATTAAGCATATTGTAATAAGTTTGCTTATAAAAAAAGCATAACATTAAAAAAACATGGTATCTCCCAGCAAAAATTGGTCGATTAGTGTACCTAGTGGGAATTAGTCGGTGCTCAATCGGCCACCCCACTAACTAAACTAGTCGGACCTACTAGTCGGGCCAGTCGAGCGACTTTTACAACACTGCGCACACCATTCAATTCCGGTAAACTTGCTCCACTACCATACATCGAGTGTATCAAACCACTGATAATCACTTCTCCCTAAGATTCATTGAACCCACTTTGACAACAGAGCAATATTTAAATCTTTGAACTTCAAAAGAACCAAGCACCCATCTTTGAAGGCATGGCCGTGGGTTTTCCAATTTACTAAATGGATGTTGTCACCATTTTGCCAAGAAGCGAGCCAAAAGAAATGCATCATTGGTCACCATAGATTGGAACCACCTATACACCTTAATTAGTATCATCTGACTAGAAAGGATGTGCGTGGGCATGGCTGAGAATACGGATATGAGCAAGACAATAAGCTTACTCCTTGGTGAGATTGAGGCCTTCCACCACACTAGCTTATTCTTGAATTTCTCCACCACTAAAAACCAATCAACCAGTTGAAGTCTTCTCCACTTTAGTGGTAATCCAAAGCGATTGGTAGGGCCCTCCTCAGTGAAGAGCTCTACCACAATTGTTCGCATCCATCTGGCACAAGACCATAGGGACAAAATAGACTTCTCCCTATTTACTTTGAGGCACGAGATTTCTCCAAAAATCTCCATCATCAAAGAGATTCCATTAGCCTCTTGTAATCCTCCCTAAATGAAGATAATCGTGATTCCCACATACTACAACATAGGAATTGAAATATACGTAGATGTATATCCCAATAAACCAGCAAGCATTGAATGTCATCACCGCCAGATTGTCAACCACAACTAAAAAAAGTTCCATTAAATTCGTCTCATCAAGATGGATCCGATGACAATATATAAGATAAGATCCAAAGAAGTTATTTTAAGACCTCACAACCCTTTCTTATCTCTCTTTCACATTCATTCCATGCTCTTGCTTTTTGTTATCTTCCTGACACCCACTCAGCTCTATTTCTTGTTCTCTTCCTCACAACCACTCAAACTCTCCCCATAACCAATCCTCACTCATCACCTTCTTCACGAGCATCCCCCAATCTTTCATATTCTTCTTTGTGATCCCCTCTTTTCTTCTCCTTAATTCCCATCTATATCTCATTTTCATTTGCACATCTTTGCTTTTTCTTTCCAAAACTTCCTTTTTTTCCCCTTAATCCATGACATTCTCAACTTTCATAGCTTCCATCTGCATCAAGTGGTGTAAGAGCACACAGTGTCCAAGTCATTCTTATGATTTAGTTATCTAGTAAATTATGTTTGAATGATGAAAGAGAGAAGAAGTCAACCATCAACATCTTGTGACCATGAGTTAATGAAAATTAACAAGTATTGCACAGAGATCCGAGAATCTTTTCCAGGGATCCACAAATCTTGTTTGAAGATATTGCCACAAAGGGACTCTAAAAGAGATTAAATTAACCTTGAAGAAGCAAGAAGTAAATTACGTTTGAATGATGAAAGAGAGAAGTCAACCATCATCATCTTGTGACCATGAGTTAATGAAAATTAACAAGTCCTGCACGGAGATCCGAGAATCTTTTCCATGGATCCGCAAATCTTGTTTGAAGATATTGCCATAGAGGGATTCTAAAAGAGATTAGATTAACCTTGAAGGAGAAGCAAGAAGCAAATTCAACCACGCTACCAACTCGGTATTGTTTGACATCATTTTTGTGTATAAGATATGAAAACTTACTTAGAGCCTCCAACTATAACAGGCAATAACATGTATAATGAATTGTCTACAAAATCTTTGGTTGAGTTATCAGAGTTATCACAATGAAAAGAAGAAAATGTAGAAAAAAATAATCAAGATGAACTTAGAGAGAGACCCAATCACTACAGAATTTCAGAGAAGTTTCAAAATTTGCAAGTGCAAAAAGAACGCAAATATACGAAGAGTTACGAATGAATCCTCCAGTGTTAATGTTGCTAGAAAATTCAGTATATGAAATTTTGCAAGCAAGCCTTTCGTTACCTTGAAACTTGCATACCACAGAGTTCCCGTCACAATCAACCACCACAAAAAGACGATCCGTCGTGAGGTGAGCTTTTTGAAGTAAAGGGGAGTTGATGCGGCAAAATGAAGCTCATTTACCATTGTGTGATCCGTTAAATTTTTCATATTTCAAGGGCCTTATTATAAAAGGTTAAATGGGACTACCATCAAGGAGGAGCCAACTTGGCTACCACCACCCTTATTTTTTACGGTTTTTATCAATTGTGCTCGTCTGAGATATTGCAATATGTTAGAAAAGAGGAATGTGGAAGCATGATCAGAGAAAAAGAAATAAACTTGAAGAACAACGGGATTTCAACGTGGAACCCTACTCCTTATGGAGCGGGATGAAACCACGGAAGAAGGCATCACAGGACCATATGTGTTCATTGAACTTTCTCACTAAATACAGAGGGTGAGGAGCTTCTTATATAGCCCTCACAGAGTCTCCAAATCTCACAGGTAGATGTGGGACTAAACCACTGGATGTGGTAAATGGATCCTGGAGTGATCCATTTACCCATCTACAAGATAAGTGACGCATTAGACACACTCCAACACTCCCCCTCATGCCGCAGCATGCAATGCTCAGCTTGGAGAAACATAAAGAAATCTCAACTCACACTACATGATACGAACTCAACGCGCACAACTGTCGACTATTGTCGAGGATGTTGCTTCTCATACCGTGCAGGTGAAGAGGACAAACGGGCTGGAGTGCGAGTCAAACTGTGTGTTCTCTGTACTGCGTATGTCACAGTCACCAACTGAAAATGAGTCTCCACCTGGAGAACTCTAGGCCGCCAAGTCTCAAAAAAAAACTCTGGGCCGCCACAATATGTGGACAACTGCTCCATCTCTGAAAGGGTCGAACTGAAAAAGTCGTGGAAAGCGTCCTCATTGGAGTCCAAGGTCGTTGCAAAATGGAGTCTGAAGATTCGAAATCTGAATGTCAAGTCTGAAACTGCGCATCACACTATGGACTCGGAATCTGAACATCGAGTCTGAAATTGCGCATAGAAAATCTTCATCTGAAAAACTATAGAGTCTGAAATCTGGCTGGCCATGCATATGAACTGTAGAATCTGGAATCTGGCAATCTGTGACTCTACACAATACTCCTCCTTTCTCCCAGACTGGTCGGAAAACAATGATGTCAACCAAGTAGGGAGAAGACAAGACAATGGGGAAAACAAAACCAAATAAGCTGTCGCATTTTTTCAGCTTTTCTCAATCAATTTTCGTTTTCCTTTTTTTTAATCATTTATTTTCAGCTATTTCATTCATATTTTTTAATAGCCGTCACTTTTTTTTTCAAATAAGATGCTCAAATTTTTTCGGCTTTTCTTTTTTTTTTGCAAATTTTTTGTGTTTCAAGTACGGCTTTTTTGTACGAACCCTCTTTTTTTGCGCAAATTCACTCAGCCCAAATAGGGCCCAAGAATAACTCTTTGTCCTTTTTTATTTTTTTTTTAAAAACACTCTTTTTAAAAAAAATGGCCCACTTGGCCCCCTTCTCTCTCTCCTTTTTTTAACCTCTCGGCCTTGTTTTTTTTACACGGGCCAAAGGCCCACCACACTAGTTAGGGTTCCCACTAGGGAACCCTTTACAAAATGCAAGAGTCGTCGCCCCCGATCGAGGTCTCTGTTGTTCTCGCAGGAGGTCGTTGCCTAGAGCAGCGCGCTATGCGCTGCCGAGGGGCATCTCGCCTGGAGTTTGGGGCGTTGCCCGAAGCTCGCTGGTGTCGCCTGGAACGGAGTGGTGGAGCTGCTGGAGGAGCCACCGCCACCTGGGGAGTGCCTCGCCTGGTGCTCCATGTTGGAGTTGCCGAGAAAAGGGCTCCACCTACTCGTGATAAAGGTTTTGCTGAAGCATTGCTTGATGCTCATGATCCAAAGGGAGGTCGCTTGTTGCTGCAAGAGGAGAGAAGCACCGCCTGGGGCTTGGGAAAACCTCCGCCAGGAGGTGGGTGCCACATGGGAGCCGACCTGCAAGCGATGAAGAGGGTGTGACGCCTGGAGCGCATCGCCTGGATGCTCGCGAGGGACCTCGGACTGAATTAGGGTTTCAAAAGAGAACCTTAGAACTTCTCGAATCTTAGATGAATCTTGAACAACTGATCTTCAGAAACAAATCTTCAACAATAATCAAGAACTGACTCTCGAATAAAAATAAACATATAATCCTCGATAATCGATCCGCTCTGATACCATGTTAGAAAATAGGAATGTGGAAGCATGATCAGGAAAAAGAAATAAACTTGAAGAACAGCGGGATTTTAACGTGGAACCCTACTCCCTAAGGAGCAAGATGAAACTACGGGAGAAGACCTCAAAGGGCTATATGTGTTCATTGAACTTTCTCATTGAATATAGAGGATGAGGGGCTTCTTATATAGCCCTCACTGAGTCTCCACATCTCACAACTGGTAGATGTGGGACTAAACCACTGGATGTGGTAAATGGATCCTGGAGTGATCCATTCACCCATCTACAAGATAAGTGATATAAGACATACTCCAACACAATATCAGTTATACCCCTTCCTTTTTTGGAATATCAACCCTGACTTCTTCTGCAATGACCACTTGTACCATTCTGTTAGTCAGGTCGTCAATGAGTTTAACTAAATCATAGTTTATTTAAATCATGGTGTAGTTAAGAGGGATATAACATGAAAAAACCCTACCTCCTCCAGCACATCCTCCTATTCTAGAAGATTGCTTGTTACAACAAGGACTTGTTTAGCAACTGTAAATGATGGCTTAATCGATCCAAAGAAAAATTACTGAAAAATTCAGGAAAATCATATTCATGATCGGTATGGATGATTTATCCGTGGAAACACAAAAATCTTGGTCATTTGGTGTATGGATGGAGGTGTAGTTAGGGCAGAGAAAATAAAGAGATAGACGAAGAACAAGAATGGATGAGGAGGAAGAAGAAGAAGAAAAAGGAAAGGTGTACTTGAGATTGGATGGAGGAAGTTGCATGGGGAGGGTGGTCGAAGGAGAGGGGGCTAGAGGGGGAGGTAGAGAATGGAGCGCGACGGAAGAGGAGGGGCTGGAAGGGGAGAGGGTGATTGAAGAAGGAGGGGTTGGAAAGGGTGGTGGAGGTTGGGGTGGAGGAGGAGTGGCGGCGGCGAAGGAGGCACTGAGGAAGGGCTAGAAGGGGAAGGGTGGTCGGATGAAGCAAATGGGACGAAGGAGGGGAAGGGGCTGGAAGGGGAGGGTGGTCAAAGGAGGAGGGACTGGAAGGGGAGGTGGAGGATGAGGAGGGGTTGGAGAGGAGGAAGACATTTCCACACTTTCTATTTTATTTAATTACCCTTGTGTCCCCAAAGTTAATGTCTGTTTCAGATGGGGATGGACGGCAACTAACCTGAAGGGTACAAGTTATTATTATGGACGAAGTCATGGACCGAACTTATTCCAAAAAAGGAGGGGCGTATCTGATATTGCATATCTCATAGGGGCACAACTGATAATAACCCTATTTTTTATTTCTTTAGATATTTTCTGAAAATGCCCAAGGGGATTTAAATCACTATATGACACCATATTTTCATTCGCATTACGTGTGAAAAAGACAATCATAACCCGTCCATCTAAAATGGGTAGATTTCAGCAATTTTGAGACCGTTAAATTTGATACGCTAGATGGATGGGATAGGAGTCTCTAATAGAGTCAAAATTTGGATGAGAACATGACGTCATATAGTGATTTAAATTCCCCAAGTGTTTTCAGAAAATATCTTAAGAAATAAAAAATAAGGGTAGGGGTAGCCAAGTTGGCCCCCTTGTGGTATCTCTATTAAACCCTATTAGAAATCTCAAAATATAAAGATCTTCATTATACTTGTTATTTTTAATTAAATTAAGTAAAGGAAAGCATCTAGAATCCTCTCCCTCCTATTGGTTCGAACTCTAGCATTTTCTCCTCTTCTCTGCAAGTTTAGAATATTTTGAAACAATATTGTACTTTGTACCATATTATATAGCCCATCTGGAAAATGGGTCTTTGGCTAATGAAATGGAATAACGGAGAAGCCATTTTGAGTGCAACAAAAGTCTCTCATTCTCCCCACTCTTTACCCCTCTCTTCTCTTCCTACATTCTCATTCCTCTTCATCATCATTAAAAATCGTCCTCTCTCCCTCCCTTGCCCTCCCATCTCTGCCCCCTCTCGCCCTTCCATCTCCTCCTCAACTCTTCCATGTCACTCACATTCTCTCCTTATCCAGTTATCCCTCTCCCTCCCTCACTCTACCTATTCATAATTCTCTACTCAACTCTCTCTCCCTCTACCCTTCGTTATATCTATCTCAAATTCCTTTCAAGCTCACTTTTTCTAATTTTCTTCCTCCCACCCTTTCAAACTCTCATCGTAGTCACTTCTCTTTCGTCGCCTTCTTCACGAGTACTTCCCTCCCGTTCTAATCTCATGTGTTCTTCTTTGTCCTTTCCTTTTTTCTTCTCCTTAATTCCCTTCTATTTCATATTCATTTTCCCGTCATAGCTTTTCCTTTCTAAAATCTCTTTCCTATCCGGCCCGAACCCACTCCATTTAACGACATGAAACCCATCCCATTAAATTTGGGATGGATTTGGGCTTGAAACTCATTACCTATGCGGTTACAAATTCAGGTTTGGTCTCTTATAGGTACCTGAACTCAAACATGCCCTAAACCTGAATACACACACACACAGATATATATATATATATGTACACATACGCATATATATACATGTGTGTGTGTTCATGGGTATCACCCCATTCAAGCTAGTCAAACCTAAAATATAACTAATTATTTTCAATCCACATATTTACAATTCTCTCTATATTTTTCGTCGTCCATCATGTCATACATATTTAATTGCTTTTTTGTATCTTTAACATATATAATCAAATAAAGATAAACCTTTTAATTAATATACATCAATGATATTCCCTGCACATGTGTTGCATATATTTGACATCTGTTAAAAGAAAGGAGTCATTGTTGTTTCTCATAGAATAACCCTAGGCTCTCTTATATAGGGAGAGGCCTTGAGGGTAAATTACATGGACGTCTACATAGAAGAGAGAAATAGCAAAAAGATAAGAAAACAATTATTAATACTAGAAACTATCTCTATACTCCCCCTCAAGGTGGAGCATAGATGTCGATCATGCTCAGCTTGGATGAACATCTCTGAAAAGGTCCTCTGAGCAATGGCTTGGTGAACACATCAGCAGTTTGATCTCCTGAGCTAACATGGGCCGTGGATATCAGTCCTCTCTGGATCAGGTCCCTGGTGTAATGGCAGTCAACTTCAATATGCTTGGTCCTCTCATGAAAAGCTGGATTGTTGGCAATGAACAATGCTGCCTGATTGTCACACTGAAGCTTCATAGGTAGAGGTACAGCTACATGTAAATCTTCTAATACGGAGCGGACCCACATCATTTCCGTGCTGGCTTGGGCCATTGCCCTGTATTCGGATTCCGCACTGGATCTTACCACCACCGTTTGTTTCTTGCTTTTCCATGACACCAGAGAGCCTCCAACAAAAACTGCAAACCCTGAGGTTGATTTTCTATCCTTAGGGCATCCCGCATAATCTGCGTCTGCACACGCTGAGATGGATAAGTCTGCGCCCTTTCTGAATAGTAGCCCTAAGCCTGGAGAAGACTTCAGATACCTCAGTATCATGTGTATAGCATCCATGTGAACCTATCTTGGCTTCTCCATAAACTGACTCACTCGGCTAACTGCAAATGCAATGTCTGGACGGGTTATAGTAATGTAGAGGAGTTTTCCCACCATCTCTCTGTATCTCCTCTTATCCACTTCATCAGTATCATTATCATATAACTTCATGCTGGGATCCATGGGGATGCTTGATGGTTTGCACCCATCCATACCAGTCTCAACCAGAAAGTCTGTAATGTACTTCCGTTGTGTCATTACCAGACCATGTGCATTCCTTGCAAATTCCAACCCCAGAAAGTATCTTAGGGTTCCAAGATCCTTTGTAACAAACTGACGGCCTAGGAATGCCTTCTCCCTTGCTATGCCCTGAACATCATCTCCTGTAACAAGAATATCATCCACATAGACCATTATGACAACCGTACCTGCCGAGGACTTCTGGATAAACAATGAGTGATCAGCATTGGACCTCTTGAATCCCTGGTGCTCAATTAGATTGGACAGCTTCTGGAACCACGCTCGTGGACTCTGTTTGAGGCCATATATCGCCTTGTGAAGTCTACAGACCATATGCTTCTCCCCCTCAGCAGTAAACCCAGGTGGCTGCTACATGTAGACTTCCTCCTGTAAATCCCCGTACAGAAAGGCATTCTTGACATCTAGCTGTGAAATGCTCCAATCACGAACCACTGCAACAGACAGGAGAATACGGAGAGTCGAGTGTCTCGTCACTGGAGAGAAAGTATCCATGTAGTCAACGCCATATGTTTGTGTAAATCCACGGGCGACCAAGCGTGCTTTGTACCTATCCAACGTGCCATCTGCATGATATTTGACTGTGAAGACCCATTTACAGCTCACAACGGATGCATCAGGAGGTGCAGGGACCAAAGACCATGTGTCACGGGACTGCAAGGCCCTCATTTCTTCTTCCATAGCTAATCTCCAGCATTCACTCTTCAAGGCTTCCTGGTATATCCGTGGTATGGCCACGGAAGACAAAGCTGTGGCAAACTTCTGGAAATCTCCTGTGAGTCGGTGGAAGGACACCTGTGAAGCAAACGGATAGGAAGCACACTGCCGTCTCTGTTTCCGAATAGCAATCGGAACATCAAGATCATCATCTGGCTCCACATGTAATGAGTCATCCTGCATATGTACCGGACGTGACCCGTCAGCAGTAACATCATCTGAACATACCTGAGGCGTAGTGATTTGTTGATTTGTCGTCTGAGCAGGTCCTGGCCGACGCGTGTAATGGTTAGGAAATGGTGATATGATTTGCTGTGGAATGGGTGGAGGTGGTGGTGGTGGTGGCGGTGGTGCTGGCATAGGAGCTGACACAGGAGGTGACACAGGTGACCTCGGAGTAGGTGGTGGTGGAACCAAAATATCATCAGTGATGGTGGATGGTACCATTCTGTCCCCAGCTGGAGAGAAATACATGACTGACTCGAAGAAGGTGACATCCGCACTAACAAAGTACTTGTTGGTTGTAGGATCATAACACCGGTATCCCTTCTGGGTTCTGGAGTAACCAACAAAGACGCACTTGACTGCTCTGGGAGAGAGTTTGTCAAGGCCAGGAGAAAGACGATGGACAAATGCTACAGCACCAAAGACACGTGGCGGCAGAGAGAAGAGCTCCTTGTCTGGAAAAACAAGAGAGATAGGTATCTTCTCTCCAAGGACAGAGGACGGCATTCTGTTGACTAGATAGCATGCAGTAAGGACAGCATCCCCCCAATAGGAAATAGGAGCACAACTTTGAATCAACAGGGTACGAGTAATGTCCAATAGGTGACGATGCTTTCTTTCCGCCACACCATTTTGTTGGGATGTGTATGCGCAGGTGGTTTGATGAATAATACCCTTCGATGAAAGAAAAAGAGAAAGAGAGCGTGTATAGAATTCCAGGGCATTGTCAGTTCGAACATATTTGACTGAGGAAGAAAAAATATTCTGCACTTCATTAACTAAATTTTTGATAACATCTCCTGCTTCAGATTTATTCTTCAAAAGAAATACCCAAGAAACACGAGAAAAATCATCCACGACAACTAGATAAAACCTATGCCCCTGGTGATCGGGAACACGACTCGAACCCCAAATATCTATATGTAATAACTCAAAAGAGGAGCTACTGCTCCGACTCTGACGACCTGGGAAGCTCGACCTATGATGCTTTCCCAACTGACATGTTTCACAGCGAAACGACGAACTTGGAGAGATCTGGGGCAGAAGATGGCGCATTTTCTGGATCGGAAGGTGACCAAATCGAAGATGCCAAATGTAAGGAGAGACTGGTCCAACGGAGTGAGAAGAGATGCCAGCATAAGATTCCCGAACCAGCCGATATAAACCATTCTGCTCAGAGCCACAGCCAATCACCTTGCCCGTGAGTATGTCCTGAAAAATGAGAGAAGACGTGTCAAAAATAGCACGACAATTCAAATCCTTTGTAATTTGACTGATAGACAGCAAATTCAGTGAGAACGCAGGAGCATGTAACACATTCTGTAGCTGCATAGTGGGGGATAAGAAAACCTCCCCCTGTCCAACAAGTGGTGAGTGGGTACCATCAGCTATCTGTACTGAGCGGCCAGGTGGAATATCCCTGTAGGCCTGTAATCGTCCCCTATCTCGACAAAGATGATGTGTAGCTCCGGAATCTATAACCCAGTCAGATATATCATGAGAATGTATGTGTGTTGATGAACTACCTGAGCTACTGGCTGCAGCGGAAGAACTGGCAGAGGTTGTAGCAGCAATGTCTGAAGAGCCACCAGAAGAATCACCAGAAGAATGTGGCATAATATCGCGGAGACGGGCCACAAGCTCGTCAAATCTATGATCTGCAGTAGACGGTAATGGAGACTGTGAATGCTCTGCAACCCGTGCCGATGCTGGGAACCCATGCTTTGAATAGCATGTCTCCTCCGAGTGTCCGGTTCTGTGACAATACGAGCACATCTGACTGAAGCGACCTCTACCTTGAGGTCCACGGCCACGTCCACGACCACGTCCAGAAGGCGGTCCACCTCTCCCACGCGAAGCTGCCATCGCAGATGGAGGTGGAATAGAGGAGCTGGAGGAAACTGGAATGCGACTGAGCCTTCTGTAGACATCCTCCACTGGAGGAATTACTGCATCTGCTAGAATCTGTGACCTTGCAGCATCATACTCAGGATCGAGAGCTGCGAGTAGAACACGCACCATGGTGGCGTTCCGAAACGTCTTCTGCTGCTCCGGAGTAGCTGTTAGAGGAATGGTACTGTATAGCTTCTCGAACATCCCTCTCAGGGATGTATATAGAGAATGGAGAGGTATGTCGGCCTGCTTCATCGTAAAAATGTCATGTTGAAGCTGCAACATCTTTGTCTCGTTTCGCACCTGCGAATACGTAGCAGCAAGGATGTCCCACATCGCCTTAGCAGTGGGCTGATGGAGGACATCGTTAGCTATCTCCATCGTCAACGTACCGGACAGCCAGACTTTCGCATAAGCATCATCCGCCTCCCATGAGGCATAGATCCCTGTCTTCTCCGCAGGCTCATCTTCGGTAAGAATGTGTTTCTTACCATTTGATTTCATGAGACTCATGAACTGCATAGCCCATAGCTCATAGTTAGACCCGTCCATCTTCACTATTGGCGTTGGACCTTTGAATGCGCCGGTGGAGGGCAAATCGACTTTCGATTCTGACATAGTGATGCTGGAAGAAGACGAGGGAAAAACAGACACGTTGATGAATGTCTACACCAACTGCATTGGATTTGAGTACGTGTGTAGACGTTTACGCACTCAAATCCATAAATCCGATGAAAAAGGGGTCTAGGGCATGCTTCGAATGAAGCCTACAGCCCTGAATCGCCTCGAGAACACCAGCTACGGACTGTTGTAGGCCAGGGGAGGGCCTACGGCGGCTGTTGGAGCGCCGCTGGTGCGGCTGGAACTGGTGGCGGCGTTGGAGGGCCGCTAGGAGGGGCTGGGACCCGCTAAAAAGCGGCTGGGGGCCGTCGGCGGGGGCTGGTGACCGCTCGCAGGGGGCGGCAGGGAGCCGCTGGCGGCAAGGGGCTGCTGGGAGGGGGATTGGCGGCGGCAAGGGGCCGCTCGGGAGGAGCAGCAGAGGCCGTTGGGGGCGGCAGAGGCCGCTGGAGGCCCCTGGGGGGGGCTTGGCGGGGGCTGCTGGCGGGCGGTGGGAGCCCTAAGGTGGCTCGACGAGAGAAGGAGGAAGGGGCGGCGGGTTGGGAAGGGAGAGGCGACGGGTAGAGAGCCCTAGGGCTGCTCTGATACCATGTTAGAAGAAAGGAGTCATTGTTGTTTCTCATAGAATAACCCTAGGCTCTCTTATATAGGGAGAGGCCTTGAGGGTAAATTACATGGACGTCTACATAGAAGAGAGAAATAGCAAAAAGATAAGAAAACAATTATTAATACTAGAAACTATCTCTACAACATCCCTACACGAAATTCACACAATATGTGTTTCCCACAAAGTACATGTTAATGTGTTGTGCATATTAAATATCCTCATGTAATATATATCTCCATCATCATCAAACAATTCATTCCCCTAGTTGGTTTAGGATTGACTCTACACTGAATGTGTGTGAAGATTATGTATAACTTGATGTTATCATCTTTTTATTAAGTTTATTTTATATACGGTTAGTTTTAGGATTGATTTTATATGGGATACGGGGATACCCATTGGGTACATCGATACCGTTAGGTATATGGGTATAAGTTTGAAACTATCCATCTAATAAATGAGTGGGTTTGGATAATGATTTATAAATACGTATGAATTTAGAAATATTAATACTTACCTCGACCGCTAACAACCATGTCATCAACCACATTCTCAACTTTTATTTCTTCCATTTACATCTTGTATTATTATTATTATTTTGGAAACAAAAACAAGTGCGACATCAAGGAGACGCCCTCCAAAAAAAAACATTATCAAATTTTATGATATACCACATGAGGTAGTGTCTGATGGAGATTCGAGGTTTATATCTCACTACTGGTACTGGCTTATGTCAGCACCACAGACAGAGCTGAAGATGAGTTCTACATACGATATGCAATGCGTTATTCAGACACTTGAGGATTTGCTACGTACATGTACTCTAGAGTAGAAATGATCCTGGAAGGACCACCTGTCATTGGTAGAACTCCCGCACAACAACAGTCATTATTCCAGTATTGGTATGGCATCATTCGAAGCCCTATACGGGCGGAGATGTCTCGCATCTCTCAGTTGGCGTAAGGTATGTGAACATACTTTTTACTCTGTAGATCTCTTTGGGAAGGGACTACGAGAACGGTTGATCGATCTTGTAAGGGGAAGGCTTCTGATGACTCAGAGCTGCTAGAAGAGCTATGCAGACTGTCAGAAAAGAAATTTGGAGTTTCATGTAATCCGATCCTCTTCTCTTAATCGATTCAAATTGTAACTTATCAATATTTAATTTAATCCTCCATATTGATGGAAAGTCCTGAAAACACAAGAAGGAGATTGAGTGTTTCTACGAGTATCTCCCATGAAGGGAGTACAGAGATTTGGTGCTCATAGCAAGTTGACATCACGATACGTTGGACCATATGAATTTTTTACTCGTATGTGTAAGGTGGTCTATCGAGTAACCCTTTCTCCACACCTGTCAATTTAAGGAATTACGAGTACGACCTTCGTCGCGTCATCAGCTAAGAGAACCTTGACGTGGAGTCAAATTTGATTTACAAAGAGAAGGTCAGTACAAATATTCGATAGTGTTGTGAAAAAAAAGCTTCGCAACAAAGAGATTCTCCTAATAAAGGTGATATGGCACCGGCATGATGTCAAAGAGGCAACATGGAAGACAGAAGTGGATATGCGGGCACGATATCCACAACTCTTTCAGGTAATTGTCAAAACAAGACCATTTAATTATATATATATATATATATTGAAAGAACACTGCTTGTTTTCCCTTTGAAGTTTTTATGGGTTCAAAACCCTTTGAGGTTTTTATGACCAGATAAGATCCAAACAAGACACAAAGTGACCTTCACCCAAGTTAGAAGACGAGACTTCCTTTGAGGTTTTTATATTTGTAACATCCGGATCCGAATGAACTGAAGCTCCTGTCAGGAAAAGGATGCTGCAAGCAAGTTTGGATCTCCAAAGTGGAGATATTCAAAGGTACATACTCTCTTCACTTTACTTTCATTAAAGTCAATGTTGGAGTCGCTAATTCAGTTTTTTTTATTGCTATCCATCAGGTATTTTAGCTATTGTTGTATGTTAGATAAAGCCACAAAATCCCTCCAAACTTAGAGGATCAAAGGTACAATCTTCTCCTCCTCTTGCTGCAGTCCATGTTTTTGCAAAATTCTAAACCCTTTTTTGTTGATTTTCATGCACATTTTTAGATTCAATTCAGAATTGTGTCTATTATTGTGATAGAACTGAGAAATCATAGAGTCCCATGGACATTTCAAGCTGGTCCCAGTTCTACCAATTCCTTGTATAAGATATTTTAAAAGACGGAATTCAAAAATTGATAAAAGATATACATGTTCCTTTCTAAAAGAATTGGGACCTTTCCATTTTAATCTTGTAATGAATCTGGTCTGTTTTATCCCCTGCTAAAAAAAACACATAATGAATTGTTATCAAGAGATCATTCTTGTGTGGTATTAGACTTTGTGTTTTCTTTAAATGCCTTATTGGTTATAGAAGACATCATAATGTTAATGAATGTTATAAGGGTGATCAAACAATAGAAATCGGACTTTCGTAGATGATATATATGTACCTTTACAATGAAAGGTAAAACCTTTATTACAGTTCCAGTCAAGATATATTCTCTGTAGATAACTATCGATTTTTATGATCATGAATCTTATTTAGACAACACTAATGATCTCGTCTTGGCCATGCTGACACTACCGAGGTAGAAGTTTTGATATACAAGTATTGTCATTAAAGTAGAATATTATAAGATAAAATAAGTTGCTCGGTAGTTAATTGATAGATAGAAGATTTAATTTAAAATGAGTTAAGCATGCATACTTGATCTTAAATAGCTACAGAAAACCATTAACGACCCTAACGTCGAAGGATTTGGGTAAAATCTGTCAAGAGACTCAAAAGAGTATTACCCAACTTATTTAGCCTTAGAAGTAGTCAATGCATGATCAACAATCGTGGTTCAATAGTGGTGACGGATGCATCGACACATGCAGAGGTATCATGGAAAAAGATTCTTTAACAAATAGCTTTAGAGCACGATATGGCTCATCCTTCAGTAGAGTTACATGTTCCTGTAATGGAATGAGATCCTTCAACCATAGCCTGATTGGTCCAAAGTTGACTATATGGCTTGCTTTATTCCTGCAATAATCAAAATGGTAGTTGTTCTTATGACAAATAAAAATCTCCAGGGCCTTGAACTGAGTATCTTAATATTATACTGATTGCACTGTATTTTCGAGGAGTAATTATCTGTTAGCTCTTGATATAGAATTAGATTGCCGTGATTGGACAAAACATACTCTGGAAGTTTACTAGCCTTTAGGTTATAAAGGATGATATTAAATTCTTTTTACAAGATCTAATAAGTAGCTCTAAATCTCATAAATTAAAGAAGAAGAGTTGAAGATTGTATTGACTTGAACAAAATTTCAAGATTTAATATTAAATTCGGATCTAATAGACTATCTTCTAATCGCATGATAGGAAAAGGAGAACATTGGGGTACTTCCATACAAGTGATTTATAAACTCTAGATCAATTAGCAGGCCGTCAAATTTTGGGATAATCTATAATCAACGACTGAAAATATTTGTGATCAATCATTTAGGTATGAATCCCTAATTATGGATACACTATTCAATAAGATTGTCAGCAAGATGCTCAGGTCTGTAAAGTTAATCACAACAGAGATTGAGAAAGGATGAGAAATTAAGTCAGTGATGATGATTCAACAATGGCTGATAATTATGAATGCCAGTCATGGTGACCTTTACGTCTGACTGTGCGAGGGTGCGGTGATCCTCAGCTGGGCGAGAGATTAGGATGCCCAGTTAGGGCAGCGGCCGCTTAGTGCGCGAGTCTAGGATCCCCGTCTTTTTCTCGGGTTTTTTTCGTGAGCGCTCGCAGTTTTTACGCCTCTCTGGGATCCACAGGTTTTCTTTTAAAGACCAGTTCTTGTTCTTTAGGGTACCTAGGCTGGAGGGCCCTTGTTTTAGTTTTTCGAGCTCGTTAGCTCGTACCGGTCGGGCCAGTTTTTCTTTTAGATTGATTTTTCCGGAGAGTCCCTCTCACCCGTCTCAGTGGCGTAGTTTTGGAGTAGACCTATTGGATCGCACTTCCAATTAGAGGGCGAGACGGAAGAGCCTTTTGTAGGCTACCTCACCGCTTGAGTTTTGTTTACTTTTCGCCAACAGATTTGGCGATGCTACATCCGAATCATCCGTGTATACATCTGAATCCTCTATGACTACATCTGAATCAATTACTGTTAATTTGAAGGAGTTACATTTGAGATTGGATTGAGTCACAAATGAGTTTGGCTAAAGTTGAGATGAATTATAGTTAAGTTGGTTACATGGGAGCTTGGTTACAGCTGAGTTGGTTGTAGTTGAGCTTAGTTTCCATTGAGCTAGATACTGTTCCGCCAGTAATTCCTGACGAAAAGAAAAGACCAGTTTATGAAAATCATCCTTATCAAACTACAAGCTACTACCACAATTGTTTGAAATAGCTAGTGGACGTGTCGGGAACTTAGTTAGGATGCATTTTACTCCATCGCATGCTTACGGAGGCACCCCAACCCTAAGAATTCCTTACCGCCTTAGAGTCATAGTGTGAGGTCTTACCTAGACCAAGAGCACAGACTATCCACTATGCTTGAGAAATTCAGCAAGAAAAGAATCAAAACATCAGACTCATTATCTACGCTTACTATGGTCTATCCATATGACTCACAATCATCAAAAGAGACCTGAATCATCTCGACCATGTCAATCATTAAATACTCAAGATATCTGAATCATCTCAATCATGATAGGCATTGAATAAATCATTGAAACTTGAAATTGATGGGGAACAAAGAAAATCATATACATTTTTATACTGGAGTCACACCTTAGAATCATAATATGAGATCACACTCAGATCAAGATCCTAGATTATCCACTAAATCTGAGAGGTTAGATAAAGACCAAGAACAAAGACTCAACATCCACATCTCCAGATCCATTAAACATGATTTATAATTAATTAAAAGGTGACAGTTTAAATATGGATCAATATAATCTATGTATAAAAATAATAAATATGGGTAATTAAGGTAGGATGAGTAGTATGGAGGTTTACATACTAAACTAAGTCGGGAAATTAACATGCTGAATAACTAGAAAACTTGTTTCATTGCCAATAGCTCTAAATTTAATTGCTAAGCCTTATTTACTTGCTTTCTTTTGGAGCCATTAAATATCTTGTTATTGTTAATTAATTAGTTATGCTCAACATTTGTTGATGTTCTTTTCTCCCTATTACATGGATTGCAGGCAAAACACCTGCATTGTGATATTGGGAGAGTTGAACATCAGCTTATGTAGTTACTATTATCAGGTACGCATGCTATAGTTTGTTCAAGGTATTATATAATGCTTTTATTTCTCTTCTGATACAATTGGGATTCCATTTCTGTTGTTACATGTTAACTGCTATGGAAATTTATGCAATATAATTGTGACATATTGTAGTTTTGTGGTTTATTGGTTAATTTGTGAATGTCGTTCGTAAAAAAAATTCTCTAATTTTCAATTCTCAATTGCGATCTTTAGCAAACATAATACTACGGGTAATATGTAAACGGGTATCCCAGATCCGAGAAGGAGCGGGCCTCACACTACATGACAAACCCCAAACACGCCTCATCCCATCCAATCATTTGTACAGAGTCGGATCCTAAAGCCATCATTTAGAACATGCTTCATAAGTGGAACCACACAATGGAGAACCGAACAATTGCCCCTCAGAAGGTGGAGGGAGCATTTGGTAGTTTAGGCCGAGAAATACATAGAAATCGCACAAATATGATGAATCATCCTCAAACATGTATTACCCACCTCCCCAAATGTGAGTCACCAATTTATCCAGCAACTGCATCAAGTATTATGATTAATTGACCACCATCTCAATTTATGCAAATTTGTCTATGTTAAGCCATTTCCCTATACTGATGGTATGCTGATGGTAAAACCCCAAATGTAGCCATTTTGGGCATGAGAATACAAGAAGTATCAATGTACCTTTGCTTATTAAATAATCAAACGAAAATTGTGGACCTTAACAAATATATGCCAGTAACTTAAAGGCGAACATCATGCCTGACATCAACCATCCTGAGCATTCAAGATATAACTCACCGGCCAAAAAAATGAAACATGCAACGGTTAAAAAAAACAAAATACGATGGCAAGGCAACAATATGACAATAGTCATCTAGAATTCAAAAAGTTTATAGCGAGAATACCCAGAAGCCTGTAAACATGCATTAGTTTTAATATTGGAAAAAATGAAAATACCAAACAAATATTAAAGTGCAAACTCCAAGGGTAAGCAAGGAATACCATTTTAAAACCCCATAAAAAACTATTTTATCAGCAAAAAATAACAAGACAGCTTTCCAGAAATTCTGTAGTATTTAGAGAAGTGTCATTTAAAAAGAGATCAAGAAACTACTCTATCAGATGATATTAACAAGATGTCGAACCTGGATGGAAAAAGCAATCCCTAGAATGTTATTTGCCAGCCAATGCTTTTTTGAAGCATACCATATGCAAAAGAAAATTCCTGGTATGGAAGCAACAGCTTGAGACTTTGTAAATTCAAAAGATGCAGCTGCAGGGGAGAGAACATGATATGGTTGTTTGTTAGTTATTTTGACTAAATTTTAGCACAAATCAAGAAGATCCATCTTTCCAGAAAAAGCACAATGTATTGATGGCAAGGGATATGCTAAAGGTGTGAACTCTAAACAATGTAATCTCACGTGGTATAAAAAGTCAACTTTTATAGCACTTTGAAAAGGATATTAAATTTCCAAAGAACCCAAACTTGAATTTCGCTACATGGACTCCAAGGTAGATCCAATAATAATCTCACAATCTACAAAGATGAAGCGAGCATGATTCTTAACTCTTATATCAGGCAACTAAACAAACTCTATTGCCTAGATTTATGTAACAGGCAGAACTTGAGAACTATGAAATAACATTATCACATTTACTTTCTTGATGAGAACAGATATCCACCCAAAATACTGCACTGTACTTCTAAAGGTTCATCAATAAGGATGGAAAAAGAAAAACCGCCTTTGGTGCAAGTAGAGGAGGATTTGGGCATTACATAGTGATATGCGACTTTTCTAGGCGATAGCACCTTCTTGGCTCATGGTTTGAGCAATTCAGACGTTGTTGAACAGCTATGCAGACCACTTTCTATAAAAAATAATAATTGGCAGACCTCTTTTATCAACTCGGGATTAGCGAATGAAAAGATCAGGTGAGAAGCCGGTAAGGGATCATGCAATAGGCAGAGAGTCAGAGAGAGGGAGAGCAGCATCTGGGCTCCTCCATATGACTGAGAAAGGAGAGATGTTTCAGATGAGAGGCGAGGGGACATCTTGCACATGATTATCAGGATCATCTTGTCTGCTTTCAATGCAATGGAGTTGAGCCCAGGTAAAGATTTTACATCGGCACATAATCGAGGAAGATCAAGAGAATGCCAGCATTTGATGAATGTTGAATCTTTAAGGTCAACAAATGTTGGGTTAAATGAATAACCTAGTGAGTATCTGCACTGCACATAGAGAATTGGTACCCGTGGCATAAACAAAGGAAGAAAACTTGAAAAATGATCTTGTGAAAATATAAAATGCGGAACAAGAATAAGATGAAAATTTTGATTTAAGCGGAACCCTACTCCACATTAATGGGATGAAACCATGAGAGAAAGCCACCAAGGGCTGTATTTTTCGATTATGTTTCTCGATGAGTATATGAAGTGTGTGGCTCTTTATATAGCCCCACCAATAAGACCAAGTCCTACCACTCCACAATGCGGGACGAAACAACCGGTCCCTTAGACAATTCTCTCAATATCTCAAAAACACCCCCTCAAGCTGGAGCATGGAATGCTCAGCTTAGAGAATACAAAACTCAACACATACACACACAAGCCGAGTACACAACTCAAGTGTTACTCAAAATCAAAACTGCATTACTTGTAGTTGTAATATGGAGATTCAGCAAGTTCTATTGGGATCTTAATGCTCTAGAGATGGAAGACTAAAATAAATATCCCCAATAGAGACCTTTGCGAGTGTTGCAACCGCATGATAATCTGAACAATGGGTTTCATCATGAATCCTCTAAATGGGTCTCTCTCGATAAGAGCCTCAAATTTGATCTTCTCCCATATACTAGCTAAGAGAATGGGATCTCTGGAGACTCTATGATCTCTCCATGTGAAACCTTTCATTGGTATATGTCAAACATTGTCCACATTCAAACTCAAAGCCCAATTTATAAGATAAGGGGACCCATTCAACAAAAACATGTCATATGTGCGCCTCATACAAAACATGGGTGTGTTCTCTGATACTCCATATATCTCTCATATTCATGCAGTGGATAAGGAGGTGGTGGTTGGGGGTCTGGGAGAAGGGGCTTGGTCCCCATTATTTGTAGCAGAGCTGTCGGACCAGAGGGTGGTGGAATTTTTGGAGATGCAAGCTGCTCTGGTGCTTGAGCGGCCACCGTAAATGGGCAGGGATCATCTGGTTTGGGGAGATTGTAGATTTTGCGTCAAGAAGGCTTACTTGCATTTCATCAGGGAGGAGCGTGGTGTAACGGAAGAGGAGGGTGTGGATCTGCGTATGATTTGGAGAAGCAGGGTACCGCAGAAGGGTTCTCACGAAGGAGTGGCAATGACGGATTTTCGGGGTGGTTGACACTTCATGTGATAGGCGCGGCCTGACGTTGGAGGACTTGGACCACTTGTTCTTCTCGTGCCCGCCTTCTGCGGATGTCTGGGTGAAGATTGGCGTTCCATGGCTTATCCCTCTGGATTTTGAAGGTTTTTGGCGAGTTCTGAGGAATGTTTGTGTCGTGGGACATGAGGATTGCACTCTCTCGTTTGTTGTGATCCGGGTCATTTGATCGGCGCGGAACGGTGTCATCTTTGGGGAGGTTCCTTTTCACTCGGAAAGTGTGCTTCAACATTGTAAGGCGTTGTGTAGGTATATAGCGTCAGGTACATGTAAATCCTTTTTGGTCTTTCCTTTTTTATAAATTTATAGAACTTTCATTCAAAAAAATATTCATGTAGGAGATATAGTTTTCTATATACTATCTAAGAGAATGGGATCTTTGGAGATTCTATGATCTCTCCACGTAGAACATTTCATGGGTTTCTGTCATATATCGTTCACATTCAAACTCAAAGCCCTATTTATAAAATATAAGAACCTAATATGCGTGCCTCGTACAAAACATGGATGTGATCTCTAATACTCCATATATCTCTCATATTCGTGTAGGAGATACAATTTTCTATCCTTCTTTCTGTCAACCTTTTTCCTTTTTTATAACAGCCCATCATCCCTTTTTTGTCGAATTATTTTTCCTCTCTTTTTATTTCATTTCTTTCTATCTTGTTTAGAATTTCACTTCACCCTTTTCGGTACAAGGCTTGAAAGACCTTTTCAAGTCCAAACAAAACATAAAAAAATAGGCCAAAGGCAAAAAGTTGCATGATGTCCTTCATCTTCTTTTTCTTCTCGGCTTCTTCAGTTATCATCATTTCATTTTAGGCCTTTAAAAATAAAACAATACCATGATTTTCCTTTGTATGTCCACAACTTTTTTTCTTTGCTCTTTTCTTCTTTGCCTCCTATTTTTCATTCGTTCGCAACTTTTTCCAGTTGTGACTTAGTGGGCCCAAAATAAATCAAAACAAAGGAGGGATCCACTATAATAAAGTAACAAAGGAATAAAGCAAAAATGTGCCAATTAAAAATCATAGAAGGATATATTCTTTTCTTCCTACTTACTCCATTAAACGAGATGTATTTGAGGGTTCCCATGGAACCCAATGTCGTTGCACACAGCTTTCCTCGTGTAGCATCTTCCTCATGACACTAACGGCTCCAATCATGCAGCAAGAGCAACCATGCACCTCCCATGTCTAGCATCGATGGTGCTTCTTCTTAATATCCATTGATGCCTTGTAGAGAATTTGCTACAACTGCATGTTGAAATCACAACCAATCAACCTAGTGGCTATCTCTATTGTCGATCACTCTACTTCCATTTTTTTGTTACTCCCAGATCATCACCACATCCGTGCTTTTCCAATACCACAGTGCGACGTGGTTGGGGGGAGGGGGATCTTTTGTTCTTCGTGTCTCCCCTATAATTGCTCGTGTTGCCCTAATGGACTCAAAAGAGACGTCGATAAAGATGCACATCGACAGACTTATCCTAGTGCCTCCAATTTGCCCCTTCCATGAAGCAAATCATATCATCAGCATGTTGCAAGAAAGATACAAGATAATCGATCCACACATAGATAAACCCTTAAAGAATCTTCAATCACGTATTACATTAACATTTACAAGCAACCAAAGCATTCAGTGTCACGTCGAAAAGGGGGGATTCAAGGGACAACCTTGTATGTGTAGACCCAGTTAAGAAACATAATTGGGAAGTGCAATCAGTTTTCTGTTGCATCAATTAAAGCTCGAGCTTCCCTGCCAAAAATAGCGTGCTATCTCCATCGTTTTAGTCTAACTAAAAAAATCCACCCAGGCCCATGGAACCGTCATGCTTTAATATGTCGATTGACTGACGTAGAAACCTCCTTTCTAGATATTTTGTCATAAGTCCTTTCCCAACTTCAACAATGAGTCAAACCCCTTTTTTGTTCCAGTCTGACTTTGAATAAAGCAATTAGAACCTCCTAAGTGAATAATTGGGGATGCCCCACCGCATCATGACCCTCAACATCCTTAGCAATTTGTCAATCATGGTCATGTGTTTAGATTTGACTGTCAGATGGAAAAACCTAATGGCAACATCCCCCTCATTAAGCCAAGTCCCACGATGACTGCTACCTTCACTAGATATAAATCTTCATATCATCCTCCTTGACCACGTATGCATGTTTCCTTCACGAGGACACCTCCTCCACTCTTTCCAGCCTAAAAAACCCCAGAGTGCCTTGTGACTCCTCTATCTCATCTCCTCCCTCACCCCCCTCATGTAGTCCATCAAGAATAAATATGTTGGAGTATTTGAGTTATGCGTCACTTGAGTTGTAGATGGGTAAATGGATCATTCCAGGATCCATTTACCTCATACAGAGTTTAGTCTCACATCTACCGTCTGTGGGATGTGGAGACTCGGTGGGGGCTATATATAGACCCCCGCACCCATTGTATCCAGTGAGAAAGTGCAATGCATACACCAGCCCTTTGAGGCGTTCTCCTGTGGTTTCATCCTGCTCCTTAGGGAGTAGGGATCCGCGTTAAATCCTAAGTTCTCATGTTTCTTTATTATTTTATTCTGATACGCTGCCGCATTCCTATTTTCTAACATGGTATCAGAGCGGGACGATTCTCGAGGATAAGTTTGTTATTTTATTCGAGATTCGTTTATGGAGTTCTTAGATTATTCATGTTCATTGAGTTCCAGCTTCTAAGGTTTTCTTGAAACCCTAGAAACACAGGCCAAGGCTTCATTCAGCCCTATAGCATCAACAACAGCCCTTGATGGCCTTGATCAGGCCATCTGCAACCATTTGAGAGCTGCCTCCAAGAACAGAGCACCTCCAGCCAAGGGTTCCACGATGGGAACCCTATCTCGAAGGCTTCGGATTCCAGGCGACCCAGCAGTTCTTGGCCCCTTCTCCAAGATGCATCTCCGCGCACGATGCTCTAAGAGCATCCCAAATCTCGAGCCCCGTTACTCCAAGCGAATCCAACAGCCACCAGGCGGAGGCACCCTCCTCCGTGCACGTGCTCCAACTCCTTCGCCGCCAACTCCTCTCCAATCCGTGGCGGCTCTGATGGCTCCAGGCGGAGGAACTTCTTATGCAAGGACGACACCTCTTGAGCGCATGTGACGCTACCCCTGCTCCATGTCGCTCGTGTGTGCTCTTCCTCTACGGGACACCTCACACAAGGTAACACATGAGCCCAGGCGAGCTCCAGGCAGGTGAGCAGCATCCCATCATCGCCCTTGCGCAGACGGCACGATCTACAGATCTTACAAGCAATGCGGCAACACTTGGAACCCCCCAGGCAGAACCCTCCCTCCCTCGCGGTTCCAGGCCCCCGTGCGCAAAGAACTTCCTCGCGGCGCCCCTCCTCTTCGATTGGGCTCGGTGGCGGCAGCAGAAGGGAGCCCCACCCATCGGGGCGGCGGCTTCTACGTGAAGAAAAGGTTCCAACGGGAACCCTAAATAGAGAAGAAAGGGCCAAGTTGGGCCGAAGTTAAAAAAGGGGGGTTATTGTAAGGACCCTAGGTGGGCTGAAAAGAGAAATGTGACGAAAAAAAGAAGGGCCTTATGTATTAAAATAAAAGAAGAGGAATGTTTCAAAAAAAGGAGGAAAGAGAAAAGGTTGAGAAAAATTTTGAAAAGGCTTATCACAAAAAATAAGAAGAGTCGGTTATTAAAAAAAGGAGAAAATAACCAAGACAAATTGCAAAAAAGCCGTAAAAAATCAAGAACGGCTAAGTGATTCATTGTTTTTGTTTTCCCCATCTTTATAGTCTTCTCCCAACTTTGTTGATGCCATTGATTTTCGACAAGTATGGGAGAAAGGAGGGTATGTATAGAGTCACAGGTCCATTCAGATGTCGGATTCTCATGACCAGCCGGATGTTCAGACTCTACAGTTCAGATGATTCAGACTCGACGTCATATTAGTTCCGAGTCTTCAATTCAGACACGCACATGTATGCGGTCTTTTCAGATGTGCACATGTTTGCCATCATTGTTTGTGGTCCCCATCTTTTGTGTTTCAGCCAGGATTTTCATGTGATCCATAGGGACTCCAGAGTAGAGATCACATTCCCTATGCCATGTTGGCTAGGGTTTTCATGTGGTTCATAAGGACTTCAGAGTAGAGTACCATTTTCTAAGCCAGATGGGAGAGACTCAGTTCTCTGACGAGGATACTTTTTCAGACTCCATTCTCCAGCGATTGTAAACTCCAGTCCAGATCCTTCCGAGGTTCCTATACTAGAGAACCCACTTCGAGGTCCCTATGAGAGAGACCCATCTTCAGAGATCTGTGTACGGATAATTAGCAATGCCCTTTATTCGGCCCTTTCAGAGATGGAGCAGTTGTCCCCATGTTGTGGCGGGCTAGAGTTCTCCATGTGGAGACTCATTTTCAGTTGCAGTGACTCTGACAGGCGCAGTACAGAGCACATGTTCTCCGACGAGGAGATCCAGTTTGACACACTCCAACCCGTTTGTCCTCCTCACCTGCATGGCATGAGAAGCAACATCCTCAACAGCAGTCGACAGTTGTGCGCGTTGAGTTGATATTGTTTGTAGTGTCATGTATTGTGAGCTGAGATTTCTTTCTGTTTGTCCAAGCTGAGCATTGCATGCTCCAGCTTGAGGAGGAGTGTTGGAGTATTTGACTTATGCGTCACTTGAGTTGTAGATGGGTAAATGGATCATTCCAGGATCCATTTACCTCATACAGAGTTTAGTCTCACATCTACCGTCTGTGGGATGTGGAGACTCGGTGGGGGCTATATATAGACCCCCACACCCATTGTATCCAGTGAGAAAGTGCAATGCATACATCAACCCTTTGAGGCATTCTCCTGTAGTTTCATCCCGCTCTTTAGGGAGTAGGGTTCCACGTTAAATCCCGAGTTCTTCGTGTTTCTTTATTATTTTATTCTGATACGCTTCTGCATTCCTATTTTCTAATAAAATACAATTACAACAGTTTAATTCCAGTGTCCTCATCTCAAAAAGCCCGACTTTGAATTCATCAAGGGTCGCACTCAGAACCACTTCGCAAATAAGGTCAAGCATAGGAAGCAGTCTAGCATCAACAGCTACCTCTCTAATGCAGCACTCCTTGCATGAACAAACTGATCTTGTCCGTAATATTATCGAAAGCCTGCAAAAACGAATGCCTATTAGCTATATTATTAGGTTAATCAAGGAAGGAAAGGCTTACATTTGAGTTCCCTATAATGATCATTGGTGATGTCCTAGCAAGGTTCGAAATATCGATATCAATATCGTATCGGTTAGACCGAAAAGGGATATATCATAAATATATTGGGATATATCAACAATATCGGTGGAAATCTCGGAAATGATGTAAAAAAATAATTTTGTTGCAAACTAAGATAATACTAGTTCTTAAAGCAATAATAGCATACAAATACATACTTATATGCAAGAATGAGGTGTATTTAAAAGACCAGTAGACATTATATCGCACATATCGTTGTTGGCAATACTGATTTTTGACTGCTAAGAAATACTAGAAAGGAAACGATGAAATTCAAACAAAAACTTAGTGGTATCAAGGAGGTGTATTTAGCACATTAACCTTACATCACATGGTATATTATATCTAAATGAAATACCAAGCTATATCAGATATCATACGAACAAACTAATGGGCATAATAACATATACGTATGCAAAAATTACTTGATCAAGTCTAGAGTTGCTTCATCTCCATCACAAAAGAAGGCGAAGACCCCTATTCAAGCGCCCCGAACCCAAAAAAATATATAAATCACAATGGATTTTTAATACCAAGAATAGATTTTTTTTTTAAGCTTACCAAGAATAGATATAAAAGCAAACTCCCAAAAAATAGACCAAAAAATAAAAAAAATATGTGATATTGAGCATTATTGACACCATATCAATGGTATCTGATTGATATCTACCGATATCTGGGAAATTTTGTATTGAGATCTTCATTTTTTATCGATATGAAACAAATTGTTGATATTTCGTAGATATCTCGTGAGATATCATATAACTTGATATACACCCAATAGCAAAACCCTCCCTCTAGCGATACCGATATATAGCAGATATATCGTGATATTTTGAGTCATGCTAAAAATAACAAATTTAATTATTTATTCGTGTCAGATTTGTTTCCAACTACGTTAACATAGGGAGTGGCTAGGAAATCTCAACCACTCAACTTTTGAAGCTTAAAGAATACAAAATTACCTTCCAACCTTTATTACTTATAAAACAAGCAGCGAATTCAACTAGCATAGTTGATATCAAAATAGAGCACCGACATCGACATGATAAAGATGATACAACTTGAAATAAGGAAGGTTTGCACTAAATACTTAAAATTTCATGAATATCGATGATACTAGATAACATATCACTGATATATCACCTGATATCAATTGATACTGATATCTAGGGTAATATTGATATCCCCAACTTGTCGGTATGGATATATGGCCAATATATCGAGGATATGTCGGATATTTCAATCCATGGTGCAATATATCGAGCATATGTCGGGATATTTCAATCCATGGTCTTACCTGCAAACTTGTAACATGTCGTTACAAATATAAAAAGATAACTTAATGCCCTATCAATGGGGTCATTAACAAAGTCGTAGGTTATTTTTCATTGGATCATAGCAGAAATCCCAGACTACCTCCCCTCTTCAGCAAGTATCAAACCTCCCCTCTTCAGCAAATATCAAATTTATAAGCCAACGCCTAACCTCGTGATCGTCCACGACAATGTGCGATACAAAAGAGTCCAGTTTACAACCCATGTCTCCAAGTCTGCTCATCGCACCCCTCGATGATATTTATTTAGACACGAGACCAGCATCACTATTGGGGGCTTTGGTACTCATCCCGACTTTCCCTTCACTCTTTTTATAGACAACTAAGTATAGGTTAACTCAGTATGTTGCTGACACATATATAATCGATATTTGGGGTACTCACTGAGTACGGCTTCTGACTCCAACTATATATTCGGGTTCGCCTCCACTCCTAACAACTCAAGGTGCCTTTTCTTTGTAGTAAAAACAGCAAATGGTTTTTTTCTCGTTGTTTCTTCTTAACTCTTCATGCCTCTGCAAATTTCTTGAATTGATGAGTGATAAATGCTATTCCTTCATCTTTGAATTCATTAAAGGTTGAGGTTGCTTGGAAAGCTAGACTCTTCACATTAGCTTTCTTCGCTTCTAGATTGACTTTTCTTTCCTATTCCTTCTAGACATTGTAAGCAAGTGTCTATCCAATTAGATCATCCCACAAAGCATCTCTAGGTCATTTGCTTCCTTGATCATTGTGTTTGTAATCCTCTACTCGATAATTGCAAACTAGGGAGCTTTTTCGTGAGTTTGACTTCCTAGATTTACACACCAAGTTTGGATGTGAGTTTATTATTTCCATGAAATGAGTGTACATCTCATAATTGCCTTTGTTCATACTGAAAAACTAATATATTTGTTGTGATATATTTACTCAAAATTCTGTTACTCGCACATAGTTTCTCTAAATTTCGAGGTTGTTTTGCATACGGATATGAGGTTGAATTCCTCCTTGTTCACCTTGCACAAAAAGGCATTAGGCCTTCGAGATGTTTATTGCATTATTCTTTGTCATTTGTTGATGCAAACAGGAATTCCAATGGCGAAATAAAATATATTGATGGTGGAAATTTGGTGGAAGAAGAAAGTAGAGGATGAGAGAAGAGAAGATCGCGTCGGTTGCGCGGGATTTTGGAGAGGAATCGCCAAGATCGTGTCGAGGGAGAGATAGAGACAAAGAAGAGATAAAGAGAGATAAACTCAATTTTTCTTATAATCTGAACTATCCCTTACAAAAGACTACCAACTTCTTTATATAGTAGAGGTGGAATTACAAAAATAGAAAGTGAATCAAAATTGAAATCTAACTCGATCTTAATTGATTTGAATCAAGATTCAAATCTACATTATCCTAATTTGACTCTAATTCAAAATTCAAATTTAAAATTGACTGACTAATTTCGAGATCACACGCGATCTCTTTATTTAAATAAAAATGCGATGAATCGAATAAACGTAAATAAAATTAACGGATAAAAATATCAAGCCCTATATTTTAATTTTGTGCTGCATCAATTCTCCTCCGCTTGAAAAAATTCGTCTCCTGACGAATTGCTTGATCTTCGATGTTGATCTTCGATGTTTGACGATTTGATGTCAACTTCCTTGTTAGCCTCTTGGAAGAATAGATGTGGAGCAAACGGTGGAACCCAGATGGCTTTTGTGCGGTGGTTGGAATCGGCAACCTCATGTTGGAAGAACATATGTGGCGCAAAGGGCGGCGTCTCCACGAGCTTTGTCTCCTTATTGCGGTGATCGAAAAACTGATGAGGCATGAACAACATAGCCTTCGGAGAACCCATAACAAATGTATGGCACAAACCTAGGATGAGAGGAGATGTGGGCAATGAACTAACCCATAGGGTCCTTATATAGATGAATCCCACATTCCTAGTCCTATTTGGAGAAGGTAGCAGCCTTAGTTTCCTTTTCTCAGTACATACGTTTAAGTTTTCTCACCCCAGAGGGTAGAAATGCATTTTTTCTACCCTTTCATTTAGCTATATCCTCCGCCACAAGTCTCTCTCTACTTTAACTTCCTGTTGAAAGTTGGACATCCTGTCAATAAATTTCTTGCATGCAACTGTCCCATATTCACATTTGCATAACCTTCCTGAAAGTTGTTTGCAAAACTTTAAGAGCGGTATCTTTGCGGATCTTGATTGATTAAATTGCTCAAACTCAGCAATTATTCTTCCTGTAGTTTCTGGAATCACGAGATGGTTATTGTAATTTGACCTCCACCCTATCAAATACGAATAATGGGAACATAAAAGAAAGTAGTAAATCCATGGGATCTTTAATAAAAAAGCAACCTGGAATTGGGTTTTCCTGAAAATGCACCCATAACAAACCCCCTTTTCCAAGGAGCCTCGGGTGTTCCCGATTTCCACGGGATTGTAAATCCATGTATGGTTTCTTGTATCACCAATTAAATGTAGCAAATATTGGTAATTGCAGCCCACCACAGTGGCAGACAACCCATTATCCCGTTTATTAAGGGGTTTGATTCTTTCTGCCGAGAACTCCATCTCTTGCATTAGGGTTTCTTCCGTCCAAAGCATGAGGTGGTGGTGCTTCCTGAGGTGAGAACGGTGGCGTCAGCGGTGAGAAAAGTGGCCTGGCAGGGGGTTGGCTTAGACTGGTGCTGCACGGACATTGTCCACTCCTTCTGGGACTCGCTCCGGTCGAACAAGGGTAGGCCGAAGATGGAGATTCTTCACCCGGTGGTTGTATTGTGGGCGATCTGGAGAGGTAGGAATGATTTGCTTTTCTCGGGACAAAGATTCTATAAGGAGAATGTGTGGCTCTTTGCTAAGCGTTTGGTGGAGGATTGGGTGTTGTAATGGGCCTTGGTAACGGCGTCTGGTTGTAATCTCCCCTTTCCTCTCTTTTTTCTCTTCTTTTACTCTTCAATAAAGGCTTGGGGCGTGCACCATCGAGTGTATCCCCCTCAATTATGGATTTCAAAAAAAGAAGAGACCTTGGTGACTCCAACGCTCACTGAAGCGCGGGGGTGAGGGGGCTCGAGCACCTACCTCAGCGAAGGTTGAGGACAGCTTGCGACGACGGCGCACTTGACGTTATTGGTGACAAAGGGAATGCGTCGACGTAGCACCTTCTGCGACAGCAGCTTCGGGGGGTGTGGATGCGAGAATCGGAGGCGGCGGTGATGCAACCTCTTGGACAGCCACTTTGACTGCGAATAAATCGAGGATTTCCAGTTCTTCCCCTGCTGGATACTCGTCGAATATGGGTCCAGAGTCTTCGTTTTCTTCTTGCACAGCAGTTGTATTAAATAAATATTCATCTTGAGTGAAAATACCTTCGTTTCTTCGATCAAAAGCATGTTGTACAGCAGCTTTTGTGATCTGACTTTTGTCGTTGTCACGCGAAGTTTCATCTATTAAAGCGTCCAGCCATGCTTGCACCTTGACGCATGATATAAGCCGTCGCTTGAACTTGTGTTGTCGCGAATGAGCATGCGGGCCATGAGATAGGCGGCTGAGATCAAACTTCAAACGCCAATATACAACATCGTCGAATCGTAGAAATGATTCGGTTGCCATGCTCTGATACCAAATGATGCAAACAGGAATTCCAATGGTGAAATAAAAATATTGATGGTGGAAATTTGGTGGAAGAAGAAAGTAGAGGATGAGAGAAGAGAAGATCGCGCCGGTTGCGCGGGATTTTGGAGAGGAATCGCCAAGATCGCGTCGAGGGAGAGATAGAGACAAAGAAGAGATAAAGAGAGATAAACTCAATTTTTCTTATAATCTGAACTATCCCTTACAAAAGATTACCAACCTCTTTATATAGTAGAGGTGGAATTACAAAAATAGAAAGTGAATCAAAATTGAAATCTGACTCGATCTTAATTGATTTGAATCGAGATTCAAATCTACATTATCCTAATTTGACTCTCATTCAAAATTCAAATTTAAAATTGACTGACTAATTTTGAGATCACACGCGATCTCTTTATTTAAATAAAAATGCGACGAATCGAATAAACGTAAATAACCCTATATTTTAATTTTGTGCTGCATCATTTGTGATGACAACTCCGTTTTTAATTTTGTACCCCTAGTAATTGGAATGCATATCATCCCATATTCTGTATCTCACGGATTCCAAATATATCTACATGGTTATCTTCCAATAACCAAAATTATTACCATTAAACAATACATGAACTACAATAGATCATCCTACATATGACTTGGAGATAGTGGTTATATGCGTGAATTTCACTTACATCCTCTATGCAAACATAGCTCAGATACCATATACCAAATCACAGTGCTCTTTGGATGGCTAACAGAAGATATATGGGCAATAAATAATATCATATTAAATAAATACCACAAAGATATGAAACCATCTACTGAACAAACGCAACCACAATACAAAAGTATTTTACCGTGAAAACCCTCAGGAAAAAAATCACAACTCATATTCCCTGACTTAGGTTTTCTGATCAATCACATTGATAAACTAATCCACTAACGAGTTATTTCTCGACAAATAACTCAACTGCTTACAACACTTTGGTCTAGACCAAAAATCCTTACAAGCAAAAGGTAAACTTAATAAAACAACAATTTATAAAGCCTTAAATAAATATGAAATAAAGAATAAAGCTAATAGATGCTCATCATAATTGAATAAAGAATTGCAAATATATTGTATAAAAAATAGCTCTAAAAATTGAAGCAGTTTGATGCAAAGAGCGATGCTCGGATGAAATGTTGAGAGAAAGGCATTGTGGACAATTTCTCTAATGTAGTGCATGTAATGCGGGTATATGTAGGGTCTTTCTCGAGGAATAACCATGTGTATTTATAGGTGAGCTAACAAGATCCACAAGGTTAGAGGCTCTTTAGGAAAATACAATAGCTAGAAAATTAGATAGCATCTTCCCTTTAGGAATATAAATCTCTAGAATATCAAATAGGATTGCTTTATCAATCGATCGATCAAGAGATTCAAGGTGACTAATGGTTTAATCAATTAGTAGAGAAATATGCGCTGAGAATTTGATTTCGAAAGGTGATAGATCACAAACAAAGAAGATCAATCAAAACAAGGTTGATTGACCCGGTTGATCGATCAAGTTATAACCACACAGCCCAATCATGCCAAACAACTTGAAACATTATGCACTTCTCATGTACATCTACCAGCTACCATCATGTTTACGTTCAATACATAATAAGCCAAAAAATTCAAAGGATAAAACATCTAAGGGATATCAAACCTCCTCCACAGTTCTTTTGCGAGTGAACAGTGAAGGAAATGATGCTCAAAGTCCTCCCCATCATCGCTAGTCTTTTTTACCATAAACCCAAAGGAGGACCTCGACAATTGACTTGGGAATTGACCTTCCATATGGATATATAATTGCATAGTGAATTAGGTTTGACTGACACGAATATATAGGTTCGCTTCTTATAGATGGATCCAGGTCATTTTTATGGGCTTTAAAATTCAAAACATAACATTCTGATCAATGATTTAAATCACATTAAATTAACCCATGTCTTAATAGATAATAACGAGTTTTGAACAGACAACTTGGTAAAATTTGCATGGCCATAATTACGCTAGGCATATCAAGCAATTGCAAGGTTTCACAAAGGCATACGTAAAAGCATCATTTTTTTCAACATGGATTACATTATAATGTTTGGGTGCACCCATTAAGGAGCAGGGATCTCAACATGTTCAATTAGACTAGATTTTCATAACTAAGTTTTGCATCAGTCTTAGCCATGTTCAACAGGCTAACAAGGTAGACGGGCCATATAAATTATAATAATGCCTAAATCCCACCCTACTTCCCACAAAACATTAGGTAAGAATAAGAAAATACTTACATGTGAAATATGGCAGCCGCAAAATTATTAGCTTATCATTCCAGTTGTCAGGAAGAAAATGTTTTGTTGCAGGTAATATAGTTGCACTGAAAACACGAACAATCAACATCAGAAACTATATCATGTGCTGGAGGTGTCCTGTTGGTATCTACCACAGAAATTAAATAGGTACAGATATTAATCATTTGAAGGTCGAGATGCCTACGATAGAGCGAGTATTCCCAGAACGAAAAAGTAGCCAGTGAGAACAGTGTTAACCAAATCCTTCGATACGAACTTGAAGAGTAAGAATAGTGACAAGAGCACGGCACTTCCAACCAGAGGAAAGCGCATTGCATGCTCATTTGACATCGTCTCCTACATCAGAAAAATAAAAATTCCAAACATAAATATAAGAAAAATAGAAGGGCAGGCTAATTCATGAAATCCCAAATATATTTAACCTCCAAGATAAAGCCAGTTATCATATAGTATAATTCTTGAGGTTTAAGATCGGAGTCTGTATATACCTTACCGAAAACACAAATCCCCTCTCTCAAATTTCCATCCCCCTACACAGGATTGAGAGGTTCTAATTTTCTTGAATATCAAAAGAGCAAGATCAACAATTGTTCTTTTGATATTGCAAAGAGAAAAAATGTACAGAAAAAAACTGTCTTTTATCTTACCGAAGGTGGCGTGGACTTCACCGATCGGTAACAACCCACATAAACGGTCAGGCATGCAGTCAAGATCACATTCAGGTTGGGATTCACACTCGTTACAAGCGGAGCTAAAGTCAATCCTGCAAGCAAAATCGCACTCTTAACTTCACTGTGAATACAGATCTAACCAAAACGACCCGGCCCAGACATCGACGATGAAATTCACCTGCAAGTGCGATGTTCGCGGCACGCTCACACGCCTTCATCCCGAGGCGTCGACTCAAACACGATCGGAGATATCTACCGGTAACTCAATGCTGATCTGACTGAACCTTCCAAGATAATTCACAATTAGTCATTGTATTAATAACAAGAGCGTTAAAATAAGCAAAAGGATCGAGAGATCGGGCATAGATCAGATGGTAACGGTCTTCCGATCGCAGATCTGGAGGTGGAGAAGAACGGATGAAATTTAAGGACAAACGTTAAAGAGATGGGGATAGACCTGGAGGATAGAGAGAGAGACGCCGGGTGCCACCGCAATATGCCGGAGCACCGCCGCGGGATGAGGGGAGGAGAATGGGTTGAAATTGGGGTGTGAATTAGAAATTAGGGTTTACACGTTGACTGGCCCGAATAACGTTACGGGCGTTAGGTGCTATTAGCGAGCGTTGGTGGGCCACATTGAATAATTTTTTCATTAGTTTCCCCTATTAAAACCTCTAGTTTAGTTGACCTTTTGAATCTAGCATTCAAGCCAGTACCACAATTGGACGATGGGGATCATTTTCAAACCCTCTGGTCAGGGATGTGCATTGGGTTAGGTCGATCTGACTCAATGGGAACCCAGTTCAACTTATATCGAGCGGGCTTGGCTTAAATTTTGACCCATTAAATAAACGGGTCGGGCTTGAGTCAATCGCTCAAGCCCGAGAGCTACCAACCAAACCCGATAAGGGCCCAATAAGATGTCTCATATAATAATCCACGATCCCAAATTGTAATATTGTTCTATACAATTCCCATCAATCTTTACTCCATGCTTACACGTAATTGTCTAGTCTCTTCTCTTGACGTTAACTCGTAGTTAAGCTTTTCTCGTCATCATTGTCATAACAGCAAATTTTCTCACTACATGATGAATATCACCTCTTTGCACACCTTCAAATCTCCTCAACAAATTGGCATATCATGTGTTTGGCAACTATCGAAACCCATGCTCGACTATTGTTCCACTACCCTTGTATCAAGTACACCCTTAGTCTTGTTAGTATTACCAGTTTTTATAACTGCTTGGAATATTTTTTTGAGATCCTGAACTTATGATCGAATTCTCCATCATTAGCAGATAAAAGCTAAGAGTGCATATGTCTGGTGGTTGATATGGAAGGAGAATTCTACCAGGAGTCACCAAGGTGCCTCCCATTCTCCCTCGAATATTTCCGAAGGCTGCAATATTTATGTTTAAAAATACACCTTAACCATGCGGTTAAGATTCCATAATCATGTCCCTAACTTCATAACTACACACCTCTCCATTTGCCGCCAAGAATTGATGGTTCGCTCCACCGTGGATGATGAATCCGTGATTCATCCCTCTAGAAGATGAAATAGAGCTTTGTTCCCAAGTAATTATCTGCATTTCTTCGTCTATTTTGCATTATTATCATTAACGAAATTGTAGATAATATCTGCATTTTAGCATGCACAATTGCACTAAATAAGAAGCCAAAATTCTCTTGTAAATTATCACATGTATACTATCCTATTTTTCTTGATTTTTATTTATGTTCACTAATTCAAAAAAATCAACTCTATAGTGTACATATTACTAACATTAATAAAAAAAATACCAAAAAAACTAACTTGTATATTTGCCTAATAAAATGCAAACCCTAATTTTGAGACAAAAGTTGCAAAAGTGAATATCTCCCTTTATACAGTCTCCTATGAACCCCTACTTACTTTTGAATTAATGTATATACAATTCTCTACAAAACAAGATCAAGTTCAAAAGAATCGGAGTTCATATATGCAAATTAGGATTTGGAGCCTAATTGTATATTGTACATATTGTATATTTTGACCTTATTATTTTATCCACAAAAACAATCATTTTTTATTTATTTCTTTTCATTTATTTTTTTATTATATTTTAATAAAATGTGTAAAAATACAAAATAAAAACTGAAGCAAAAAATCAAAGAAAATAAATCAACACAAGTATGTATATATAGTCTGTACACAAGTCCCCTTTATTTATTTTCTTTATTTTCTTAATTATTAAGAATCTAAAAAAAGATTATTGTATAAATATTTATTTTTTATTTTATATGACTTTATTTTGATTTTTCCTCATTTATAAATGATAAAACTTTGCAAAATACAAAAATGTGGTATTTTATGTCTATAAAGTATCATCAAATTTGTATGGATGATCTCTTTTTGTTTTAGGTCATTCACGATTGTAGATCTCATCGAGACGAACAACTTTCATGAGAACACTTTTTAATTTGACCTCGTTTGTTATTTATTTTTTATTTTCTTTAATTTATTTTTGATTTTTTTTGGGGAGTGACATGTGGCCGCTCCTGGAGCCGTCACGTATCGCCCACATTTTTATTTTATTATTTATTTATTTATTATATTATTGTTTATTTATTATTTTATTTTTATTGTTTTATTGTTGTTAATTTTTATTTTTTATTTATTTTTCCCTCACCACATGGCCACCTCCCCGTGCATCATGGGGCACCTTCCTTCCCCCACTTTCCTCTTGCCTTGTGGCGCACACCCGCTTCCTTTGCCGTCCGTAACCTCCGCCAGTTTCCTGTTACGTAAGCACCACACACGGTGATGCGCCCAGCTCCCATACCGACGCCCACCAACCATCTCTCCTCCCTCTTCTTTCCCTGATCTCCTCCCCCCATCTCGGTCACAACCGTCGTTCCTCAGCGAATGGTGAGCAATTCTAGACAACATGAGTTTCAAATCCGAGTTGAATCCTTTGTTCTTCTATATGTATGACTCTGATCATGGAGAGTCACCTTTCTCATCTATGTTTGTTTATTCTGAGTCGATTCGAGAGAACTCTCTTTTCAAACCCAACCTTGATCCTCCCTCCTTCTCCGAGTTTAATTCTGATCTTGGAGAAGCGTCTCCTTTTGTTCCTCGTGTTTCTTTGTCTCCTCTCTTTCATTCCATCCCTCCTTCTCTGTTCTATTCAAGTTAGCCTTATACTACACATGTGATAGTTGGGTAGAGGTTTGGGACTTGTGAGCTGTGAACCTCGAGAATCCGGGTACCCGTTTACGCTACTTTCGCGGTATTTCATTCACATAAGATCGCACAAACTACAGAAAAACGTGGAAATTTTTCGCACTGCTATATTTGCATCTGACATACACATCCTCATTCATAACCACAAGCTAATAGAAACAAATGCCACCAAAATTTTTATTTCATTAACTTTCATTTATTTTACAACATGTACAGTGTTTGATAATACATACAATATTCCAAAAAAATCTGACCGAACAGAAGAGAAGCATTTTACATTATCAACCGAACAAAAAACTGAAACAGAATAAACCAGACCATCTGATGTATACCATGTCTCCTGGAAGCATGAACAGCTACTGAACAACAGGTTGTTTGCTTGCCAAAACATGTTTAGGAAAGAAACGGAGTCACAAGCGTGAATACAAATCCGTAGTTTAAAAATAAATAACAAGTAATTTATAATGTGCAGAAGAGAGCAAGTAGAAAGGTGTAACAAGCACAATTTAAATCTACTTGCGTAAGTAAAAAGGTTTTCAACTGTTTGGTATGTAGTTCACCTGTTCACCCCTTTTTTCTCATTATTCTCATATATATATATTTATATAATGACAGACCCTAATATATAATGATTTCCTACGTTTTAAAGATCATGATTCTAGGTCTTGAAGATCATGTTGGGGAACTTGATGGCACATGTAATTGCTAATTTCTTGTCATTGCGATTATGTCATGGTTTTCGATAATGGGCTGATATGATGATGATGGATTTGATCCTTAATTCTATTTACTCCTTTTAAGTTAGTGGATAGTCTGTGGTCTTGATCTGTATGTAACCTCACACTATGACTATAAGGTATTAAAAGTACCTTAGGGTTGGGGTGCCTCTGTAGGCATGCGGTGTTGTGTAATGCATCCTAACTAAGTTCCCAACACGTCCACTAACTTATAGGGATTTCGAATCAGTTTATAATTAACTCCAATCAAATCAATATTAATTGTAATTTCCTCCAACCTTAATTGCAATTCTCTCAGATGTGACTTTTAAGGATTTAGATGTAGATATGGATGATCTAGATGTAGAATCGCCAAGTCTGTTGGTAAAAGTAAAACTCAAGCGGTGAAGAAGCCTACAAATGGCTCTTCCGTCTCGTCCTCTAATTGGAAGTGCGGTCCAATAGAGGGAACGCCACTGAGATGGGTGAGAGAGACTCTCCGGAAAAGTCCCTCTAGAAAAACGACCCGACTAGTATGGGCGACCGAGCTCATATGAAAAACTAAAACCGAGGATCCCCCGTCTGGGTATCCTAAAGCAAAGGGTCAGCAGAATGGTCTAAAGTCAGAATCCAGACGAGGCGTAAAAACACGGCGAGCTCGCGTAAAAATCGAAAAGGGATTGGGATCCTCGACCCGCGTACTTGGCGGTCGCTGCCCTAACTGGGCTTCCTTTCCTCCGCCCAGTTGAGGGTCATTGTGCCCTCGCACAGTCAGGTTAAGGTCACCGTAACCGTCACTATTAATCAATATTATTGATTTACAATCAACTTCACGTGCTTGTCTATTCATTTCCGTTTTCAATTCTCCTTTTGGGCAATTGTACATATCTAGACTTCCAAATCAATAATCTTTTTGATATCACTTGTGATTGATTAAATAAGTCTAGATCTTTTGTCGTATTAATAATATATAATTGTTTCATCAATATAATGAATTAATTGACTTGAATAGTATTTGTATTATTATATCATTTCCATCAAGTCTTGCATTTTCACTCTTTAGTTCTAATTACAATATAAGGGTGTGTGAATGTAAAGATGTAAAATTCGAATCCAGTCTAACATACAAGAAAAGGCCTCTCTCTTTTTTTACACAAGATTCTGGGCTAAAAAAAATGTTTCCCTACTTAAATATCCATCTTTTCACATATGAGATAAGTATCCAATTATGAACCTCCATTTCTTGTCTATATAAATCTTATGATGCTAATTTATTAGCATCATTTGTTAACTGCCAGAGGCATCTTCCCCTACTATTTCCATTTTGTATACTCATCTCAAATGTATTAGATGGACTAACAGCAACCATGATCCACATCCATGTTATTAGAGCAACAACAAATGGTGGGGAGATTATACAAAAAAATCGTGAGATGTGTTCCCAGGTTTAAATCCTGATAGAAGCATGTGGATAATGTTAGGGTATAAAAAACTTATCAAGTTTTTCTCAATCCCAAACCACTACATTTTAGGAAAGGGAATTTAATGTCAGGTCAACATTTATAAGGATTTTCTTAAAAGGCAAAATACAAGATTAATGTAACAATATATAATATAATCGGCGTGTGTTAGAAAGCACTGTTCCTATTTAAGTTCCTTTAAAGAATGGCATAACCATTCATTTTGCAGAGAGGATGTCTTGTCTTTTTTATCCCAGCCCTTAGAACCACATTTAAATTCATTTTAATTGAATTGACATTCCAAAATGTTATAAGAACTAGCATGTATTGGCATGTACAGATCTGGTATCAACTTTTAATAAAAAAACAAGGTGAATAGAGTCATCTGCACAACACTATCCAGTATGATAAACATATTATTATTTTTAAAGCAATCAAACACCCCTCTGTTATTTCATGATCATCATGCATGTGCCTCATGAGATTCAACTCCATATGATATATCTTTTCACCCAAGTTTTCATTTAATTAAGCACCTTCAATCAAATGTATGTATGCAGAGCATCGTTGTTTAACAGGAATCCCTAGAAAAAAATGATAATAATATTTTTTTCAATTGCTGGAATTAAATCTAAGATTTCTTTAATTCCTGGAACAAAAGAAAATCTAGAGATTTTTGGATAGATAACATGTTGGCAGCAATAGGGGTGGGAAAGGGAATTGTATGCAACAGCTCCAATGGCTGTTTGAAAGCTCCAGGAGGGAAAACTCAGCAACTTCAGGCTGCTACTTGGAGGCAGCAATAGGGTGCTCTAATTGAAGTGGAGTGCTGCTACAAAGCTCCTTGGCTGGAGCTTTTTTGGGATTTAATATGAAGTTTGGAGAATAACGGAGGATGAAATTGGGAATCAAGAAAGGGAGAGGGAAGTGGAAATGAGGGTTTCGTTGGAAATGAAAAGAGAAAAAGATATGAAAGGGAAAGGGAGAGAAGAGGTATACGTTGGATGAAGTTTTGAGAAGGAATGGTAAAAATTTTGGTATTTATATAGGGGCAGAGAGGAGTTTTACTTCAAGCCAAGTGGGAGGAATTTAGGGACAAGTGGAGGAGTAGTAACAACCTACTCGAGGATTTTTTTTATACAAACAGTTTTCGACTGCTACTGTCTGATTTATATAAATATATATTTATTTAAAAAAATTCTTTATTTACATAAAAGTAGACCGTATGTCTGCCTCGGGCCCCAGATTTTGACCCGAAATATCTTGAATTGATTGTATCGGGACGACAATCAATTTGAGTATAATGTTGATATACTTCCGATCAGGTTTTAAATACCCGAATTTTCGAGATACGGTTTTGGTTTAAGATTAAATTTTGTGATTTAAAAATATCAAACGATGTCCGATTAACGAACGGTCGATTCCGTTGGTCTTGTTTCGTCGAATCAGATCTAATCGATCTCGGTTCGTTTTGCAGTTTCCGAATTTGCGTCGCGGATTTTCACAGCGCGTATTATGAAGCGACCGATTTTTTGGTCGATTTCATCCGAATGACTTTTGATTTACGACCAGTTGATCGTTTTAGGTTGTTTAGTATTGCTCAACAACTTTATTGGGTTAATCGGATCCAAATCGAATCGGGTCCGGGTTTGATTGGAAACCGGATGTTACAAATATAAAAACCTCAATGTGAGTCTCGTCCTCGAGACTCGAGTCAAGGTCCTTATGTGTTTTGTTTGTATTTCGTATCGTCATAAAAACCTCAAAGGGTTTTAAACCCATAAAAACCTAAAAGAGAAAACAAGCCATATATTTTAACATATATCTAATTACAAAAGCTTGTTTTTATTTTACCTCAGAAAAGCTGCGAGTATCGTGCCCGCATGTCATCGTCGGTCTCCCACGTCGCTCCTTCGACGCTGTGTCGATGCCACAACACCTTGACCAATGGAATCTCTTTGCCGCGAAGCTTCTTCACAGCACTGTCAAGTATCTGCACTGGCCTCTCCTCGTATGTCAAATCTGGCTCCACGTCAAGATTCTCGTAACTGATGACGTGTCGAGGGTCTTGTACATACTTCCTCAAGTTGGATACATGGAAGACGTCGTGAATAACTAATAAATGTGGAGGAAGGACTACTCGGTACACAACCTTCCCCACACGAGTCAGAATCTCAAAAGGTCCAACATATCGCGGTGCTAGTTTACCGCGAACTCCAAATCTCTGAATTCCCTTCATGGGAGATACACGGTGAAATACCCAATCTCCAACCTATAATTTATGGGAATGTCATTAGTATGAGATTTAGCTAAATTTTCAAAAGGAGCAAGAGGAAAGTAGGGAATACCTGAAACTCCAAATCTCTTCTCCGACAGTCTGCATAGCTCTTCTGGCGGCTCTGTACCGTCAGAAGCCTCCGTCTCACAAGATCAACAGCTCTCGCGGTCTCCTCCAAGAGATCTACGGAGTAGAGAGCATGATCACCTACCTCGCGCCAACTGAGAGGTGTGAGGCATCTTCGCCTGTATAGGGCATTAAATGGTGCCAAGCCAATACTTGAGTGATAGATGTTGTTGTACATGAACTCTACTAACAGCAGATGGTCCTTCCAGGACCCTTTCCACTCTAAAGTGCAAGCGCAGAGCAAATCCTCTAGTGTCTGAATGGTGCGCTCACTCTGACCGTCGGTCTGTGGATGATTTGCAGAACTCATCCTCAGCTCTTTTTGTAGTGCTGACATGAACTGATGCTATTAATGCGATGTAAATCTCGAATCCCTGTCAGACACCACTTCTCGTAGTATACCATGCATCCTGATAATGTTCTGTACATAGAGTTTGGCCAATCTGGATGGAGTGTACGTCGTGTTGACATGTATGAAATGGGCTGACTTGGTCAACCTATCAATAACAACCCAAATGGAATCATGACCACCCGGTGTCTTTGGCAACCCTGTGACAAAATCCATAGAAATGCTCTCCCACTTCCACTCAGGAATGGGGAGAGACTACAGTAATCCTGGTGGTCTTCTGTGCTTGACCTTGACCATCTGACAGGTCATGCATCTGTTGACATGTTGCGCCACATCGCGTTCATTCCATCCCACCAGAAATGTCGACGTATATCACGGTACATTTTCGTGATGCTTGGATGGATAGATAACCATGAACTGTGTGCCTCATCAAGTGTGTCTCTACGAAGCTGCTCGTCATTGGGTACAACGACCCGTCCTGCCTTTCATAAAATAGACTCCATCACAACAAAATCATCAAATTCATCCTTGATGGTGCGCATGTATCTATCTTGGATCCAAGGATCTGTCTTCTATCCCTCTACAATACGATCCCAAAGACTGTTGTATCGTGAAGGCACGGCGGTATAAATGGATGCGCTCTCCTGAGGATGCCAATCGATCAAAGCTGCAAGCATATCCAACGTGTATAGCCAGTTCGTCGCACCCTCTACATGATCTTTCCTGCTAAGTGCATCAGGCACCACGTTTCCCTTACCGGGATGGTAAGAGATCGTGCAATCACAATCCTTCAGTAGCTCGAGCTATCTGTGTTGCCTCGTGTTCAGCTCCTTCTGATCAAAGATATACTTTAGACTCTTGTGATCCGTAAATATCTTGAAATTCACCCTATAAAGATAGTGGCGCCAGATCTTCAAGGCGAAGACAACTGCTGCTAACTCCAAGTCATGCGTAGGGTAGTTCCGCTCATGCGGTCTCAACTGTCGTGATGCATAAGCAATCACATGTCCTCTCTGCATCAACACTGCTCCCAGATCTTCTCCAGATGCATCTGTATAGACTGCATAGTCCTGAATGCCTGAAGGAAGAGCAAGAATAGGTGCTGTAGTCAATCTCTCCTTCAGTGTCTAGAAGGTCTGCTCACAAGAATCATCCCAAATGAATGGAACTCCCTTCCGCGTCAATCGTGTCAAAGGGCGAACAATGCGTGAAAATCCTTTGACGAAGCGTCTGTAATAACCTGCTAGCCAAAGGAAGCTCCGAATCTGCATGACAGTCTCGAGCTGCTCCCAAGACATAACTGCCTCAATCTTCGTAGGATCAACTGCGATGCCTGCTCCATAAATGACATGCCCTAGAAATGAGACATGGGATAACCAGAACTCACACTTGCTCAACTTAGCATATAGCTTTTGCTCTCGCAATGTGTCCAAAACAATCCCTAGATCATTCGCATGATCCCATTCATTCCGTGAGTAGATGAGCACATCATCGATGAACACCACTACAAACTTGTCCAAGTATGGACGGAAGATCCGGTTCATCATATCCATGAATGCTATAGGTGCATTGGTGAGCCCAAACGGCATCACCACAAACTCGTAGTGTCCATAGCGCATCCTGAAAGCGGTCTTCGAAATATCAGCCTCTCTAATCATCAACTGATGGTAACCTGAGCGAAGATCGATCTTCAAGAACACCGAAGATCCCTGGAGCTGGTCGAAACAAATCATCGATGCGCAGCAAAGGATAACAGTTCTTCACCGTTCTCTTGTTCAGCTGCCTGTAATCAATGCACAGTCTCATGGATCCATCCTTCTTCTTGAAAAATAGAATCAGAGCACCCCAAGGTGAAGTGCTCGGCCTCACGAATCTCAAGTCAAGTAACTCATGTATCTGCACCTTCAGCTCCCTCAATTCATCTAGTGCCATACGATATGGTGTCATAGAGATCGGCTGTGTATCTGGTAACAATGTGATCTCGAACTCGATCTCTCTTTCAGGAGGTAATCCTGGTAGCTCATCAGGAAGTACATCTGGATATTCTGATACTACATGGATGTCTTGTGTCATCAGCTCCTTGTCAGATACCTCCGAACAAATGCAAGGTACAAATCACAACCTTGATCAACAAGTCGTTGGGCTCGCAACACTGAAATGTACTCCATGGTGGAGTCATGTATAGTACCCTCAAAAGTGAACTCGGGTAGATCTGGAATTCTGAAGACAACCGTCTTCCTAAAGCAATCAACAAGTGCATGATGAGCAGATAACCAATCCATGCCTAAAATCAAGTCGAACTCATCAAGCTGCAGAAGTAGACAATCTGCAATCATCTCGTGACCGCCAATCAGTACGGGCAAGTGCCTGACTATCAGCGAAATAATGAATAACTGACCACCTGGCCCTCGGATGTGATATGGAGAAGAGTGAGTTTCCACGACTCTACCTAACAAAGCAAGTAACCTCGAAGCAAGAAAAGAATGTGTCGCACCAGAATCAAATAGAACATGGAAAGGTCGGCCCAAGACTGAGACCATGGCTTTCACCACAATAGCGGCTGAACGTGCCTTCTCCTCAGTAACTGCATGTATCTGCCCCTGCCTGGCTGGTGCGGCACTGAAACCTGCCACACTCTGCGTCTGTCTCTGCTGCGGTCGCCTAAAGTTGGAGTTCCTGCCACAGAAACTCCCTGAACGATGTACCTGAGACTGCGACTGTGAAGGATGTGCATATGGGTGAGGCTCGTCAGAAGTCTATGGGCACTGTGATCGGTAATGTCCCTACTCGTGATATCGATAGCATCGGATTGGCCTGGTAGGTGGAGTGGTTGTATCTGTGCTCCGGGCTGGTCCTGTCGGTGGTCTGTCTATTCGCTGCGACCCAAATGGTCGAGCGGAATCTGTGCCACGTCCGGCAAGTGCTCCTCCTAAAGTAATCGATGGAGAAAAGCGAGCACTGCCTGAGAAGGACGAACCTGTAGGTCAGAACCGTCTGGCTGACCTCTGCTGCTGAAATGGTCGACGTATCGGTCCAAAAGATCATTGTGATCTAGGCGCTGCTCTAGACGAGCTCCCGAAATGCCTCCCTCTGATGTCCTCGAACTTCTCCACGACGTCGGTAGCCTCAGAGACGGATGTGATGTGTAGTCCAGCCAGCTTCTCCTGTACCTCCTCTCGCATGTCTGTAATGAACTTTTCCATATTCTCCTCTAGAAATGCGTCAGCTGCTCGTGTATGTCGTGACAGCTCTGTGTATTGGATAAAGTAATCTCTGACTATCAATTGCCCCTGACGAAGCTCTGCAAAAAGTCGACGCTGGGACTTCTTCCACTTCGCAGAAAAGAAGTGGGCTCTGAGCTTCGTCTCGAAATCGTCCCATGTAGGCTCTCAGCCTAACTCAAATACTACAGCATCCCACCATCGCTCGGCAAAGTCCGTCAATGAATACTCCATGAAAGATAGCCACGTGTCTCGTGGCGCACGAATCATCCTGAACACCTTCATCACTCTCTTCAGCCACTGCTCAGCAACATCTGCTGTACCAGTACCCTCGAACAAGGGTATGTTGGCGCGCTGATAGGATGTGAAAATGGACTGGTGCCTGTAAATAGCTGAGTACTCGTGGGCATCCTCGTCTGCCAAGTCCACAGGATCCTGCTCCTTGTCAAAGTCTGCATCATCTGCTCCATGCTCAGGTACCTCCTCAAGTGGATCATCAGGATGAGGCCGCTCTACCTCAACAGATTGGTGCTGGTCCTGTCGTGTTCCATCTTGCGATGGATGGTACGTGAAATCTGATAGGTCCTCAAACCTCATCTCTATGTCTATCTGTTTGTCGGCGATCTCAGTCTGCTGGGCCAATATCTGCTCCTGCTGACCTCGCATGGCAGCCTGCTACTGCTGGAGGTCGGTGAGGGTAGTCAGTATGCGTGCCAACTGGTCAGTTGTCTCCTGACCGGGTCGAGATGCCATGGCTCTACATGAGAATCATTTATTAGTCATAAAATTTATAGTTCGCAGATAATATGATATATGCTTTTTATCTTCTTGGGATATACTATGAAAAATAATGAAATTGGTGACATATGTGGTGATTGAATTTGAATGTCATATTCCATTCTCGGACTCACAACAAGTCGGAAGACTGTTGTTATCCGAAAACTTAATGCGATCAGAATTGAAATACTGCGAATGTGCGTATCAGGATACCACTGCTCTGATACCAAAAATGTGAACCCTCGAGGATCCGGGTACCCGTTTACGCTACTTTTGCGGCATTTCATTCACATAAGATCGCACAAACTAAAGAAAAACAGGGAATTTTTTCGCACTGTTATATTTGCATCTGACATACACATCCTCATTCATAACCACAAGCTAATAGAAACAAATGCCACCAAAATTTTTATTTCATTAACTTTTATTTATTTTACAACATGTACAGTGTCTGATAGTACATGCAATATACCAAAAAATCTGACTGAACAGAAGAGAAGCATTTTACATTATCAACCGAACTAAAAATTGAAACAAAATAAACCATACCGTTTAGTGTATACACTGTCTCCTGGAAGCATGACAATTACTGAACAGCAGGTTGTTTGCCTGCCAAAACATGTTTAGGAAAGAAATGGAGTCACAAACATGAATACAAATCTGTAGTTTAAAAATAAATAACAAGTAATTTACAATGTGCAAAAGAGAGCAAGTAGAAAGGTGGAACAAAAACAATTTAAATCTACTTGCGTAAGTAAAAAGGTTTTTAACTGTTTGGTATGTAGTTCACATGTTCACCCCTTTTTTCACATTCTTCTCATATATATATTTTTATAAAGTTTAGATGACAGACCCTAACATATAATAATTTTCTACGTTTTAAAGATCATGATTCTGGGTCTTGGAGATCATGTTGGGGAACTTGATGGCACATGTAATTGCTAATTTCTTCTCATTACGATTATGTCATGGTTTTCGATAATGGGTTGATATGATGATGATGGATTTGATCCTTAATTCTATTTACTCCTTTTAAGTTAGTGGATAGTATGTGATCTTGGTCTATGTGTAACCTCGCACTATGACTCTAAGGTATTAAAAGTACCTTAGGGTTGGGGTGCCTCCGTAGGCATGCGATGTTGTGTAATGCATCCTAACTAAGTTCCCAACACGTCCACTAACTTATAGGGATTTCGAATCAGTTTATAGTTATCTCCAATCAACTCAATTTTAATAAGGATTTAAATGTAGTTATGCATGATCTGGATGTATAATCGCCAAGTCTGTTGACAAAAGTAAAACTCAAGCGATGAACAAGCCTACATTTGGCTCGACCGTCTCACCCTCTAATTGGAAGTGCGATCTAATAGAGAGATATGTCTACTCCAAAACTAAGCCACTGAGATGGGTGAGAGAGACTCTCCGGAAAAGTCCCTCTAGAAAAACAGCCCGACTAGTACGGGCGACCGAGCTCGTACGAAAAATTAAAACCGAGGATCTCCCGCCTGGGCATCCTAAAGCAAAGGGTTAGCGGAATGGTCTAAAGTCGGAATCCTAATGAGGCATAAAAACACTGCGAGCTCGCATAAAAACCGAAAAAGGATTGGGATCCTAGACCCGCGTACTTGGCAGTCGCTGCCCTAACTGGGCTTCCTTTCCTCCGCCCAGTTGAGGGTCACCGCGCCTTCGCACAGTCAGGTGTAAGGGTCACCGTAACCGGCACTATTAATTAATATTATTGATTTACAATCAACTTCACGTGCTTGTCTATTCATTTCCTTTTCAATTCTCCTTTTGGGCAATTATACATATCTAGACTTCCATGTCAATAATCTGTTTGATATCACTTGTGATTGATTAAATAAGTCTAGGTCTTTTGTCGTATTAATAATATATAATTGTTTCATCAATATAATGAATTAATTGACTTGAATAGTATTTGTATTATTATATCATTTCCATCAAGTCTTGCATTCTCGCTCTTTAGTTGCAATTACAATATAAGGGTGTGTGAATGTAAAGATGTAAAATTCGAATCCAGTTTAACATACAAGAAAAGGCCTCTCTCTCTTTTTTTGACATAATATTATTGGCTAAAAATATCCCTACTTAAATATCCATCTTTTCACATAAAAGATAAGTATCTAATCATGAACCTCCATTTCTTATCTATATAAATCTTATGGTGCTCATTTATTAGCATCATTTGTTAACTGCCAGAGGCATCTTCCCCTACTATTTCCATTTTGTATACTCATCTCAAATGTATTAGATGGACTAACAACAACCGGGATCCACATCCATGCTATTAGAGCAACAACAAATGGTGGGGTGATTATACAAAAAAATTGTGAGATGTGTTCCCATGTTTAAATCATGATAGAAGCATGTGAATAATGTTAGGGTATAAAAAAACTTATCAAGTTTTTCTCAATCCCCAACTACTACATTTTAGGAAAGGGAATTTAATGTCAGGTCAACATTTATAAGGATTTCTTAAAAGGCAAAATACAAGATTAATATAACCATATATAATATAATCAATGTGTGTTAGAAAGCATTGTTCCTATTTAAGTTTCTATAAAGAATGGCATAACCATTCGTTTTGCAGAGAGGATGTCCTGTCTTTTTTTTACCCCAGCCCTTAGAACCACATTTAAATTCATTTTAATTGAATTGACATTCCAAAATGTTATAGAGCTGGCATGTATTGGCATGTACAGATCTGGTATCAACTTTTAATAATAAAAAAACAAGGTGAATAGAGTCATCTGCACAACACTATCTAATATGATAAACATATTATTATTTTTAAAGCAATCAAACACCCTCTGTTATTTCATGATCAACGTGCATGTGCCTCATGAGATTCAACTCCATATGATATGTCTTTTCACCAAAGTGTTCATTTAATCAAGTACCTTCAATCAAATGTATGTATACAGAGCATCGTTGTTTAACATGAATCCCTAGAAAATAATGATAATAATATTTTTTTCAATTGCTAGAATCAAATATAAGATTTCATTAATTCCTTGAAAAAAAGTAAATCTAGATATTTTTGGATAGATAACATGTTGGCAACAATAGAGGTGGGAAAGGGAATTGTACCTTGGAGATCTTCTAATTTGGAGGGAAACAATTACATGCAACATCTCCAATGGCTGTTTGAATGCTACAGGAGGGAAAACTCAGCAACTTCAGACTGATGTTTGGAGGCAGCAATAGGGTGCTCTAATTGAAGTGGAGTGCTGCTACAAAGCTCCTTGGCTAGAGCTTCTTTGGGATTTAATATGAAGTTTGGAGAATAACAGAGAATGGAATTGGGAATCAAGAGAGGGAGAGGGAAATGGAAATGAGGGTTTCATTGGAAATGAAAAGAGAAAAAAAATATGAAAGGGAAAGGGAGAGAAGAGGTATACATTGGATGAAGTTTTAAGAAGGAATGGTAAAAATTTTGGCATTTATATAGGGGCAAAGAGGAGTTTTACTTCAAGCCAAGTGGGAGGAATTTAGGGACAAGTGGAGGAGTAGTAACAACCCAATAGAGGATTTTTTATACAAACAGTAGCCGACTACTACTGCATGATATATATATATATATATCAAAAAAATTTCTTTATTTGGTATACATAAAAGTAGACCGTATGTGTGCCTCGGGCCCCGGATTTTGACCCGAAATATCTTGAATTGATCGTATCGGGACGCCGATCAATTTGAGTATAATGTTGATATACTTCCGATCAGATTTTAAATACCCAAATTTTCGAGATACAGTTTTGGTTTAAGATTAAATTTTATGATTTGAAAATATCAAACGATATCCGATTGACGAACGGTCGATTCTGTTGGTCTTATTTCGTCGAATTGGATCTAATGACGGTCTCGGTTCATTTTGCGGTTTCCGAATTTCCGTCACGGCTTTTTCACGACGCGCATTACGAAGCGACTGATTTTTGGTCGATTTCGTCCGAACGACTTTTGATTTATGACCAGTTGATCATTTTAGGTTGTTTGGTATTGGCCAACAACATTATTGGGTTTATCGGATCCAAATCAGATCGGGTCCGGGTTTGGTTGGAAACCGGATGTTACATGAGCGGAGATCGGATCATTCAATATACAAGAATCCACGAGATACTGAGATTGGTATGTAGACTGAGCACTTATATATGACTCAGGAGCGAAGTAAAATACTACATTGAGTTTAGTAACTTTTCTGATCAATTTGGACTTCGTATCATTGTTGTTGAGATTCCATGTCAGGTAGCACGAGGATTCGTATGAGCATCTTTTTTAGTTTGAGGAGATATGTGGTATGAGATTCTATTCAAACATTATGCCCGAGGATGCCATGATGAAGACCTTTCCCTCGACACTCAAGGACGGAGCCGCTAGATGGTTCCGAAGTTTGCGAGAGGAGAGAGCTAGTTGGGGTACGTTGCGAGTTGCATTTGTGAGGAAATTTTACCGCCATTAGCTGTGCCAATTTCAGGAGGTCGGTTATCATAGATTTTTCATGTGATCCCCTCGAGACAGTACAGGATATGTGGCTCAGATCTCAGATTCTTTTGAGGATATTCCCATAACACGGAATCTCCAAATCAGAGTTGGTTCGGATTTTCTATCAAGGGATGATCGTAGAGCAACATGCACTGGTCGATGCCTTGTGTGGCGGTTCGCACCGCAGTTTCGACGAGGATTCACTTTGGACTCTCTTTGGAGATATTTCTGATGTCAAGACATTACACAAGATACGAGACCAAAATGAGGCGATCATTTTCTTGATTATTCGATGATCGCAATCAAATAGTTGATGTTGATACTGAGGCAACACAGATGATGGATGTTGAAACATATGTAAAGAGTTCCACTTTTCGGTTTCCGGTCCTGTCTCCATTGGTTCTCCACTTGCACCCATGCGCCTCCAATCAGTGTCTGATGTTTGTTGACCGCAGGTCAAACTCTCCCCTCCGACCATTACAATTGCGAAGACCCTCAATCCAACCCACTTCTCCATCAGATTACACATGATCCCCACTACTACCCTCCCCCATTAAACACTGCGTGTAACCCCCATTCTACCAAGACCTTCGTCGTACCTTCACTTCACCTCCCTCCAGCCGTTACACCCCTGATCTACTCCCTATAAAACCCACACCAGCTCCTCTGTTGTAAGATATCCACCACTTGAAGAACCTTCTCCCTCAAGTCTCAATCTCCACTCGTTGACAACAGACGGTGAGGTTCTTTACCAGGTGACGATGAGGGCAAAGAATCGGTGTGATCCACAGTCATGTCTAGCCATGTAGCAGCTCCATCATAGTTGTAGAGCTCAGACTTCTCCTCGTGAGAGTCCTTCGAGCGACGAATCCAGGAGGCTTAGCACCTCCTCCCAAGTGATACCCTCCTCTCGACTTCAACAAATCTCCAACTCCTCTGCACTTTCATTGCTCCTCGACAAGCACCTCCAGGTACCCCTTCCTTCTCACTATTTTCTCTTATTTTCTTCTTGATTCTTCCTCCAGTGGAACCCAAACCTCACTGATATCCAAAATAACCCCTTCGACTCGACTAAACGCCTTCACCCTTCTTACCTATCGCTACTGATCTATCTTGCATATCCTCCTCCATCTTCGGCCTTGCAAAGGCTAGAGATTAGCTCTAGGTTCCTTTGCTCATCGGCAGAGCTTCGTCCCCCCTATTCCCCCTATTTATGTTATGTTGATTCTCTTGTAGGCCAAAGATGAAGTTCCTCCTTGGATTAGTGAGATAGAGATCTGCGAGAGCTTCTTCAAGCCCATCTTCCACTTCATATTTTGCTCGTGCTTGCAGCATCACATCTGCACTTTCTGGAGGCCCACATCGAGCGCCTCCATCCTCCGCGTCCACCTGAGCTCGGCTACACCCTTTGGAGAATCGAAGACCTAACAACTTGCCTTCAACCACCAGAAGGCAGAGCACTAATGAGCGACCAACCGACTAAGGTTAAGTGTCAAAGTAAACTAGGGTCGTTGCGGCCCCAATCAGCCAATCAGATTCAACAAGAAAAATCAAGACCACTCAATCAGACAATCAAAGCACAAAATTCAATGTTAGCAGTCTCTGCTATTATTTTAACATGGTATAGCGACGAGGGTCAAACATAAGAGCACGAGTAAAACCTACGAAGTAGACGTAATCAGATAAATGAAAGCATATTTTTATTTTGCAATTTTTATATTTTCAAAATAAGAAAACAAAATAAAACAAATAAGAAGAACAAGGCACAAGCTTCCACAATTTTTATTACGGTCTAAGAGGCTCAAAAATCGAAAATAAAAATATTTTTATATTTTTCAAATATTCAAATATTTTTGGTAATTTTATGGGATTTTTTAATTTTTTATGATTTTATAAAAATCAAGCAAAGGCAAACAAGGAAAACAACAGCCTGGACTAAGAGGCAAATTTAAAATATTTAAAATGCGATGATGCCCTGGTTGAGATTTTTATGAAAAAGTAAATAAAAATACTTAACTATAGAAACTGAAATAATATTTTTTTTTGAATTTTTTTAGAATTTTAATGACTTTTATAAGTTTTTTAATGTTTTTATATTTTTAAGGTTTTTATAAGGGATAATACAACAAAACAGGTACTGAATACAAAACACACAAAAACAAGTACACAAGAATTTTTCGAAATTTTTGAGATAATTTCTATATTTTTGTGTTATTTTATAAAATAGACATGACAATTTTTAGGTGTTTTTGATTTTTAGAAAATATCTAATAAAACTAAATAAATTCACAAAAATTACCACAGATATTACATATTAGCAGAAGCTAACAAAAATTTTTATAAAATTTTGGAATTAATTAGGTATTTATTTGATTAAAAACATCACACACATCAAGCTGGGACCTAAATGCAATTATATGAAATTTTCCAGGCCAAATGATAACATATGTAAAAAGATCAAGGAGATTCTTGCAATTTATCCAAGGTATTCACACACATGCTCAAGAATGCACTTACAGTGGTGTACTTTCAATTATCATAAAAGTTCCACTAAAAACATAACATCAGGAAATTCAGGATAAATCATGCAAATAACCCATAAAATCACGTAAACATGCACGTTTCTCAGGTTCGGAAGGAGTAAAATGCGAATACTGAAAGCTTTAAGGTCCAAGCTACAAAATACTCAAACTACAACTTTAGTCTATGGACTGACTAATCAGAGCATAAAAGAGCGGAGTAAAACATGCAATGTACCTTGAAGAGGCATGTGACGTGCGTGGAAGGCGTCGTGGATGTATGACTGATCAACTGGCGGGGCATATCTGACGGCACAGAGTATGTTGGGAACGTGCGTCCTGATGCGTCAGGGTACGCCAGATCCAACGACCACAAAGCTGAACTGGTCGGGCAGCTGTGATCGAATCTGGCATAGCAGGGCCCATCCGACGGCAGGAGAGGATGCTGGACGAACTCCCTCCAGACGACCTTCGACCGAGCGACGAGGTGAATCCTTCGGTCTGATGAAAGATATGAAGGTCTCATCGCGCTTGGCGATACGTCGCGCGTTAGGAGGTCGGCTCCGATCGAAAGGATAACGACCGGATGGCTGTCGTGGTGGAGGTGCACCTGGACCTACTCTGCCTGAGCAGTCAGGGGTCAAATAGGGATCTTTAGTGTGAACCAAGGCTTGCAATGGAAAGAACGCTCGAAGGTGTAGCTCCGGCGAGGGTTTATTGCAAGTAGAAGAAAGAGAAGCGGAGGGGAATGGAGGTCGCCCCCCGGCGGTTATGGAGGGGTGGAGTCTTGGCCTTAATCTCGACCTAGTAGTCGAGCCTAAGGGTGAACATGCTGTGATGCAAGATAAATGGTGAGACAGAGGATCGATCTGAACAGATGGATACGGATAATAGGGCTCCGACCAGCTGGTCGGAGCAAGTAGGTGTGCGGAGGAGATAAGTTGAATGAACGGAATCAAAAGCAAAAATGTAGAGGATAGGATGGGTACCTGAAGATCCGGATGGACTCCTGAGCTTCAGGCGATGATGGTCGTCAAGGTTATGGCCTCAACCGCGTTGTGGTGGATGGGGAAGCTGCTCGCGGTGGATCTTCGGCCACGAAGGGTGAGATTTGTGATTACGCGACCAAACTCCAATCTGAAGACGCTCTTCGGCATCTTACAGTCAACCAAAGGTGTCCATGGGTGGAAGAAGGAGCAAGGCACGAGCTGAGCTGCAGTGGAGGCGGAAGAGATGATTTATAGGCTTCCTAGGAGGCTGGAAGGATCGAGCGAGAGCGCGCAACCCTAGGAAGATATGCGCCTTCCTAGGGATCCGTGAAGGTGATGGATCCTCAGAGAAGGCTCGGGCGAAAGATTGGATCGAAAGGAGTCCTGACCTGACCGGGAAAAATGGGAGAAAATGCTCCGGCGGAAGGAATCGGGTCGGGTAAGCCCTGGAAGAGGGCGTTGACCTGGGTCAGGAAACGAGCTGGACTAATCAGAAAATTAGAATTTACAAAATATTTATAAACTCAATAAAAAATAGTATATGAATTCAAAATAAAAAGTGTACGAAATAAAGAATGTCTATTATTTTTCAAACGATTTTCTGTGATTTTTAATTATTTTTATGAAAAATAAATAGTGTATATACACTATATAGTATTATATACAAGTATAAAATACCTATGTATATGTACATTAATTTTTTATTTTATTATTATTACATAAATACCCTAATTTTATATTTTTATTATTTTTCATGTGATTTTTGGAGTACAAAACAATTTTTATTTTATTTTAAGGATTTATTTACATGTATAATATAATTAGGGAGTGTGACATATATACATGTATTTTGTGCAAGTAAGAAGGATTTTATTTTTTATTTGATTTTTCTTATTTTTATTTTATTTCTAGGGTTATATACTAGGATGTAAAAAATATTTTAATTTTATCAAAAATAAATATTTATATACATAGGTAATATGTACGTCATAATGCAATCCCTTTATCTCTCTCTACTTATTTTATTTGGCGATCAGGTCAAGGCTTAACCTTCTCTGGGGTCCGGGTCACTTTATATTTATTCTAAATACCTCCTTCCTTTTTCTTCTCCTTTATTCTTTTATTTTTGCATAACTACATGCTAATTATGCAGTATTAACAGATGCATGCATAATGCTATGTTATTGTATTTACACCTATTTACATGATGTTTTACCAAGATAAATAGCTGATTAACCCAAAAATCGAGCGGTCGTGTGTTCCGCACAAGGTGGGAACACAGTCGATGCGTTGATCGCTCCGAAATCCAGATTAAGTCAACAATTAACCCACAATAATAATCAAACAATGAGAAGCAAATGTGGAGTTAAAAGTTATTATAACTCTACAACAAGTGTGTATAATGTGCAAGTATGTGTAGAGTGTTGAACTCAGGGAGCAAGCAAGATAGATCGGGCAGTGATGCTAAAAGGATGTGATAGTGTGATCAAATGCCTACAAAGATGCTAATTTTTGTGGGTTTTTTATTTTATAATTTTTTTATTTTTATATTTTTGTATTTTGATTTTTAAATTTCTGATTTTCTATTTTCTTTTTTTATATTTTATATTTTTATAATTTCTTTTCAATAAAAGATAAAATGAAGTATATAAACAATATAAGAAAAGAGGAGGATAAGATATTTATAAAAATGGGTAAAAACAACCAAAATTCAGGAAATAAAACATTTTTGGTCTTTTGTAGTTTTCTAGTATTTTGTGATTTTTTGAGATTTTTCTTATTTTTTTGGTATTTTTAAAGGCAAAAATACTGAAAATAGTGTTGAAAATAAAAGGCTGAAGCAAAAATGGAGAAATAAAATATCAAACAGTAACAGAAATCCTCCAAATTAATTTTAAATGAAGGCTAATAATTCAGAGAAAATTCAGAGGCAAAAATTATATTTTTAGGTTTTTTTGTATAATTTTTAAGATTTTTATTAAGTTTTAAAGGGTTTTCTAATTTTTAGGGTTTTTACTTTGAAATTTTTAGTGATTTTTGGATAGGAGTTAAAACACACGAAATACACCAAAGGTAATTTTTTAGGGATTTTTAAAGGGATTTTAATATTTTTTGGTATTTCTAGTGCAAATAGTAGCCAAAATGCATGTTTTTGAATTTTTATAAATATGAAAATGCAATAAAAATACAAAACAAAATATGGCGAGAAAGAGCTACTAAACAGGAGCTTAACTTGTTTTTTGGTGATTTTTAGAAATTTATAGATGCATGAGATAAATAGAAACAATAAAGAGAAAATACACTACTGGTAGGGGCGTTATCGTAATTAACAAAACATCCAGGGGCTTATATGCAAGTTTTCCAAAAATTATATAACTTAAATAAATACTTCCTAGATCAAATATAAATAGCCAAAAAGCCAGGGGTATGTTCGCAAAATTCCCAAAGTCACGTGCACGGGGCACGTGACTAGCAAGGATCTAAAAGTAATTTTCAAGAGACTGAGGGTTGATTTGCAAAATGCCCAAAAGTTAATAACTTCAATACAAAGTGTTAGGGCTAAACATCAATAAGTAAACAAGAGGGGAGGTCCCTGCAAAATGCCCACGCCTCACGTGCCAATGCCACGTGAGGTGATGTGGCCAGGGACTGTTCTGCAATTAATAGAACTACAGGGGCCTTATTGCAAATTACACGAAATAAATAAAGCACCGATGAAAGTTTAAGTCCTGAATCAAGAAATACAAAAATGACCGAGTGAGATATGCAAAATACCCAGCACGAGGAGATCGGACGGCTTGAGATACCCCACTTATACTCGTGTCCTCTCCAGGGGCGACGATACCCCTTCACATGTTCGGCCCAGATTAGATCCGGCGATGTCAATCGAACGGTGACGGGCGTGCATGATCCAACGGACGTTGCTGCCCTCCAAGAACAGGCCAGATCTGACGGCCAGAGTGTAGCGACGAAGAACGGGAAGAACCCGCGACGGGGCGAGCTTCCCCGGCCTCCTTCTCCCTGCTCCGACACTCCTTCGAGCTGCAAAATGGCCGGGGCGGTTCCTGGACGGGTCCTCTGATGACTGAGAGTCTCAAAATGGCCGGAGGGCCTCCGACGTTCACCCGCGAGATTGGAGGAGCTAGAGCCCTCCAGGTGTCGCCGGCGAACGGGCAAATTAGTCCCAATCGCTCGTGAAGGTCCAAATACCTACAGAAAAGGTTAAGAGGGTCGTGGGCAAACTGCCGCGACCCCCCATGGTGTGCGAAACGCGTGGAGAACGGCGTGGAAGGGTGCTCACCGGAGCGAGATCCTGCGAGGGGCGATGAAGGTGGTGAATCGTGCTAAAGGAGGAAAGGAATGGACGGGTCGATTCCTAAGACTAAGGCGAGTAAATAAATGCAAGATAAACAAACAAAAACACAAACATCAAGGGCAAGATGCCCGAGATGAAACCTCACAGCCAAGGTGGCCGGAGGTGGCCGTAACTCGACCTTAGGGCCTCGCCGTACCTCAACGGGGGTGTGGGAAGTCTCCCCTATCACCGGAGTTTAACCCTACCCGCTTCCGGAGGTCTAAGCTACCCAAAAGATGGTTCAAGAATTGGAGGAAGGCGACGGGGTGGTTTTGAAGGAGTGGTCGAGTGGCTTCGAAGATCGAGGTGTAGCAGGCGTTTCGATTATCCAATCCTCGAGGTGAAGGCTAGGCGTGTAAGACGGATAATTAAGGAGAAAAAGGTCTTAAAGCATCGACATCAAATGGTGAAAAAATCGGTGGCGAAAATGTCGAGAAAAAGAGACAAAACGCAAGTCTGACAAGGGTGCAGAGGGGAGGACAACCAGTTGACCGAGGTCAACATATGGACTGTCACCTGGTTGGTCCACGTGGACCAACCAGGAAAAATCCCTGGAAAATAATTAGAAAAATCAATTAAAATTATTAAATAAATTTATTATTTTTAGGTTATAAAATGAAGAATATTTGTTATTTTATGAAGTATTTTATCGTGATTTTTAATTATTTTTATGAGTTATAAAAATACAAGTTACCTTTTATGACCTATATAGGTACATATATCTATATATATTTTTATTTTTATTTTTATTTTGTGTATTTAATTTATTTATTTTTGTTTATTATTTTATAAATGGATTTTTACACCCATAACCCTGAGTAATATCACAATAACATTCATAACCCCGCACAATAGTGAATTACACGAGAAACCCCGAGTAATGCTTAACCTTTACATGACATAACCTTGTGTCAAGTTCCGTTTCGAAACCCCGTTAACTCAAACAGAAAAAGTTACATGTGGACAATTTTATCCTTCAAAATATTTTATATTTATAAAATGATGCCCCCTTCCCCGTCGCCTCCACCGTCGTGGCTGTCGTCGCATCCATGGAGTGCCTCGACACGACCCTGCTTCATACGGAAGATCAAGTACCCCCGCGCTACAATGCTCTAGCTGTAGGATTGAAGAGAGGGCTGGAAAACACCTTCGCAGATACCATCCACCGTCAACAGGGTACTTTCCTCGGCACCTTCGCAGATACTGTAGTCGCTCCCACCGCCTTATAAAGGCCATCATTCCTTCTCCATCTTCTCCCCAACCAACAGACCAAGCAAAGCAAACCCACCTCCCACCAGTTCTACAGTTTAATATGAGCTTGAGATGCATGAGCGAGACCTGCGTGAGGGATCCAGAGCTGGAAGACCACCACCCTCAATACCAAGCCTTTTTCCTCCCAACCACGTGCACGTGCGATGTCCGCTGCTGTGGAGCAACAGCAACATCAGCAGCAGTTGAGGAAGAAACCCCCCGATGGAGCACCCTCCCCCGAGAACCGCACCCCCAAACCCCCGAGCACTGCACCCCCCAAACCCCCGATCACCGCATCCCGTCCCGCCGATGGAGGTCCCCCACCGCCGATCGATGGAGCTCCCCGCCAACCCCAACACCCCCCCCCCCCCCCCGAGCACCGCAACCCTGCCGATGGAGCCCCCTCCCCGAGCACCGCAACCCCTCCCACCGATGGAGGCTCCCTGCTCGACCAAGACCGAAGCGGATTTGTTTTGGGTGCACTGCAGCCTCCCAGCCGACCTGGTCATGGCTTTGCAGGATTTTTTTTATTTTGGATAAATCTTAAACTTTCATTGGTACATTGGTTAGATTAACTCACCTATATGGTTGAGTTAACGTTTAAAATTAACGGAGGGTTATGGATGTGAGGCGAAGTGACTATTCAAGGTTTCTCATGTAATTCACGATTATGCGGGGTTATGAATGTTATTGCGATATTACTCAGGATTATGGTGTAAAAATCCCTTTTATAAATTTATAACTTATTTTTATACTCTTAAATATATTTTTATTTTATTTTTCTAAAGTATTTTGTACACTTAATAAAATAAAAATATGAACTATATAGGTATATGTGCAGGTCTGATACTTAAGTATTATATACAAGTGATTTTATTTTTGTATTTTCTGGAGGTTTTTATTCATGTTTTAATGTACATATATATTATAAATAACATTTACAAAATTATAAAAAATATAAAATTATGAAAATAATGAATAATGAATAAATTGAGTATTTAAATCTGTACAGGTATACTAGAGGGGGTCCAAAACTCAACTTTCAAACCGTAGCTCCGCCAAATGCGAAACCACCTTCATCAAGTAGCTTATTTAAAATTATATCAATTAAAGGTGATTTTAATGTGTTTTGAGTTTTTATTAGGGAGATACAGGTATGGGAAGTTGGGATTCTGGAATTTTATTCAGACCATAACTTTTTATATGTACATTATTTTGTGTGAAATCAATTTTGTAATTTTCTTTATTTAATTATCTACAACTTTCTTGTACAAAGTTTCTTTATTTGAGGTATATAAAGTGGAAACAAAATTAGGTCCCAAAATGAATAAAGAATGAATAAAAATAAAAGGTATTTTTATTGTATTCTGGCCCTTATCTCCCCTACTTTATTCCTTGTCGACCTAGTCATCGAGATGCCTAGGTCTCGGGGTTTCAGGTCATAAAATATTTACAATATTTTATTCTTTTTCTTTTCTTTTCTTTATTCTATAATTTTGGCTTTAAAAACAGTATTTTATACACTATTTACACACAAATGCATGGACGATAAAATGCATGAATTAACGCTATTTACACGCATTTACTAGGGTTTTAGGCCAAAATGATAGAATAAAGATGATGAAACGTAGATTCATCAATAGATAAAATAAAATAACAAAGAGTGAGAATCAAGGATTCATCACCTCCTATACTTTACCTTTGCTAGTCCCTTGGCAAACACTTATTTGAAAAAGAAGTGAAAAATGAAGAAAAGAAAAAAGAAGGAGAATCAAGGTTGATTACTAAACTTGTCTTCATTAAGTTGAAGTATGGAGCTCAGTCAGACCTTTGGATTATTAGTTTGTCGGAACCTTATTTAGACTTAAGTTTAAGACTCAACAACCTCTAAGTTCCACCAATCTATGGTCAAGACTCCTCAATAATCCATATCAGAACAAGTCTACATACACAAACTCTAATGACCATGTACCTTTCCTTGTACGGTGTAAGTGATATGTAGCTCCCCACCTCAGAAATGACAAGGCAACAACCTCCCTCAACAAGATAACTCTAATTCCCTAGTCTAGCAGCTCTTTCCTCGAGGGGCGAGGTATTCCCTTCTAAGTTCAAGTTCAACCGGCTCAAGTAGAGGGGGAAAGAAGAGAATGGACCGTGTCCAGTGTCGCCATGTATCCCTAGGAGCCCAACCAGTGTAGCTAAGTCTCCCGTTACAAGCTTCATGAGATGAGAAGATGTAACATAAGCTTTGATTCATTTGGTTATATACACTCCGACATGCATTTTATTTTCAATCAGGCTTGTACAACATATCTACATGGTGCAACATATATACATAAGGACGTTTTCTTCTCGAGCCAGTAGACTATCGCTCTTTTGAAGCACTATTGCAACCCACAACTCCTATATTTAGACCTCAACACTGCCAGACCAAGTTGAGATGCACTCCCCTCCCTAAAGGAAGACGAGAGGTTCCGCCTATAAGTACTACCCTCGTATGCCACCCCAAGCCAAATGAAACTGCCTCCTCACCACCTCATCCATAGAGAGCTATGTGCAAGTGATGAATCTCGTATTCATCACTCTAAATCTCATTTATTAAGCTCAAATCCCTAAAAATCAACAAAATGTAGGCATCTATTTTGCATAATTAGCATTCATGCATATTATCATAAGAATTGCATTTTAGCACGAATTTCTGCACAAAATAAGAAGCCAAAAATCCAAGCCAAAAGTGACCTGTAAATAGTCTAACTTCCCAGATTTTTAACTCATTCATGCTAACTCCGAATGTCCCAAAACCACTTCCACTGTGTACATATCACTAACAAGAATAAATGAAAAATAACAAAAATAACTAACCCAAATAAGTGGACCAAACACCTAAACCCTAGTTTCAGGATTTCCGGACGAAAACCTCATATCTTCCTCATCCAGTGTTCGATTGAATCCTACTCACTTTTGAACTAATATACATTCAATTACTTTCAAAACAAGACCAAGTTCAAGTTAATCGGAGCTCATATGTGAAAGTTGGGTTTTGGGCCTCTTTTGTACATTGTATATTTTAACGGTTTTTGACCTACTATTTTATGTACATATTTTATTGATTAATAAAAATCCAAAAAAAATTAGATTAAGGTGTCTTTATTTATCTTTGATTTTTCTGTAATTTTTCCAAATTTTTATCTGATCTAAAAATATCATAAAATTACAAAACCCAAAATCAAGGTGTTCTATGTACATGGGATACCCCAAAAATATCACTTGGTGCAAATGATCGATTTTGGTTTTGATGTCCTCAAGAAAGTTGTAGATCTCATCGAGACGAGCAATTTTCGTGAAGAAACTTTTTTGATCCGAGGTCATTTACTATTTTTTATCGATTTTACAAAATCTTTTATTTTCGAATTTTGTGGTGCTGACACGTGGCCGCCCCCTTGTGCCGCCACGTGTCAGCCATTTTTGGGGTTTATTATTAAAGTTTTTATAAAAAAAATATATAATCGGACGCACGTGCATTGCACGTGCCTCCAAGGCATGTTCTCTGCACGTGCCACTCTCCTTGCGCCCCCCAGCCACCACGTGGCGCACGATTGGCTGTCCGATCTCGACCGATCGGACAGCCACTGTGCGTCGTCTTCGTCCAGTCCTCCTTTCCCCTTTGGGAGCGGCGCTGCCTTCCTCTTCCACCCCTTCCTCCGCGAATCTCGCGACAGATCATCGCCGTCCGCAAACCTCGCCATCGGTGATCTCCTCCTCTCCGCATATCTCGCAACGCCTCAATCTTCGGCCTCTGCCATATCATCATCATCTCCAATCAGATCAAATCGCCCCGATCCTCCAAAATCCCAGAAATCTCGACAGCCCTATTTCCATCTTCGGCGATCTATCCCTCAACCTATAAAACCTTCACCGCCGCAACCCTCATCCTTCATCCGTCGTCTCCCTTCTTGTGGTGACAACCCAATCTCGACGTGATCCGAGGGCCTCCCCGTGCTTCGTCGCAACCATCCTCCATCGCCGCTGCTCCGCTCCGGCGTGTCCGCCGTCGAGCCTATCCTCCCAGGTATACTCTCTCTCTCTCTTCGCCATTCTCCTCCGCAATGAGTTAGCTGCTCCGCCGACGTCCACGACAACTCCGCCGACTCGAGCCCAACGCCACCTTCTTCGTCGAGCACCTCAGCCCCACCGTCCCCCTGGTCGTGTGTCGGCCAGAGGATGGCCAACACCGTACCTACGACTTCGTCCATGACTTCAAGATACTCCATCATCGCCACGATCGTCGACTACCACCCTCCTCCACCTCGCCTCCAATGCCGTCTTGGCCGCCAGCAGCAACCCACCGGACGCCAGCCATCACCGCTACTCTGCCTACGCCTCCGCCATCAACGACGACTTGAGCCACCGCCAACGGCCAGCCACCACCTACGACCGCCACTCTGCCCCTCGCCGCTTCACCACTGGCCGGGCGCTTGTCCCGAGGCCTTCGCATGTGAGGAGCACGTGCCGAGGGAACGTCATCAGCCTCTTCTCATCCCTAGGGGTCACGTGCCGAGCATGTGACCCGCTGGGTCATTTGCAGCAAAGGCCCCCGGACCTCCTTGCATATTGCATTCAAGTCCACAGACCAGAGGGCACGTGCAACGCACGTGCCCCTCTGAAGAAATTGCAGATGTACCCCGAAGTTATTGGTAATTTCAGACAAGCCCCCCACTACAGTTTTCTTTACTTGTTTATTTTATTTAAATATTGCAATCAGACCCCTGTGTTCCCATGTGATTCTAGACCTCTTCTCTACATTATTTTATCATCAAAAAAATAGCATGATGTTTGTTGATTAATTCTCTACGTTTTTGCATATTGTGGGTATTTTTCTGATTGATGGTTAATTAATAAATAATTGTTTTGTGGAAATTTGCATATTTTTACACATTTCTTGCTCTAAAATTCATAGTTGATTAACCATTGCTTTAAAAATCCCCAAAAAATCACATATTGTAGAATTAATTATGCTTGACATTGTACCCAAAAAGATTTGCATTTGCATGCATACTTTGCTTTGTAAAAATAATTTTGCATATTTTAGTATTTAATTTAATAGGTATTAAACCCCACATTTTCGAGGTTCAGGATTTTTCTGAGATTCATCACTTAGTGATAGATCTTAGATAATTTTATTTCTTGAAAATAAGTAAGTTTGATATTTATTATAATTAAATATTGAAAATCATTCTGTTTGTATTTAAAAATCTATAAAAAGATTTCATATTGCATCCAAAAATTCCAAAAAAATTACAGTGCATTCATTTCATCATATTTCACATAGTGGCCAAATTTCATATTTTCGAACATCGTTTGAATGTAATTTACATTTTAGTCGTAAAATAGGCCGAATTTGCAGTTTGCACCCTTTATCGCATTGAAAATTCTAAAAAAAAGACTGTCTCGAAAACCGAACACAAACTTTGATAGACATCTCTCTAGGTTGTTCCTTTGCCTTCTTGTAATTGACCTTGGGACTTGTCCAAGTAAAATAAACCTAAAATCACACAATTAAAAATTGAACATATTAATTGTGGTTATTTTCTTGATCGATTCCGATTGCCGCCTACAATGCACGACTAATCATTCGTTAATCCGAACGATAAAAACACATTCTTAACGCTGCATATCCGGATTCGTCAGATGGTGCCGTTGTCGGGGAGGCAAACTGCTTAGATTTTTGTCTTGAAAAATTCTCGTTCGGTTTTCCGCATTTGGGTAGTCTGACCCCCGAATTTTTCATTGTATATCCCATTTATTTTCAGCATTTATTTTTTCTTGTCTATTTTATCATTTTTGAATCATTCTCTTACACTATCTCTCTTATTTTTCTTGCGAGGTACCCGGTACGTAGAGCGATCTTTCAAGAACCGGCGCAACTTCACCGACTTCCGCAAAAGCCGCAATTAAAATTAAGAATGAGTCGAGTTGTGAGAGAGCGTAGAGTCTAGGATTTTATTTCTGCAAATTTTAATTCCTGTAATTAATTACTTATTTATAGCGGTGTCCGTTTGGATGCTCGCGTGTGTAACAAGACCTCTAACTTTATTCTGTGGTGTGTCGTGGCCTGTTTCACTCTCCGGTGAGGGTGGGCCCGACTTGAGTGGTGATTAGGATAGACCTGCACATACGACTCTTAGAGCATCTGAATTTTTGATTGTGCTCGTAGGATTGAGCCACACTGCACTGTTAATTGAGACGCACATAGATCGTTCAATTTAGCCAAAATTTAACTCATTTCTTCCTCGCTAATAGAACTTTCTGCTTAGGTGCGGTTTTCCATCGGCTTGCATTCATTTAGAATAATTTTTCAATTCCTGTTTAGCATCCCACATGGAGATTGCGAGGATTCACTGTAAGTCTTCTAACTGAGCATTCATCATAGTTTTCCGCGTGCATCGGCTTTTCCCGAATTTCTCCCTCTTGTTTTTATCACATAATTCTAAAGGAAATTGGGACTGGATGGTAGACGTATATTTCTGCTCACTTAATTCTTCAGTGATCACCTAATTAAAATCGGGACTGCTAAATATAGCCGATCTTAAGAACCCATAAAATCAAGAATTCTTGCGGGAGAGCAACCCCGTCATTGTTTGATTTTATCTTGCAGCGAGGAGAGAGACACACACTAGGATAGAGCCAAGCCAGGATTTTCATACTGACCACTGATTCTACAAATGTTTAGCTACTTCTCAGTGAGGATCTAACGGGTAGCCGATAAACGGTCCGGATTTCTTAGCAGAGTGGGTGGTTTAGAGGACACTGCGTAAGGCTCCGTCCTCAAGTAAAGGGTAGCCGTTCTACAGTCCTTACTTACTCGCATACTGGCTAAAAGTAGGTGCAATTAGTCATAAGATTTCGGGACAGTCGGTCGGGAAATACATGCACCTAATAGCTCGTTTAAACGGCTTGCAAGATCTGAATTCTCACCAGTTAAAACTGAAAAGAAAATTAGCCGAACTCTCACGGCCTTCACTGAGTGAGTTGGTGAAACAAAAATTTGTATTGTGTTTGATTTGTGCGTAAAACTTAGTTGATCATCGAATACCGCACACTTGTTCCTAGATCATAAATCGTACACCTCTTGTTAGTCTCTTGGATTCGAGAATGGAAGATTGTGGCGATTTCTGTTCGGACTTCGCGAACCCTTTTCTGACCACCACAAACTTTCCAGTCTCAAACATTCTGAGACACTCGTATTCAGAACCACCTTGGGTTCAGGGACACCTTCCCCTTGAATCCTCCTCTTATAATCCTTTCCAAACTATTGACTCTGATTTTTCACAATCTGAAGGTGAAAAGAAGCACTCACAAAAAATGCCTCCAAAGAAGAGCAATCATGAAGATGAACTCAATGAAGATCCAATGCAAATGATTCTCGCAAGACTAGCCGCGTCTGAGCAACAACAAAATTTTATGAGGGAACAACTGGAACGATTGAATACATAGGAAGAACCACCAATGGAAGCCGCATATAATCACGGGCAATACAAAGTTAGAAATTACTTGCAGCCACCTCAGCCTGAGGTTCACCATGAACTAAATCCACACTTCCTGAGTCAATTACCACAATTTCATGGTAATGCAGATGAAGAACCATATGAATTTTTGCGTGATTTGGAGCTAGTATGTTCTAATCAGAGGCACCTACAAGTCAGCCAGGACTACATTCGTCTCACTGCACTACCTTTCGCCTTGAAAGGTAAGGCAGATTACTGGGTGAAAAAATTGGGAGTGACGGTGACCACTTATGATAGGTTCAAGAACATATTCTTGAAGAAATTCTACCCTTTGAGTCGAACCAATCAAATAAGGACTCGCATCACTAGCTTCTCTCAGATGCCGAATGAACCACTTTGTGATGCATAGGATAGATTTAAAGATCTGCTGCAAAAATGTCCCTGCCATGACCTGGATAATAACATCCTGGTTCAGTCTCTCTATTCTGACCTTAACTACGGGACTCAGGGTTTAGTCAGCGCTGCCTGTGGAGGCAATTATACATCTCGAGGAGCTGAGACCGTCTGGAAAATACTGGAGCAGATGGTGGAGAGTAGCCGTTCACAAATCGCTAGTAGAGCTTACACTGATTCCTTGAACACCTTTCAAGCCAAAGGAGGGAAGCAAACTGTCGCAGAAATAGCAGAGGATTTGATTCCCAACACGAATATCATCGTAGATAAATTAATAGTGGTGGATCACATTCATAAAAGGGTGAACGACATCGACAATCGAATCTCCCAGTTTCCGAAGCAAATAGAGGATTTAACTGAGAAGGTATCCAAGATAGGAATACCTACTGTACCTACGACCCCGATCTATCATGTGCATCATGTCCAGGAGCAGCCAAGGTCAGTACAACATCAACCATGGGCTCAGGACCAGTCATGTGCCCAACCTTCCTAGCAGTCACCTCTACCAGCCGAGACAGCCGAAGAAGCACCGCCCCTGACATTCGAGATAAACAGCTTCTGTGACACACAGGACATTACCCGACAGGGTAATATGGGGGACCGTCAGCAATATCAACGTCCACCCACCTTCTATAATGTCGCATTCCCTACAGCTCCACAACACACTCAGCACTCGAGGCAACAGCAGCCATACAACCGTCAGAACCAACCTCAACAACATCGTCAGCAATATCAAGCTCCAAATCAAGCAGCTCAATCATCCAACCCTCCAGAAGAACCAGTCGATATCCAGAGGCAAATGCTTGAAGAAACTCGCAGCTTCCGAAATGAGTTGCACGATCTACGGGTTGATGTTAATCGCTTGTCCCGTTGGAAGGATGAACAGACAACCCCAACCACAACCATTCCCACCCAAGTTCAAGCTAACCCAAATAGCTTGAACATGTCTCAATCATCTCAACACAATGGCCAGGTATACTATTCAGATTTCTCCACATCTGAGCATGAGATCCTTTCGTTTGACAATATCAATGCCATGTCACTCAGGAGCGGAAGGACCGTGGTCGTACCTGACCGGGCAAGGGAATCAGACAATCAAGACTCGGAAGATCAACCGGAGGATGCTTCTGAGGATGAAGAAGAAGGACACCCGAAGATTTCAGCACGAGATAAAGGAAAGGCATCTATGGAGACCGCAGAGGACCTTGAACCTCTAGTTGCTGCAAAGATACCTTTGTCACCATTTCGGCAACATAATTATTATGATTGTAATAAGAACTCCAAATCTAATAAAGATGCTCTTATTTATGATTCTGGCTCTCTTTCTCCTGTCTCAAATGCTTCCATTCCTTTCCCCCATGCTCTTAAGAAAAGAAAACAAAAGAAAAACATTCAAAATGACCCAGTGATGGAAAAGTTCTGCCAACAGAATATCATAGTCAAGGTACCTTTTGATCAGTATGTGGCCAGTAATCCAACATTTCAGAAATATTTGAAAATGAAATGTACTCCCACCAGGACTCGTACAAAGAAAACAAATCAGTTTACGGAGACTCATCTCCTGACAGTGGCCACTACCAAATGTATCAGAAATCGGTATTTACCAAGGAAGAAAAGGGATCTGGGTGCTCATTATGTGGAAAGTCGCATTGGCAGCATTGCGTTCGCACGCACACTTCTCGACAATGGTTCTTCCATCAATCTTCTTCCCTTAGCCTTATATTACAGATTGGAGTTAGGTCCTCTCCAGAAATCATTATCTTTACTCCAATTCGCTGACAAATCCACTAAAAGACCTAAGGGAGAAGTGAAAAAAGTTATCATTATGATCGAGGGTACGGAATACAAAGTGGACTTCACTGTCCTTGATATGGAGACCCCGAACCATTGGAAGGAATCGCAAGTCATTCTTGGAAGACCATTCTTAAGAACCGCCAAGGTTGTATTTGATTACGACACCGGAATGATGAAATTCTGCTCCCTAGATGGAGAAGTGGATCTGGACATGAAACAAACAAAGTGGCAAAGACCAGATTATGAATCCACCACTGAAGATGCCGAAACATCCGAGTGTAATCTCATCAGCACTACTGGACCGTGGGACCAACTGCCAGACCTTCAGATTGCGAGATATTATCAGACAAATCCAAACACCCGGATGTTTATAATCTTGATGACACAGAAATCCTTTCGGATTTGTCAATCCCATCTTCTTTGGGAAAATCAAGAAAAATCGATGACGAATCGGACACGGCTTTGGCCGAATTACCGCACTACTTTTGCGATCCGACTCACATTCCTTCAGAATTAGTGGCTAGCATATTACAGAATGATTCACCACCAACCAACACAGATCCAGACTTAAAAGATATTCAACCAGACTTGATTGATGATTCAGATTTGCCAGAGCTGAAACCTCTACCTCCCACACTGAAGTATGCATTTCTCAATGGACCCAAAGATAAGTTCCCTGTGATTATTAGCTCATCATTAACCTTGGACCAAGAATCTAGACTTCTAGAAGTCCTTGAGCGAAATCTAAAAGCCATCGGTTGGACTGCGTCGGATCTCGTAGGAATCAACCCCGCTCTCTGCTCGCACCAAATTTATGTTGAGGATAACGCAAGGCCTTCTCGTGAATTTCAGAGAAGATTAAATACCAATCTTTGAGAAGTGGTCAAGAAAGAGACAGAAAAATGGTGCAAAGTAGGTTTTATTTACCCCATTTCTGACTCCAAGTGGATGGCCCCCCTTCATGTCGTCCCGAAGAAGTCGGGGATCCAGATTGTCACCAACGAGGAGGGGGTAGAGATCGCGACCCGAGTACCTACGTCATGGCGTCTGTGTCGATTACATGCGCCTGAATGCTGCGACCAAGAAAGATTACTTTTCCACTGCCATTTATTGATCAAATCTTGGAGAGACTTGCAGGGAAAGCATCCTTCTATTTTCTTGATGGGTACTCTGGCTACAATCAAGTAGCTATCGCTCCCGAGGATCAAGAAAAACCACATTTACATGTCCCTTCGGTACCAACGCATTCAAGCGCATGCCATTCGGGCTTTGTAATGCCCCAGGCACATTTCAGCGGTTCATGATTGTCGTATTTGCCGAAATGGTGGGTGATTTCCTGGAAGTCTTCATGGATGACTTCTTGGTTCATGGTGATTCATTTGATACATGTTTAGCACACTTGGACCGAGTCCTCAAGAGATGCAGAGAGGTTAATTTGGTACTCTCCTGGGAGAAGAGTCACTTTATGGTGACTGAGGGTATCATGTTGGGGCATGTCATCTCCAAAAAGGGAATGGAGGTCGACCCTGCCAAGGTGGATGTGATCAAGAAACTTGAGTCACCAACCAACGTCAAGTCAGTGAGGTCTTTTCTAGGGCATGTTGGATTTTTTCGAAGGTTTATCCCTGATTTTTCAAAGATCACCCGCCCACTGACTGAGCTCTTAGGAAAAGACATCGAGTTTATTGTGAATCACAAGTGTCTTGAAGCCTTCGAGCTCCTCAAAAAGAAAATACGTGAATCGCCGATATTACAAGCTCCCGACTGGTCTCTTCCCTTTGAGATCATGACTGATGCATCGAATTTTGCTGTCGGAGCTGTGCTTGGACAAAGATGGGATGAAATCCCTTTTGCGATTCACTACGCGAGCAAAGTATTGGATCCTGCACAGAAAAATTATACAGTGACTGAAAAGGAAATGCTCGCGGTTGTTTGGGCCGTTGAAAAATTCAGATCATACATATTGGGCTCCAAGGTGATAATTTTCACTGATCATATGGCAATTAGATACCTCATGGATAAGAAAGATGCCAAGGCACGACTTTTGAGGTGGATCTTGTTAATCTAGGAATTTAATTTGGAGGTCAAAGATAAACCTGGAATAAAGAATGTTGTTGCTGATCACCTTTCCCGAATTGAGAAAAATGATTATCCTAACATTGGACCTATTAAGGAGACTTTTCCAGACGAATCTGTTTGCGTTATTGATTCAACCCCATGGTATTCCAACATCATGAACTATCTTGTCTCCAAGAAGGTTCCCTTTGGTTGGACCAAGAGAATGATTGATAAACTGAAGTCGGATTCAAGAAAATACCATTGAGACGATCCTTTCCTTTTTTTATGAAGGAGCGGATTGTGTCTGGAGAAGATGTATTCCTCAGGAAGAATACCAGAGTGTCCTCACACTTTGTCATACTCTCGAGGCTGGAGGGCACCATTCAGGAAAGAGAACCGCACACAAAGTACTCCAATGTGGATTTTACTGGCAGACCTTATTTCGTGATGCTAATGAATTTGTACGGTCTTGCCCGATTTGTCAAAGGATGGGAGGGACTGTTGGTTATAGAGATGAAATGCCCATGCAACCAATGATTTTCTGTGATGTTTTCGACGCATGGGGGATTGATTTTTATGGGTCCCTTTCCCAATAGCAATGGATTTGAGTACATCTTATTAGCGGTTGATTATTTGTCTAGATGGGTAGAGGCTATTCCAACCCGAACCGCAGATAGCAAAACCGTCTGTAAATTTATCAAGGATAATATCATTGCAAGGTTCGGAATACCAAAAGTTTTGATTTCTGATGGAGGTAGCCACTTTGTGAATAAGGAAATGAGATCTTTGGCTAAAGAGTATAAATATGAGCATAGAATAGTCAACCCATATCATCCACAATCTAATGGCATGGCAGAGGTTTCTAATAGAGAGGTGAAGGGTATTCTTCAAAAGTTGGTTCATCCAGATAGAAAGGACTGGTCAAAACTATTGGACCAAGTTCTGTGGGCCTATATGACAACCTATAAGACTCCACTCGGCATTTCACCTTTTAGGATGATCTATGGCAAGCCATGCCATCTACCTGCAGAATTGATTCACAAATCGGAATGTACGATCAAAAAGTTGAATTGGAGTTGTCACCTTGGGAAATTATGTCGAGACTTGAATTTAAATGAGCTAATTGAAATTTGAAAACCGAGCATATGACAACAGTGTAATCTATAAGGACAAGGTCAAGAGATGGCATGATAGACACATTCGAGATAAAACCTTTGTCCCTGGGCAGAAAGTGTGGTTGTTTAATGCTCGATTAAAGATTTTTCATGGGAAACTGAAATCAAAATGGACGGGTCCCTATGTTGTCATCGATGTGCATACCAATGGAAGTGTGGATATTGCCGAACTCAAAGATAATGCACAACCTTTCTCAGTGAATGGACAATTACTGAAGCCATATATAGAATTACCCAATGAGCAAACAGTTCAAGTTGAGGCCATCTACTTTACACAGAGCAAAGACAGTGAAGATTTATCAGATTAATCCCACCCTCCCGACCGACCACATCGATCTCTTTGTACAGCTTCTTCCTCTATTTAGGCCAAGGCCTAAGTATGGGGGAGGGGGGGCGATGCCATATGTATATTCCATTTCCCCCATCACACTCCTCCAGATCGCCTCACTTCCACCCTTCTTCTATACTTAGGCTGACCAGAGCCTAAGTATAGGGGGAACCGATGCCCACCTGTATATACTCTCCTCATTCACATATCCCGACCGCCTCTTTTTGCACTCTTCTTCTATACTTAGACTATTCACAATCTAAGTATAGGGGGCGGACCATTGTATAACATTTTCACACTCTCTTACGCTTAGCCCAAGCTATGTCTTCTTTACGCTTCCTGTGCTCTGAGGACACAACACTCGCTAAGTATAGGGGGATCTGTATATATATTGTGTATATATTTTAGCCAAACCTCGTACTTTCGCGTAAGTCTATATGTATTTACGGGGTGGGTAATTAAACAACAAAAATAACAAAAAAAACATTTTGCCACTAACACTGAATGTACCCAAAATTTTTGAAAAAATGGCTTCTTATTCATTTTTTGCATAAAAACAAAACAAACAAACAACAAAATCCTTTGCATAAAAAAATCAAAAAAAAGGGAAAAGATAAAAAAATTGTGTCTGCATTTCACACACCTACAATTCATCCAACATCGCATTTGCATATGTGAAAAATCTTTGGGTTCTGAACCGAGTTATGAGCCGAAACCGAGAGTGGTCTGGACTTGACCTTAATCCACCTAATTTTCAGAGGAACTACACCGAGAAATAGGATTTTAGAGTCTTCAGGTCTTTGACTTAATTCTTTGAGTTCCACATGACAATGTGCAGCATTTGACTCTTAGTGTCTAACTCGGTCTCTTCATTCTGGGTACAACTCTCGAATAGGGAATTAATTTGTACTCTCACACTATGCACTTAGCTCAACTCAGACGAGATGTTGGAAGACTGTGTGAGTTTCTTTTCTGTTAGCGTGGAAATCTAAAGACCGGAGTACGGGTTGAAATAAAGCTTCGGAAAAGGGATGGACGGCTGGGCACAATTTTTTCTAAGACCCCAAAAAATGTACGGAAACAAAAGGATTCTATTTCCGTGGGGGCACAACAAGATCCAAGCAGAGCCACCAAAAATTCCAAATACAAAAAAGCAACTACCAAATAAAATCTGACCAAAAGGGTCCAAGCTTCAAGAAACCCACAGATCTTGGTGGAGACTCGGCTACACTGGCCATCTTCACAAGGAGAGGTGACTACACTGGCCACCCTCCAGTTCTTTTCCCCTTCTTCTATCTTCTCCCCCCAATTCGATTGTGAACACAGCGCGACAGACCTTAGAAGGAAATACCTGACTCCCCGAGGACGAGTTACTGGAGAGGATAGGAGCATGGTAGTCCGGCATTCTGGATGGGAAGAGCTAAAACCTTTCACACACATGAGTCAGTTGTTCAATGTTCATAGGGTATACTTTGGAAAGAGGATTGATCTAAGATGACTTCTGAGCCAAAACTGTAGCAATGATGTGTAAAACTTGAAGGCTGTTGATTTTAAAATTCTAAGTCTCACAGAAGTTCCGACACACAAATAATCCAAAGGTCGAGTTTAGGTTCCCTTTCACCTTCAGCTCATGGTCTTGGTATGGAACCCAATCTCATTTCACCTCATGGCATTTCTTTTTGATGCTCAGGGACGAGCATGGTTTAAGTATATGGAGATGATGAATCTCGTATTCATCACTCTAAAACTCATTTATTAAGCTCAAATTCCTAAAAATCAACAGCATGTAGGCATCTATTCTGCATAATTAGCATTCATGCATGTTTTCATAAGAATTGCATTTTAGCACGAATTTCTGCACAAAATAAGAAGCCAAAAATCCAAGCCAAAAGTGACATGGAAATAGTCTAACTTCCCAGATTTTTAACTCATTCGTGCTAACTTCGAATGACCGAAAACCACTTCCATTGTGTACATATCACTAAAAGAATAAATGAAAAATACATAAAAATAACTAACCCAAATAAGTGGACCGAAAACCCAAACCCTAGTTTTAGGATTTCCGGATGAAAAACCTCATATCTTCCTCATCCAGTGTCCGATTGAATCCTACTCACTTTTGAACTAATATACATTCAATTACCTTCAAAACAAGACCAAGTTCAAGTGAATCGGAGCTCATATGTGAAAGTTGGATTTTGGGCCTCTTTTGTACATTGTATATTTTAACGGTTTTTGACCTACTATTTTATGTACATATTTTATTGATTAATAAAAATCCAAAAAAAATAGATTAAGGTGTCTTTATTTATCTTTGATTTTTCCGTAATTTTTCCGAATTTTTAACTGATCTAAAAATGATATAAAAATTACAAAACCCCAAAATCAAGGTGTTCTATGTACATGGGATACCCCAAAAATATCACTTGATGCATATGATCGATTTTGGTTTTGATGTCTTCATGAAAGTTGTAGATCTCATTGAGACGAGCAATTTTCGTGAAGAAACTTTTTTGATCCGAGGTCATTTACTATTTTTATTGATTTTAAAAAATCTTTTATTTTCGAATTTTGTGGTGCTGACACGTGGCAACACCTGGTGCCGCCATGTGTCAGCCATTTTTGGGCTTTATTATTAACGTTTTTATAAAAAATTGTAATCAGATGCATGTGCGTCGCACGTGCCTCCAAGGCACGTGCTCAACACGTGCCACTCTCCTTGCGCCCCCAGCCACCACGTGACGCACGATTGGCCGTCCGATCTCGGCCGATCGAACAACCACTGTGCGTCGTCTTCGTCCAGTCCTCCTTTCCTCTTTGGGAGTGGCACCGCCTTCCTCTTTCGCCCCTTCCTCCGCGAATCTCGCGACAGATCATCGCCGCCCGCAAACCTCGCCATCGGCGATCTCCTCCTCCTCTGCGTATCTCGCGATGCCTCGATCTCCGGCCTCTGTCGTATCATCATCATCCCCAATCAGATCGAATCGCCCCAATCCTCCAAAATCCCAGAAATCTCGACAACCCTATTTCCATCTCCGGCGATCTATCCCTCAACCTATAAAACCTTCATCGCCGCAACCCTCATCCTTCATCCGTCGTTCTCCCTTCTGGTGGTGACAGCCCAACCTCGATGTGATCCGAGGCCTCCCCGTGCTTCGTCGCAACCAGCATCCATCGCCGCTGCTCCGCTCCAGCTTGTCCGCCGTCGAGCCTATCCTCCCAGGTATACTCTCTCTCTCTCTCTCTCTCTCTTTGCCGTTCTCCTCCGCCTCGAGTTAGCTGCTCTGCCGACGTCCACGACAACTCCGCCGACTCGAGCCCAATGCCACCTTCTTCGTCGAGCACCTCATCCCCACCGTCCCCCTGACCGTGTGTCGGCCAGAGGACGGTCGACGCCGCACCTATGACTTCGTCCACGACTTCAAGCTACTCCATCATCGCCACGATCGTCGACTACCACCCCCCTCCACCTCGCCTCCAATACCGCCTTGGTCGCCAGCAACAGCCCACCGGACGCCAGCCATCACCGCTACTCCTCCTACACCTCCTCCATCAACGACGACTCGAGCCACCGCCAACGGCCAGCCACCGCCTACGACCGCCACTCTGCCCCTCACCGCTTCACCACCGGCCGGGCGCTTGTCCCGAGGCCCTCGCACGTGCTGAGGGAACGTCATCAGCCTCTTCTCATCCCCAGGGGTCACGTGTCGAGCACGTGACCCGCTGGGTCATTTGCAGCAAAGGCCTCCGGACCTCCTCGCATATTGCATTCAAGTCCACAGACCAGAGGGCACGTGCAACGCACATGCCCCTCTGGAGAAATTGCAGACATACCCCGGAGTTATTGGTAATTTCAGACAAGCCCCCACTGCAGTTTTCTTTACTTGTTTATTTTATTTAAATATTGCAATCAGACCCCTGTGTTCCCCTGTGATTCTAGACCTCTTCTCTACATTATTTTATCATCAAAAAATAGCATAATGTTTGTTGATTAATTCTCTACATTTTTTGCATATTGTGGGCATTTTTCTGATTGATGGTTTATTAATAAATAATTGTTTGTAGAAATTTGCATATTTTACCCATTTCTTCCTCTGAAATTCATAGTTGATTATCCATTGCTCTAAAAATCCCTGAAAAATCACATATTGTAGAATTTATTGTGCTTGAACATTGTGCCCAAAAAGATTTGCATTTGCATGCATATTTTGCTTTGAAAAATCATTTTGCATATTTTAGTATTTAATTTTTAATATGTATTAAACCCCACATTTTCGAGGTTTAGGATTTTTCTGAGATTCATCACCTAGTGATAGATCTTAGATAATTTTATTTTTTGAAAATAAGTCGGTTTAATATTTATTTTAATTAAATATTGAAAATTATTATGTTTGTATTTAAAAATCCATAAAAAATTCATATTACATCCAAAAATTCCAAAAAAATTACAGTGCATTCATTTCATCATATTTCACATAGTGGCCAAATTTCATATTTTTCGGACATCGTTTGAATGTAATTTACATTTTAGTCCCTAAAATAGGATGAATTTGCACTTTGCACCCTCTATCGCATTGAAAATTCTAAAAAAAGACCGCCTCAAAAACTGAACACAAACTTTGATAGACATCTCTCTAGGTTGTTCCTTTGCCTCCTTGTGATCGACCTTGGAACTTGCCCAAGTAAAATAAACCTAAAATCACACGATTAAAAATTGAACATATTAATTGTGGTTATTTTCTTGACCGATTCCGATTGCCGCCTACAACGCACGACTAATCATTCTTTAAGCTGAATGATAAAAACACATTCTTAACGCTGCATATCCGTATTCGTCAGTAAGGCGCTGGTGCAAGTAAAGCCATTGTATGTGAGAGTCATGCATGCATTGTTATGTATTCTACTTAGGTTCATCAAGATGACATGTGAACATAGCCTTGTGGACTCAGAGAATTAAGCCATTATGAACTTGAAAAGTCTTAACCCCAAACCCTATAAGGTTCCTCTGAGAATTAGGTGGATTAAGATCTTAACCAAGCTCCATTTTCTAATTTAATCCAGACTATTTTAAGTGTCAACTATGATTCAAAAGAAAATACAAATATATACAAAAATCGTTTTATGCAAATTTTTTGAAAATGTGCAAAATTTTTGAAAATGCTTGAATGCATGCATCTATGTAGAGGTTTTGCAACTATTCACAAATATTTACACAAGGATTTTTGCAAACTTGTATTTTCCAAATATTTTTCAAAAATTTTATACTATATACATAATTTTGATACAAAATATTTACAAACATATCTCAAACAAATATTTTTACAAACATTTGTACAAAAATATTTTTTTATAAATAGCTATGTATGTGCAGGAAAGAATTTTATGTAGAGGGAAATTTTTAAAATTCTGTGATTTTTAGGCTTTTGATTTTAGCCATTTTATTTATTAACACACTTACACAAAGTATGAGTTATGGCTAAAGTATACATGTAATATATACGACACCCTCCTATACTTAGCTCGAACAATGTCCTCAAAGAGATCAAAGAGCGATGAAGAAGACATAACTCGTGCTTAGTATCGGGAAGTGCAAAGAAAGGTTATATTACAATGACGGATAAAGGAATAAAATGAATAGAAGTCGGTGATTCTCCTCATACTTAGGATCAAGTAATCCTATGTATAGATGACTGTACACAAAGGGAAAACTGAGTGATAGATGTACACGGTCTACCTCCCCTACACTTAGGGTAAAATATCCGTAAGTATAGGCAGCAAAACAGAGGTAAAAAGAATCAAAAGAATAATCAGACATCTAACACCCTATATACTTAGGGTAAAGTACACCCTAAGTATAGCATAATCACAAGATGCAAATGTGGAGTTAGACAAAAGAATGTGTGATATGGACATCTGGATCTATTAAAGGGCGGAAGACAATGATAATCAGGCATGAGATGTAAATGATGTGAGTCAAAGACCACATCTCATGCAAAATGAATCAGGGAGAATTCAACAATTAGCAGGTCATGATCAAGATATGGCTTAAGGCACTGACCGTTAACACGAAAGGTGGACTCAGATGACATCTCGGATATGTCGATGCTACCATTGTCATGCACCTTTCAGACCAGATATGGTCCCTTCCACTTGCTCTACAATTTCCCTAGAAATAATCTAAGCCTGGCATCAAACAACCATACTCTTTGATCCATCTCAAACTGTTTATGGCTGATATGAGAATCATGCCATATATTTACTCGCTCCTTATACTGTAGGCTGCTTGAAAAGGCTGTATCCCTAAGCTCCTCCAGGGCTGCCAATTCTGCCTTCCTTTGATCACATATACTCTCTAGATCCAATAATATCCCAATGACAACCCATAGTGACTTATGCTTAATCTCAACAGGTAAATGGTATGGCTTGCCTAAACGAGATGAAAGGGAGACGTGCCCAAAGGAATCTTGAAGGAATTCCGGTATGCCCACAAGACCGAGTCCAAAAGCTTTGACCAATCCTTTCGGTCTGAGCAGACTCCCTTCTGCAGTATCATCTTGATCTCCATGTTCGATACTTCAGCAAGACCATTGGTCTGAGAATGATATAAAGTGGCAACTCGATGGTCTATGCTGAACTCGTTAGCAAGGGCATTTTCCTTATCATTGATAATGAGGCCCTCATCAGATATCAATACTCTAGGCACCCCAAACCGTAATATGATATTCTTTCTAAAAAATCTGCAAACAGTCTTGACATCTGCGGTTCGGGCGGGAATGGCCTCAACCCAATGACTCACATAATCAACAACCTACAGAATGTACTCAAATCCCTGACTCTTAGGAAATGGACACATGAAATCAATGCCACGTGCATCAAAAACCTCACAGAAGTGAATGGGCTGCATCGGCATCATATCACGCTATCCACTTGTGCCCATCTTGTGACAATCTGTACACCTCTTCATGCATTCATCAGAATCCTTGAAGAGGGTAGGCCACCATAGGCCGGATTGGAGCACTTTCTGTATTCTCCTCCTCCCAGAATGATGTCCTCCTACCTACAGCTTGCGGTAGTATGTGAGGACACTGTGGTGCTCCTCCTGAGGAATGCACTGACGTCGAACACTATCCCCTCCTTCATGATAAAGGATGGGATCTTCCCAATGGTAAGACCTGGCCTTCGTAAGGAAGGTCTCAAGGAAGGTCTCAAGTCGTTGCCTGGGCCAACCCTTGTGAAACTTTCTTGACAACAAGATAGTTCACAATGTCAGCGTACCATGGGAGTGAGGCAATAGTAAGGATTGCCTCATCTGGGAAGGTCTCAGTAATAGGATCAATCTGCTCGGATTCCTCAAGCTTTTCCAAACAAGATAGATGATCTGCCACCACATTCTTGACTCCAGGCTTATCCTTAATCTCAATATCAAACTCCTGGAGTAGAAGGATTCATCTAGTCAATCAAGCATTGGAATCCTTCTGTGCCATAAGGTACCTGATTGCGGTATGATCAATATAAATCGTCACTTTAGATCGAAGAATATATGATCTGAATTTGTCCAAGGCAAATACCATGGCTAGCATCTCTTTCTCTGTGACTGTATAGTCTGTTGAGCGACATCCAATGTACGGCTAGCGCAATGAATGGTAAATGATAAACCATCCCTCCTCTGTCCTAGCATGGCCCCTATGGCGAAATCGGAGGCATCTGTCATGATCTCGAATGGAAGAGACCAATCAGGCAGCTGAAGGACAGGAGCCTCAACAACTAGGTGCTTGAGAGTCTCAAAAGACGCAAGACACTTATCATCAGGGATGAAAACGGTCGGATAACGATACGAATATAGGTACAATCATATCCTTATCCATTTTAAAATATGAATACGAATGCGGATACGGATATCGACGGATGTAAAAAATTGTGTTACCATATCCATAAAAACGAATACAAATGTAAAATGAATACGAATAGGATACATATAATAACATAAATTTTTAATAGATTAACTAAAATATACATATTTACGACGGTTTACACATAAAATAGATATAGTAGATATAATATTTTCATAACAACTATATCAGTAATGGTGAATGCAATTATAAAATATTGTTGTGCATAGTTATAAATAAATATATTAATATACTTATGTACGAAAATGAATATATGAATACGAATGCGAATATTAGCGAATGTAAGAGTGATATCCATATCTGCATCCATTTTAAAACGAATACGAATACAAATGTCAAAATGTACATAAAACGAATACGATTGCGATTGGATACGAATATATTCACATTCGTTTTCGTCCCTACTTATCATCTACAATGAACTCGATGTCTTTCATCAGAATATCAGTGAGCGGTCGGGCAATTCTACTGAAGTCATGAATAAAATGTCGGTAGAAACCGACATGCCACAGAAAAGGCCGCAACTGTCGCAGGTTGGACGATGGTTTGAGTTTCTTGATGATATCCACCTTGGTCGGATCAACCTTCATGCCCCTATTGGAGATGATATGACCAAGCGCCATCCCCTGATTCACCATGAAGTAACTCTTCTCCCAAGAAAGAACAAGATGGACCTCTACGCAACACTGAAGCACTCGGTCTTGGCAATCAAGACAAGCATCAAACCCGTCACTGTATACCGAGAAATCGTCCATGAAGACCTCTAAACAGTCACCTACCATATCTGAGAAGATGGACACCATGCACCTTTGGAATGTCGCTAGGGCATTACAAAGACCAAAGGGCATCCGTCTTTTGATATCTATATCATAACCACTTCTCAAAGATTCGGGTTCAGCCATCGCTGGAACTCACGCGATGGCCTAGCGTCCTCCTCGAGATAAATATGGTGGGAGAACAGGGCCAGACTTATTCCCTAGAGATCAGCTACACTCCATCCTATTGCCTTGCGGTTTCTTTCAAGAACCTCCATCAATCGAGATTATTGCTCTCCAGTCAAATCTGCTGAGATAATGGCTGTGTACATCTCATGCTCACTTGCAAGGAACCGATACTTTAGCGATTGCGGTAAAGGCTTCAGTTCTAGACAACTGGGAGCTGACAGATCTGGACTCTGAATGGCCTGAGTGAAGGCAACCAGATCTGAATGTGAGAACTCTCGCTGATCATGAGAAATTGGTGAAGACGGACTTGCTGGTGTATCTGTGCTCGGTGCTGACTCTGTCTCCACCCTAGCTGCTGGTTCTGCGGGAACCGGACAAGGTAACATGTCATCAAACTCTGCCCAGTCTATGTCTGACTCTGAGGGATCTGAATCAGAATCACAAGATATATACTCTGCCTCGCCATCCTGAACACGGTCGTCAGCCTCAAAAGTGTCCTATGCCAAGAGTATGCTCCCTGAACTCTCCTCTACAGGAAGCTGTGAATCTGTGGCATTTGAAGGTGAGAGAAGGGCTCGTGAAATTGGATCAGACCAAGCGACTTCATCATCAGTGATCACAAAGTCGCACTCCTGGTGGATGTCTCGCTCTGCCTCTGTCGTATGCTCTACATCGTTGAACTGCTCTGAGCATGCTGAGTCTCCCGCTCTAATCTCATGGATCATCTCTATTTGTATACTCTCACCCTCGACGCGAAAGTTTACCTTCCCGCTATCATGGTTGGACACCGCCTTGGTTGTGGCCAAGAATGGACGCCCTAAAATGATGGGGGTATCTGTTACAGACTCAGGGATCTCCATGTCCAACACGACAGAGTCCACGGGGAATTTCAGGCTCTGAATTGTGACAACCACGTCCTTCAACAACCCCTTCGACCTCTTGACAGATCGATCAACTAACTGAAGGACTGTTTTGCTCTGTCTTAGAGGGCCAAACTCGAGTCCGTCAAGTAAGGCTGTCGGAAGTAGGTTGATGGAAAAGTCGTTGTCTAATAGAGTACGATCAAATCTCTGCTCATGAATGTGACATATGACATAGGGATCTCCTGCATCTGGCCTCTTGGCTGGTAGACGGTTCTGGATGGCAAAACAGGTGGCACGGGTCAGCACCTGGATTTTTGCTTGATGGTTCCTCTTCCTCCTACGGATAGTGGTCTTCTCTCTCAAGTTCTTTTGGAAGAGAGGGATGTGCTCAAGTGCCTTCTGTGGAGTCAGCTGGATATGGAATCTGTCTATCATCTGTTGGCTGAACTCTAATTGATGGTTCTTTGTTTGATTTTATTTTTTATTCTCCATTGCCAAGTAGAGTGCTTGAGGGAAGGGGATGGTTGGGTCCTCCTCAGAGAGAGGGCTAGGAGCAGGTTCTTTCTACTGAGAGGGAACGGAATCCATACAAGTATCATTATGCGTAATATATGGACTTGAAGATGAAGAAACCTTTCCTTTATTAATTTTTTTATTCTTTTTAGTATTGTCCTGAGATACAAGAACTGATGGAAACACAACTGGAATAGAGTTGGTGGCATCAATACCACCGACGACATCTGTCTTTGCAGCATCAGCACCGTGCTCTGGCTATGCATCATCTGGTATGGTGGCATCAATACCACCTGATGCATCTGGAGAAACGACGGCCTTAGTACCGTCGGTTGGATCAACATCCTTGGTGGCATCAACTCCACTGTCATTAACATCATCATCAGCGACCTCAGCACCGTTGTCCTCCTCGTCTGGCGTTCCTAGCTCATCGTGGTGTCGTCGCTCAGACGAGACGCCGCCACCTGGCATACTATTGCTCCTAAGTGACACAAAATCAAAATCAAATGTATACGAAGTAATGTCACCCAATAAATCACCAGGAGTAGTGATCTACGTGAACTTTACCTACTCAGACTTCCTCTTGAGGTTGTTAGGGTTAGGCTTGATATGAGCGAGTATGACGACCTTGCCCTTTATTATCTCCCTCATCTCATGACGAAACTCGTCCATCTACCTCCTAAAGGATGCCTGTTGGTCTGAGAGTAGGCTGGCTAGATCATCAAGGGATGGGTTCTCATAGGTTGTCCCATGAGAATCAGACGGGTTGTCTCGCTGGAAATGAGGCTGCTGTTGGAACTGGTGAGGGGGAGGCTGAGTGATCTGTTGCTGGTGAGGCTGCTGCCTCCACTGCTGTCCCTGCTGGTAGGACCCAACTGGTAGTGGTATGGTGACTGCTGGGAGTACTGGGGCTGCTGCTGATGGCTGTACTGCCCACCCTGAGTTGGAGGCTACTGCTGTTGGGACGAGGTGCCTCTGGTAGACCACCTGAATCCGAGATGATCTTGACAGATCCTGAGCTGCTGTCGGTCATACCAAATCCCGTTGACTTCCATCAACGACTCCTGCTCATACTGGGATAGGGGAAGGACTACCGGTGGATGATCTTGATGGCACACCACCATCTAAGTGTCTTGAGATGGGGTTGGCTGAGTGTACTGGTGCTGCAGCTGCTGGACATGCTCTGCCAGGATGTGGTGAACCTTGTGATACTGGGCTAAGTGCTGGGATGAGTTGCTGCTGCTAGGGTCAACCTGTGACATGAGACGAGGCTGAGAAGGCGTCCGCATCTCCTGGAGACACATGATATGGGTCTTTAGGTCACTCAGGGTCCGTGCCAACTGATCGATCTGCATCATGCCCTAGCACTGCTTCTTCTCAATGATCTCTATGTGGTCCAACTTCTCGTTGATGATACCCATGTCAACGGCTAATGACTCTACATGTGTTGATGCTGCTGCTGACGAAGAAGTGGATGGACCCACATCAACCCGTGCTATCCTCTGATAGGACACGACTTGGAGTAGGGCTTCCCCTGAGTGTAGAGCATGATCTGGGACATCACTGTATAGTTCTCGGCCATCTCTTCATAGATAGCCCAGACCTGGTCTTCATCTTTGGCAAATAGGAGCCCCTGCAAGAAGCGTTGACAAGCTCCTGCAGCTCCGGTGTCAGCCCACAAAAGAAGCTCAGCACTAGGTTGGGCTTGGATATGTCATGATGTGAAAACCGATCGATGAGCTCACGGAATCGACCCCACACCTCATGGAACTGCTCATTGGGGATCATGGAAAAGTTGTTGATTAGAGCTCACGATGCGTTCGCCCAGCCGAGTAGATAGTACTTGTTCAAGTACTCAGTCCGGAGCTTGCTCCCACAAAGTCACATATCTCCCTAAATGCTTCATCCAGTAGGATGCTCTATCAACGAGGGAGAATGGAAGTGCCATCGTCTTGATGGTGTCTTCGTCTACGTATTTGTCGTGGACAGTGCTACAGATCATCTCAAACTCTTGCAGGTGTAGATGCGGTTCCTCTGTGGCAAGCCCATGGAACTTGGGAAAGAGCTGAATGATCTGGGGGGGAGGGGGAGCTTGAAGTCTCCCAGAATCACCGGAAGCTGGATCTAACGGTGTGTAAGGGTTGCACCAGGGTTGTGCAACTCCCTCATTGGCCTGGCGGGTCTAGATGGCTCCTACGACTCTTCTGGTTGTCCTCCATCTCCTCCTCCAGCTGCTCCTGCTAGAATCTCTCCACCGGTTGCTCTCTGTTGCTCCTCTCTGTTGGCTCGCATCTGTGTCAGTTCCCGACGCATCTCAGCCATGAATGCTCCCTGATCCTGAATCTGTTATCGCATCGCCTCGAGGGAGGCTAAGAGTGTGTTGTTGATGGCATCCTGATCCGAAACTTTTGTAGAACCCCGTGGTTGCTTATCGGTGTGTCCATCACTGCTGGCCATCTCGCAGGTCTTTACAAAGGCAAAAGACCCGAATTCAGGTGCCGTCATATGAACAAATAGTTGTGCGCTGGTCTCTGCTCGGGCACCTCAGGACTAGAAGAAGGGTGGTCGAGGTGGAACACGGTGGAAGTGAACTCAGGTTCGGAGAGCGGGTCTAGGCTCCCCGGAATCTCCCTAGATGAGTGGGTCGGAGTGCTCGAGAGCAGTGCAGTCAAAGGCAGCCTAAGGGACCTCCAACACATCATCATGGTGTGAAAAAATGTGGATGAGATCTGGATGCAAACAAGATCAACCGTCAAAACCCCTAATTCACCTACTCAACACTGAGCTTATGACCGTTAAGGTTCGATCTTTTGGTTTATCAATTTTATTTAGGTGATAATTGAGTCTTGCAGAGTGCTTAAGCGAGCAGGTAGGAACCCGATGCTCCCAAGAGATTGGCCCAATCCTAAAGCTAGATCTTTCCCAGCCAATACAAGACCGTTTATCGGCTACCCGATCAACTCGATCTGTTAAGGATGTCGTGGCCTGCTTTACTGGAGACCGAAGAGATCCTCACCGTAGAATGACTCTCCCCAAGACCAATAGTCTAACGAGAGTTCAGGTGTGGCTCTAGCCTAGTGTGCAGGTCACTCTCTCACGTAAGCAAACCAAACAAGGAGGGGATGACTCTCCCAAAACAAATTTTTATGTGAGATGTATTTAAGATCAAGTTTGCATTAACAATCCTAATTTTATGATTTTCACCTTTTTATAGTATTTTTCAATAGCAAACAATGCCTAACGAATTGTTTGATCTCCTGATTATTTAAAGTCCAAAAACAGGGGGGGAGTCGAAAAAGCCGATACGCGATCAAACACTATGATGCATTCAAAGACAGAAATACGTAACTGACTCCAACACTCTACATGCAGGGCGATCTGCATATAAATTTAAAAACTGAATTTAAACTAATCTAAATGATGCAAGAAGAAAATGACCTTTGATGAGCAATTTCTAATAATCACGAGACTGATCAGAGAGAGAGGTCGATGTCCAGTCTCGAATGCCGATCGGTGTCCGCCACAACGGATCCTGCACGCATTGTATACGGCCTCTAGCGGCACGTGACCTATCATCAATCAGATTAACTTTTAATTATGAATTATTAATAAGGTCCATTTACAAATCTATAGGTGCAATCAATCTATAGGATTGGGCCTTAATTATTTACGTCACAATCAGAGAATTTCCTAAGTCTAAGGGCCAAAATCTTCGAGAATCAGAATAGAAAAAATACGAGATAACAAAATCGGTGAAAACTGCAGTGAGGTCCCCCCAGCACACCGGTGCTCGGCGAAACAGACCCCGATAAGCCAAGTGTCCAGAAGAGTCTGATGGTCCTGTATTATTACAACAATAATAGAATGTGCTGGAAATAAGGACTAATCTAAGCTAAACTACTCTATTCAATATAACTAATTCCCTAATGTTCTCCTGCTCCTCCTCAGGCGCAATTACTCCAACCGAAAGCCGCAAAGTCCTCGGGCAATCCTCGCACAAAAATCAAAGTAAAGAGAAAGTTAGAAAAATAGTTATATAAAATAGAGATAAAAATGAACAGAAATCTGAAAAGACTACTAAGCCGTGCTCCCCAGCAACGATGCCATTCTATGAGCGACCAGACAACTAGGGTTAAGTGTCAAAGTAAACTTGGGTCGTTGCGACCCCAATCAACCAATCGAACTCAACAAGAAAAACCAAGACCACTCAAATCAGACAATCAAAGCACAAAATTCAATGTTAGCGGTCTCCATTATTTATTTTAACCTGGTATAACATCCAGGGTCAAACACAAGGAGCACGAGTAAAATCTACGAAGTAGTTGTAATCAGAGAAATAACAACATATTTTTTATTTATTTTTATTTTGCAATTTTTTATATTTTCAAAATAAGAAAACAAAACAAAACAAATAAGAAGAACAAGGCACAAACAAGCTTCCATAGTTTTTATTACGGTCTAAAAGGCTCAAAAATCTGAAATATTTTTTTTATATTTTTCAAATATTCAAATATTTTTGGTAATTTTATGGGTTTTTTTTCTAATTTTTATATGATTTTATAAAAATCAAACAAAGGCAACCAAGGAAAACAATGTACAACCTGGACTAAGAGGTAAATTTAAAATATTAAAAATGCCCTAATGTCCTAGTTGAGATTTTTACGAAAAGGCAAATAGAAATACTTAACTACAGGAAATGAAATTCTATTTTTTAAAATTTTTTAGAATTTTTAATGATTTTATAAGTTTTTAAGAGTTTCTAGATTTCTAAGGTTTTAATAAGGGGTAATACAACAAAAAAGGTACCGAATACAAAGCACACGAAAACAAGTACACAAGATTTTTTGGAATTTTTGAGATAATTTCTATATTTTTTGGTATTTTATAAATTAGACATAATAATTTTTAGGTGTTTTTGATTTTTAGAAAATATCAATTAAAACTAAATTAATTCACAAAAATTACCACAAATATTACAAGTTAGTAAGAGCTAAAAGTAATTTTTGTGGAATTTTTGGAGTTAGTTAGGTATTTATTTGATTAAAAACATCATGTACAGCAAGCAGGGATCTAAATGCTATTATATGAAATTTTTCAGGCCAGATGATAACATACGTAAAAAGCTCTGGGTGATTCTTGCAATTTATCCAAGGTATTGACGCACATGCTAAAAAATTCACGCACAGAGGCGTGCTTGCAATTATCAAAAAAGTTCTACTAAAAACATAACTTCAAGAAGTTCGAGATAAAACATGTAAATAACCCACACAATCATGTGAACACGCACGTGTTTCATGTCCAAAAGGACTAAAATATAAATACTGAGAGCTTTAAGGTCCTAACTGCAAATTACTCAAACTATAACTTTATTCTAGGGATGACTAATCAAAGCATAAAAGAGAGGGGTAAAACATGCAATATACCCTGAAGAGGCATGTGGCAGGCGTGGAAGGCATCGTGGACGTATTACTCTGATCAACTGGCGGGGCAGATCTGACTGCACATAGTATATCAGGAATGTGCGGCCTGATGAATCAAGGTGCGTCAGATCCTACAACCACAAAGCTAAACTGGTCGGGCGGCTGTGATTGAATCTGGCAGAGCGCGTCCCATCCGAAGGCAGGAGAGGATGCTGGACAAACTCCCTCCAGATGACATTCGATTGAGCGACGAGGTGAATCCTTCGTCCTGATGAAAGATCTGAAGGTCTCATCGCGCGTCAGGAGGTCGGCTCCGATCGAAAGGATAACGGTCGGATGGCCACCGCGATGGAGGTGCACCTAGAGCTGCTCCGACTGAGCAGTAAGGGGTCAAATGGGGGTCTTCGGTGCGAACCAACGCCTGCAATGGAAAGAACGCTCAGAGGCGTAGGTTCGGTGAGGGTTTATTGCAAGTAGAAGCAAGAGAAGCGGAGGGGAATGGAGGTCGACCCCCGACGGTTATTGAGGGGAGGAGTCTTGGCCTTAATCTCGACCTGGTGGTCAAGCCTAAGGGTGAACAGGTTGCAGTGAAGATGAAGGGCGAGATGGAGGATCGATCTGAATGGATGGATGCGGATAACAGGCTCCGACCAGCTGGTCGGAGCAAGTAGGTGTGCGGCGGAGCTAAGTTGAATGAACTGAATCAAAAGCGAAAATGCAGAGGATAGGATGGGTGCCTGAAGATCCGGATGGAGTCCTGAGCTCCAAACGATGATGGTCATCGAGGTTATGGCCTCAACCATGTTGCGACGGATGGGGAGGCTGCTCGCGGTGGATCTCCGGCCACGAAGGGTGAGCTGTGTGATTACACGGCCAAACTCCAATCTGAAGATGCTCTCCGACAGCTGACACTCAACCAAAGGTGTCTATGGGTGGAAGAAGGAGCGAGGCACGAGCTGAGCTGCAGTGGAGGTGGAAGAGATGATTTATAGGCTTCCTAGGAGGCTGGAAGGATCGAGCGAGAGCGCGCAACCCTAGGAAGATCCGTGCTTTCCTAGGGATCCGCGAAGGTGATGGATCATCAGAGAAGGCTCGAGCGAAAGATCGGATCGAAAGGAGTCCTGACCTGACCGGAAAAAAATAGGAGAAAACGCTCCGGCGGAAGGAATCGGGTCGGGTCAGCCCTGGAAGAGGGCGTTGACCTGGGTCAACAAAACGAGCTGGACCAATCAAGAAATCAGAATTTATAAAATATCTATAAATTCAACAAAAAATAGTAAATGAATTCAAAATAAAAAGTGTATAAAATAAAGAATGTTTATTATTTTTCAAATGATTTTCAAATGATTTTTAATTATTTTTATGAAAAATAAAATACTGAATATACACTATATAGTATTATATACATGTATAATATACCTATATATTATGTACATTAATTATTTTATTATTTTTAACGCATACCTTAATTTTGTATTTTATCTATTTTTCTCATGATTTTAGGTATTCAAAACAATATTTATTTTATTTTTATGATTTATTTACATGTATAAAATAATGAGGGGGTATGGCATATATGCATGTATTTTGTACAAGTAAGAAGGATTTTATTTTTATTTGTTTTTCTGATTTTTATTTTATTTCTAGGGTTATATACAAGAGGTAAAAAGAATATTTTAATTTTGTCAAAAATAATTATTTATATACATAGGTAATATGTACATCACAAAGCAAACCCTATCTCTCTCTACTTATTTTATTTGGCGATCAGGTCAAGGCTTGACCTTCTCTTGGGGTTCGGGTCACTATGTATTTATTCTGAATACCTCCTTCCTTTTTCTTTTCCTTTATTATTTTATTTTTGCACAAATACATGCTAATTATGCAGTATTAATAGATGCATGCATAATGTTATGTTATTGTATTTGCACCTATTTTCATGATGCTCTGCCAAGATAAATAGCTAAAATAAAAGAATAAAGAGTGAGATTATGAGAATTGTTAAGCACCTACCTCCATCTCCCTCCCCGCCAATCATCTAAGAAGAGGAAGAACACAATGTACATGTGCCGTAGGATCAAAGCCCTCGGTTTGATCCAAAGGCCCTAACTAGGAGCTCCTCATCCATCGATCACCATCTAGAGCTCCCCCAACCATTTGATCAAAGCCACCCAGGCCTCCCAGCCTCGGGTGAACACAAAGCGCACAGAAGGTGTCGCATCAGCATTAAGTCATCACTTGTAAATTTTGCATTCGCACCCCCACGGGTTCTCTTAACTCCAGAATTGCCCCCACCTTGGTTGAATTGCAGCAATGACCCATCTAGGGTTTTATTATTACAGATAAGCCCCACCAAGGACTGAAATGAACAAATAATTTTATTTTTCTTAAATTTTAGCCCCTAGAACTTCTTTTTATCATATCTTGGTCATTTAAACTCCATTTTTTGTGTATATTATGTCATTTTAAAGCTTGTTCAGAGCTTTATTATTCTATATCATTTATGGTTAGATCAGAATTTATTGAATTAATCTTAATCCCACATGAAGGCTTATGAAATAACATTCTCACAATTCCACCATGAGGAAATTGATCTCTCTATGCATGGAATCTTTGAGGAGGCTTGAATAATTTATTTTTTCTGATCTATTAGTGATTGAAGATCAAATCATGAGGGATAATATTAAAGTGAATAAAAAATAATATTGAGATTTAGATTGGTTCATTTCTTGTAGAAATTAACTGTTGTTCACCTGCAAACTTTGACTCTAATCGAAACATATTTCTTGGATTTTCCCTTAGATCTCTGAATTATTTTAGAAGTGATTGGTCAACAACTTGAGGAAAAAGATGTATACTCACATATCATTTTCTTTATTTCTTTCTCTTTGCTTTATTATATAATTTAACTCTCATTTTATGCATCACTTTTCTGGCATAGAAATGACTATTACAAATAATTGACTACCTAGATTAATTTAGACAATCCAACTAAAGAAACACAGTTCCTTGAGTTCGATCGTGGTATACATATCAAGTTAAATTTTCCATATATTCAAAAGTTTGATTTTTGTTGAATTAATTTCCACCTCCTATACTACAACCATATATTATTAAATGAGGTGGAAAATGATTCACCATAACGCTCACTAAACCTTGTACTTGAGGGTTGAGACCGATGTAAAGAGATTGGACCATAATGATATCCTCCATACTATGACATGGACACGTCTACAATATGTCCTTAAATCTCTCCCATGTATCACAGAAAGGCTCATTAGGAAGTTGGGAGCATCGTTTGATTATTTCTACTCAAGGGGCAGAACTTCTTTAGAAACATGTCCTTGAACTTGTTGTAGGTGGTCACCACCACACCTAGATTCTTCAACCAATAGTCTTCCTTATCCCCTAAGGCAAATAGTAGGGTTGTAAGTCTAAAATAATCTTGATTAACCCTAGGGTGCCTAAGGTTAGCACAAACAAGCTCAAAATCCCTTAGGAATACATACGGTTCTTCATGAGCATTCCTGTTGATGTGTGGCAGCAAATTCAGAAATTACAGCTTCAACTCATATTCAATATTAGGTTCTGCAGGACTTAGACAGTTCTATACTCGAAACTGTCATGAGTTGTAGGTCAAGTCCATGTGTGCATCAACCCCCCACATTCAGCTGTCCTATATGAGCTTTAAAAAGGGTACTCCACCGCTCATATATCGCTAGTCCAACGAGTATCATCTGTAAAGGGTCCTCACACTGCTCCTCATTATCATTTTGCTTCTTTGGAGGCATCTCAACTGAATCTTCTTGGAATCCTTCAAAAGAAATGGGTTCAAATCGGACGAGATTGTTGAACTCAAATCAACCTCACTGAGGTGAAGGTCTTCCTCGGTAAATAGGGAAAATAGGAAGGGGTTGGTTGGTGTATGACCATCCCCGAAGTGAGTGAACCTGGACTCAAGTGGGTCATGAGTCCATGGAAGTTCAATAAGTGAAGGGACCTCAGAAGACATACACTTTGAGGGGTTCAGAGTAAGGTTCCAAAGTCCGAACAAAAATACCCCCAACTAGTCATCTCCGACTTCAATATGGTCGGAATAGATACGAGTAACAAGGAGGTCTATGTACTTGTACTACAATGCACCTAAATGTGCAGAGCAAACTCATGCAATTCAAACGCAATGCAAAACCCTTCTAGTTTAACAACTTCAACTGTGAAGGCCATGAGAGTGCGATTGAATTATCTTGTCGATTTTATAGTTGTAGAACAATATTTCAAAAAATTACACACGAGGAGTCACCTTACACCCAATGATGCTTCTGATAGCTCTTAATCAAAGAGGTGGTCTTCCTAGGCTATCAGGTTTCAATATTACACCTCTAAGGAGACTACCATGCTTACACAATCAAAACATATTTCTAAGGTTGAAGGCAAGCCCTTGTAGCTCCCAAATCCGTAAGAGTCGAAAATGGAGACTTAGGGGGCAAGTCCATGTACTTTAGCACTAACCTTAGGGGCTACATCCTCACCCACTATGTTTGGGGGTAAGTACATGTGTCGAATGAGGGATTTATGCACAGTAATACAAGAGTGAATTTTATTCCAAGTTTTATGGTCGACTTGCTTAATTTAATCACAAGTTCAGTGTTAGGTTTCCACTGAGATTAATCTGAGCACAACAAAGATATACCTAACATTCAGTCCCAATTCCTTTTTAGACTTAAATTGTAAAACCAAGGGTGGAATCGAAAAAATTGAATACAATGTGAATCGATGATGTATGCTCAGAAAGAAGTATACTTACAACACTTCCCTCCACTCTCCATGTGTTTTGCAAGATTGAATTTAAATGTTACACTAAAAGCGTGCAAGTCGAGAAAAGTCGTACCTAGACACGATACTATTAGCGATGAAAGAATTTGATTTTGCTTTGAGCTAAATTGTACGTGTTTATACATATCTCGTTAATGAATATCTAAGATGCAAATCTTTAAGATGGAGTGTGGTCTAAATTACGAGGGACACATACATATTTAAACATGTATCTAATCGTGTTACTGCTCCTAATCTCACCACTCACGTTGAGCCCCACTCCCATTGAGTGTGAAACAGATATCAGCACAACCACAATTAAAATAATAATAATAATGTCCAAGTCTCTTTACAAACACGAGATCTCAAGCAAGCCGATAAAAGATCAATTACCTAAAATTATTACAACAAATAATTACAAGAAAAATTACAACAAATGAAATGCAATTATCAATCTAAGTAGCTGATATCTCTCTCAATGTATCTGATTTGACTCTCTTCAACTCATGCTCCAAGATCAAGCCTCCGCTTCACTTCACGTCAATCCGCTCTGTGGGCCTTGGTCAAATCAACATATGATTATATATTTCTCAAGATATAATGTAGCCAATTAAATTAAAAATTTAAATGACACAAAATAAAATAAAACAACAACAAAACATGCTTAACATGAACAACACAACTTTCACTTAATCACATAAATTAAGCCTAATCAAATAAATTAATCAAGTCATGTCCCCAACAATGGCACCATCTGATGATTGCTAAATTAGCTAGCTTATTTTTGACTCATTTTAATATGGTCGATTAGTAATCTATCAGAACCGAGCAAGAATCTTTACGAGGAATGTCTCGACTAAAATCTCATGGATAAGTCCAGGGTCGAACACATGGATACTGCTGATTAAGATATCTAACTAGAGACCTAAGTGTGTAGTTTAGCTACTCTAAGATGCTACCTAGGTCGAGGGCACAAAACACTACAAAATGCATGGATGGTATTTTTATGGGGTTTTTTAATACATATATATGTATATATATATTATGCGCAACAAAAATGAGAACAAGTGCATAATATGATATGCACAAAAGAATGCAACTCACAAAATATGCCCCTAAATTAATAATTTAACAGTGAAATTAATCATGCATCAAAATATCCAAAATATATCCTTAATCACAATGCCTAATGCATCTCATTTTTACCAATGTATCATTTAATTAATAAATTAATCATTCAACACATTATAACACCCAAATACAGATCTAATTAGGAATTAATATTTCAAAATAATTCATGCAAATTTCTTGATCATAGTCAATGCATTTAAGGAAATCAAGGGCTCAAGGATGCATTAAAACATTCAAACATGATCATTGGTTGATTTAAATGATGTTTTAAGGTTAATTAATCTCTCTGAATTTTAATTCAATTTCAATATATTGCAACAGAGAAAGAAATAACTCACATGAAAGAGCTTGAGAAGACCTTTAATTCAAGATCGATTTCACCAGATTTGGATTTAAGATGCAAAATGTATTAATTCATCAAGATAGGGGCATATATGTAAAGACAACTTGATAAAATATAACCTAAAGGTCCAAAATAGGACTTAGTTGGTATTTATAAAAGTCTACAATTTACTCCCACAAGGTGGTATAGAATATAAAACAAAAGCATGATTGGGATATCTTGCAATTTTCCCAAGCAGCATGTGTTGGCACACATGGGACTAAAATGTAATTCCCCAAAATATGAGTCTAGGCGCTGCAAAAAAGACACCCATGTGAGGTGGATCACGTGATGGCTAGGTTCAAGGTGCGGGGGAGCTTCGGGCTATGTGGTGCATGCTGGTCCCCTGGTGTAGGGTCGGACTCCCCGAACCTCAAGTTTGAAGCGTTACTTCGGCGGGAGGCATGGAAAGAAATCACAATCGTTAGATCAGATCAGGAAGATACAATCCAATGGTACATATAGGGTTTGGATGTCATCCTCTTCGCCATGCGTGGTGGTGTGTCACAGAGCTCCAGTGATGGAGCTATTGCTCCTCCTCCTTCTGATGGGTTGCCGGTACCTTGGCGAAGGTGATGGCGACTAGTAGGTGACTGATGAACTCGAAAAAATACTTATTTAATAATTTCGTATTATTGTAGTACATGGGACAGATTTCGATTTGTCCAAAACCACAATATTTCAATGTTGTGGAGAAAATTTACTTGGCAAGTATACCAAGGCCAAACACATGTACACGCGCCTCTTAGTTTATTCATCGAAAGTTATTAATTAAATATTGCGTGATTAAATCCTAAACCCAAGTCTTCATATGCAAATGCAGATGTGATGCATATATATATGATGCAGAGATAAAATAACATGTTGCATACAATTTTTATCTGATTTTATGTAATTTAATATGAGATGCATGGCGTAGAATATGCAATAGATGATCATGCAGAAAATACTATACAAATATACCCTAAAATAATCACATTAATGAGCAATAAAATATGGATCAATTTTAGAGTCAAATTGAGCAATGATGGTGATTAATGGCATTTAATAATGAACAGGAGACACTATATATCATCAAAAATTATCACATTTAATTCAATGTCAAATCATGAAATTGAATATGCCAAATGACACTGAAATCGATAAAAATGGGGATTAGATGCTCAAGATATGAAGTAACCAGTGCTAGAGGGCATAATTGTAATAAAATGTATAAAAATAAAGGATAAATAATTACAAATAGGTAACTGGAGGGATCTATTTGCATTTTGCAGAAGTCAGAGGGTAATCCTTGTGCGTGGGGACATTTTTACAAATTGTGAAACTCGTAGAGGCGTATGTGAGGCACAACGCAAGGACCTGTATGCAATATCTAAGACCGGGGCATGAACTCAAACTTTCCAGCTCCTCACGTGCAAGGCACGCGGGCTAAGGTGTGGACCTAGGCTCGGGACCATAGCCTACACATGGCATGGAGGGTGAGGCTTGGCTGGACCAAGGTTCTTAGCATGGAGGGAGACTCAGACGAAGCGACGTCGATGCGTCTGGGTCATGGGATGGCCGCTGAAGAAGCATCATCCAATGACCGTTGTATGTTCTGGATGTCGACCTCCGCCGTGAAGATGGTGACGATGTTGGGCCTCTGACAAGGGACCTCTTTCTCCTCTGTGCTCCTCTGAGATGCTTGAAGCTCGGGGAGGTTTCCCCGATGTCAGGCGAAGCGGTTGGTGACGAGTAGCGGAGCTGGCAGAGGAAGGCGAGTTCTGGTAGTGGAAGCTCATCGAAGGTGGTGAATACGATCGGAGCAACAATGTGGAATCTGACCATTGAGTGATGTGTACCTACAGCTGTTAGGAATAGCTGAAGCGTGCGTGGATGGGGGTATGCGAGTGAAGTGGGGGTCCATAGGGGACAGAGGAGCGATGGACTTGGGTCTCATCTCCAACGAGCCGAAGAGGAGGTGGGGCGGAGGTGATCAAGTCTCTAGAGAAGGGAGAGGGTGAGCAGAGGGTACAACGAAGGTGTTGATGATATGGTGAAGGTGGGTGAGTGGTTGAGTGACGGTGAAGGTGGATGAGTGTCGCGGGATAATTATGAGAAAACACGAAGAAAAGAAAAAGGGCAAACTTGGAGGATTCGAGGAGAAGAATGGCAGGCAGATTTGGCTTGGGCTGAGGTCCCTAGGGGACCTCCGGTCGTCGTACAACCCGCTTAGCCACGATGAGGTGCTCAGCGGGCCAGAGGCGCCGCGACATAGTCGGGGGAAAGGGTCAACATCGGAGGCGAACGGTCGTCGTTGCCTCGATGATCCACCCCTTCGCTATCACCGAAGGGGCGATGGAAGCTAGGCCAATGCATGTGAATTAGTGTACAAAGTGGGAGCGAGACAGAGGGGGTCGTTTTATAGGCGGATCTTCGGTCGTTTCTTGGTGTAATGGTGGTGCTTGTAACAGTCGACATGAAGGCGTGGAGTTATGGAGGAGCGTATTGATGGAGGCACTAGGATGGTGGATCTGGAAACTACGTAGAGGTTGTGAAAAGAGGTGGAGAGGTGGTCGGACGTGGGTTCTAAAAAAGGAAGGTGACGATGAGGTAAAATGGTTGGAGCGGGGGTTTTGGGAGGTAGGCGATGAAGATCCAACGTTGGATCAAGTGATCCAACAATTTAGATTAGAGCACAGATGAAGCATTTTGATCATATCAGAGGATCTGATCCAAAGGCATAGGAATGCGATGCTTGGGGACGGTTGTGATGCGATCTGGGATTTATCTAATGGCTACAGGGATAAGGGTGACATGGAGAAAGCAGAAGCGTCTCAAAGGAGTGAATCTAATGGATGAGGTTGGCGAGGAGAGAAACAGTTAGGATCTCATATGGGGAAGTGATCCGAGGGCTGAGGGAGAGTGTGTGATGGATGGATGGATGATGGCAGGCAAGGGCTTATCCAAGGGTGGAGAGCAAGGCCAGGTGGCATGCAGAGGAAGGTGCCACATAGGCGACCCAGAGGGCGTCACGTGGACCAATTAGATTATTTGAAAAAATGTGAAAAATAATGAAAATTCAAAAAGAAATAAAAGGAGATCGAATCAACAAAATCTCAAAACGTGAAAGTTGTAGATCTCGATGAGATCTACAAGTTTCATGTTGAACAAAAAGTCAAAGAAGATCATTTATATAAAGCAATATTTTTGGTAAGTATTTTTATAGATAAAAACATTAGATTGTTAAGGTTTGTTAATTTTTGTATTACATCCTTTTAAAGCCAAAATAAATATATACAATATTTACTCTAATTATAGGGATTTTCAATAAGAGAGAAAATAAAGAAATTGTTAGTGACCAAATACCATAATTTAGGTTTAGTATTAATTACGAGGTAAATGATTATTGACAAAGATACAGAATTAATGAAGATTTCTAATAAAGTTCTTATTCTTTGAGGTTAAAAAGAGAGAATAGTGATGATTCCTTAGAGACTGATCACAACCCTATGCTTAAGCTATGCTCGTCCTCGAGCATCTAAAGAATGAAGGAGCTGGATTAGTTTCTGACAGTACATGTGAATTTTCAAGGCTCAATTCATCAAAGACCCTTTATTTGAGTGATCCTATAATGCTTAATCATGCTCTAGACAAAAGGAATCCAACTTCTCTATTTATCGGACTCTCTGTTTGTACATAGAATATAAGGATATGAAATTTAGTGTACTGCATTTATGAGAGTTGAATCGAGATCTCACCCAAGGTTCTATTCTAGGAGACTCTCCTCTAGACCTAATCCTCGACACTAGGGAATAAGTTGGTTCTTATATTCAATCCACCGTCTCATTAGTTTGTCAGACTTGATGGTGCAGATGGAAGGACATATGATGGAGGGAATATGATTATGCATTTTCTTCTTCCTCCTCACATTGGAACAAGGGTCCTCTTGAATGTCTTACTACTCAACACATGTATATTTTTGGTTTGTTGATCAATGTATTCATCAAGAGAATTCGGAGTCGTTTGCACTTGTTTTCCTGGGAGTACTTCTTTGCATGAGAGAACTTCTCTTGAATTTTATTTCATTGTTTGGCTAGCTCCGCTACTTCTACCAAAAGTTGGCGCACACTAATAAACAATTATTTAGGTTTCATCACACCCTAGCACATAGGTAAATATCAAACGATACCAAGCAAACTTGTTCACATACTGGCTAGGGTTTGCTGACACCCAGGTTTCTTAAAGCCTTCATTGACTTTATCCCATTCTCGAGCATCATTAAATTGGGTCTAAACTCAAATCTCCAGTCCCAGTTCCTCAAGTGATAGATCAATTCATCTCATTAATCATGAATTTGTGAAAGTGTTGTGCTGATCATATTCTTTAGAAGGTAGAGATGAAGAGTGCAATATAGCACTCAAATCTTTCAAACTAGAGAAGTGTGGATTATTAAGTTTCAAAACCATAATGACTAAGTTTAGTTAACTCAGACTCTCAAGATCTCAGAAACTAAGTGTCCTCAAATCCTTAAGCCTTGAGTGAAAGTGAATGTGTCAGGAATACACCAACTCCAGCGTTAGTGGATTTTTGTGATTTTTAGCTTTTGTGTTTTTATTTTTATTTTTTTGATCTCAAGAGAAATAATGACTGACCCAAGCTCATATGAATAGTTGTATCCATTTCCAGCCAGTATGGGTGTAAGTATGGACCGTTAGATGGCTACTCGTATTACTTCTATAGATATTCACACTGCCTTTTAACCACCCACTATGCTAAGGGAGATTGTAGTTCCGTCACTGAGAAATGGCTACTCATTTCTAAGCTCAGTAGTCAGAATCACTGCTCAAGAAAAGATTTTAATTTTTTAGTTTTTATGGAATTTTTAATAAGGTTAATTGAATTTACAAAAAGTTAGTCCCTCATTTTGAAAAATATGTTTACAACAATTTTACAAAAATCAGCTCACAAGAATACTAAAACCCTAGCCCAGAAAAAGTTTCAAAAATATTAAAATACGAGATATGGCTTAAAGTATATATACAATATATATGGTATACCCCCTATACTTAATTTTTGATATGACCTCATAACACAAAGTTATACGAAGCCATGGCTCAGGTCAAATATAAGGTGATATAATAGAACTGACTCAGAGGGTCCCCCTATACTTAGGTTAAAATGACCTAAGTATAAGAAGACAAGAAGAGGGAAGAATGACTTGGGTCCCCCCTACACTTAAGCTGTCAATAGCCTAAGTATTGGATATGCAATGAGGATGGGGAGACCCTAGGTGAGTGATTAGTTACTATACAAGGTCCCCCTATACTTAGGCTAAAAAGTAGCCTAAGTATTTGGATGTGGATTTCAGGTAGGGGAACCAGAGATCGGTTAGGGTTAGAGGGTGAAGGGGATTTTAACAGATGGATAGATGGAGGTGGGGGTGGATTTATAGAGATGATTGGATGATCGGATATAGGGGATAGATCATCAAGGGTTGTGGGAGGGTTGGGATACAAAACAATCAGGCTCAACCAACAGGCAATACTACATGTTTCACCAACACACACATGAAGACCAACAGGTGTTGGTCATTTATCTTGTCCATTTTATTGGCGATCATTCAAAATTCAAGAACATTGCACATGTTTTAAGGCTGGGTTTTGGATACTATCCTAAGGATACGTCCTCACCTCTCAACATTCAAAATAGCCTGCATACAATGATGAGGTTTGCTCTCCCATAAACCAAGAGTGAGTTTTATTCCAATTAATTTCATCAACTTGCATTATCAGTCCCAATTTTAGCTTTAGGTTTTCACTGTGTTAATAGCACAAGTCAAGCAAGCATCGTCTATCGGCCAATCCCAATTTCCTTTAATTTCCTTAAGTGACAAATCGAGGGAAGATCGAGAAAAGCCAGTGCATTCATGAAAAACCGTGATGTATGCTTGAGAGAGATACTTACAGTGCCTCCATCTTTCTACATGCATATGCAAGACTGAATTTAAATTTATTGCTAAATGTGTGCAAGTCGAAGAACACTGCATCCTAAAACACGCATCTATTAGCGGGAAGAATTTGAGTTACATTTGGCTAAGTAGATTGATGTTATGCGTGTCTTGTAAATAAGTATGTCCTACCTACGATCAAGCAAAAATAATATGAAGAATAAAGTCCGCTAAGAGAGTCATGTGTCTGGTCCTAGGTCAACACTCAAGTGAAGCATCACCCGTATAAGGGGTGGACTTCACACACCACAACATTTTTTGAATACACACGTGAGCCTAAAGGAGGACTGCTAGAATGTAATGGTTACAAGTTTTTTACTAAATGCATGAATAAAATGATTCAAGTCCTCGAATTATCGTGAATTTCCTCTACGGCTCCTCGCAACAGGAGCTCCCAACTCCATGCATCCATGTAGATCGAGCGTCGTTCATCTTCACTGGTCCTGCCACAAAGGAAAATGTTAGGAAAAATGACAAGAAATTAAATCAGAAATGATGCAAGAACAAACCCAATGCGAGGACCTTAATTTCAGAAAATAATCACATAAAAGTAATACAATAAAATTCAAGAAATAAATAGGGTGAGACGTGTCCCCGGCAACGACACCATTTTATGAACTCTAAAAATGCCTCTTTAATAATGTCGTATTATTGTAGTACATGAGATAGATTTTGATTCGTCAAAAACCACAATCTTTGAATGTTGTGGAGAAATTTTACTTGGCAAGTATATCAAAGTCGAACATAGGGATACAAGCCTCCTAGTTTATTCATCAAAAAATTATTAATTAAATATTGAGTGATTAAATCCTAAACCTAGGTCTTCATACGCAAATGCTGATGTGATGCACATATATATGATGCAGAGACAAAATAACATGATGCATGCCATTTTTATTTGATTTTTTTGCAATTTAATATGAGATGCATGGTGTAGAATGTGCAATAGATGATAATGTAGAAATACTATACAAATATGCCCTAAAATAATCACATAAATGAGCAATAAAATATGGATCGATTTTATAGTCAAGTTGAGCGATAATGGTAATTAATTACATTTAAATAATGATCAGGAGACACTATATATCATCAAAAATTACCACAATTAATTCAGTGTCAAATCATGAAATTGAATATGCCATTAGATAGAGGATGAAACACGCTTCAAAATGACATTAAATCAGTAAAAACAGGGATCAGATGATTAAGATATGAAGTAAACAATGCTAGGTGTATAATTGTAATGAATACATAAAATAAATGATAAATAATTACAAATAGGTCTTTTGGGGGATCTATATGCAATTTACAAAAGTCTGAGGGCCCCATTGTAAATAATCCTTGTGCACGGGGGCATTTCTACAAATTGTGAAACCCAGTAAGGTCTCCATATGAATTTCCCTGAGGCGTATGTGTGACACGTGTGTAGGGACCTCTATGCAATATCTGAGAATGGTCGGGACACCAACGCAAACTTTCCAGCCCCTCATATGCTAGGCACACGAGCTAAGGTCTGAACCTAGGATCAGGACCATGGCCTACACGTTGCATGGAGGGAGAGATTCGGCTAGCCCGATGCTCTTGGCGTGGAGGGAGACTTGGAGGGAGTAACGTGGATGTGTCTAGGTCATTGGATGGCCACCGAGGAGGCATCATCCAACGACCGTTGTATGTTCTGGATGTCGACCTCCGTCGCGAAGATGGTGACAATGTTGGGCCTCCGGTGAGGGGTCTCTTTCTCCTCCGTGCTCCTCTGAGATGCTTGAAGCTTGGAGAGGCTTCCCTGATATCAGACGATGTGGTTGGTGGCGAGTAGCGGAGCTGGCGGAAGAAGGTGAGTTCTGGCAGTGAAAGCTCACCGAAGGTGGTGAAGACGATCAGAGTAGCGATGTGGAGTCTAGCCATTGAACGATGTGTACATGCAGTTGTTAGGAATATCCAAAGCGTGCATGGATGGGGCATGTGAGTGAAGTGGGGGTCCATAGGGGGTGGAGGAGCGAGGGAACTGGGTCTCGTCTCCGGCGAGCCGAAGAGGAGGTGGGGTAGAGGTGATCAAGGCTCTGGAGAAGGGAGAGGGTGAGCGGAAGGTACTACGAAGGTGCTGATGATATGGTTAAGGTGAGTGAGTGGTGGAGTGATGGTGAAGGTAGATGATTGTCATGAGATAATTATGAGAAAACACCAAGAAAAGAAAAAGGGCAAACCTGGAGGATTCGAGGAGAAGAACGGCTAGAGAATTTGGCTTGGGTTGAGGTCCCTAGGGGACCTCTGATCGTCGCATGACATGCTCAGCCACGATGAGGTGCTCAGCGGACTAGAGGCACCGCAACACGGTCGAAGGGCCATGGGTCAACACCAGAGGTGAATGGTCATCGTCACCTCGATGATCTGCCCCTCCGCTGTCACCAGAGGTGCGGTGGAAGCTGGGCTAATACCTAGGAATTGGTGGACAAAGTGGGAGCGAGGCAGAGGGAGTTGTTTTATAGGCGGAGCTCCGTCCATTTCTTGATGTAATGGTTGTGCCTGTAATGACTGGCGTGAAGGCGTGGAGTGATGGAGGAGACTATTCATGGAGGTGCGGGGATGGTGAATCTGGAAACTATGTAGAGGTGGTGAGAAGAGGTGGTCAGATGTGGGTTATAAAAAAGGAAGGGGTCGCGAGGTAAAACGACTAGAGCAGGGGTTTCGGGTGGTAGGCGATGAAGATCCGTCATTGGATCAAGTGATCCAATGGTTGGGATTAGAGCGCAAATGAGGGGTTTGGATCGGATCAGAGGATCTGATCTAAAGGCGCATGATGCGGTGCTTGGGGATGATTTGATGCGATCTGGGATTCATCCAATGGCTACGGGGATAAGGGCGACGTGGAGGAAGCAGAGGCATCTGATAGGAGTGAATCTGATGGCTGAGTTTGGCACAAAGAGGAATGGTTAGGATCTCATATGGGGAAGTGATTCGAGGACTGAGGGAGAGTGTGTGATGGATGGATGGATGGATGATGGCAGGCGAGGGTTGATCCAAGGGCGGAGAGCAAGTCCAGTGGCGCACAGAGGAAGGGGTCACGTGGGCGGCCTAGAGGGCACCACGTGGGCCAACCAGATTATTCGAAAAATGAGAAAAATAAAGAAAATTAAAAAGAAATAAAAAGGGACCGAATCAACAATCATGAAACTTGTAGATCTCAATGAGATCTACAAGTTTCATGTTGAACAAAAAGTCAAAGGAGATCATTTATACAAAGCAATATTTTTGGTAAGTATTTTTATAGATAAAAACACTTAATTTTAAGGGGTTTATTATTTTTTTTTGTTTTTTCAATGTCTTTTTAAAGCCAAAACCACAATGTTTTTTGATTTGCAATGGACGGAGATAACCTTTGTTTCATTTTATATTATTAATGATCACATTATATTGCGTATAAATTTTCCTTGCAATATGGTTTCAAAGCCAGGTTTTCGTTATTAGGCTTTGACAAATTAAGATAATAGTTTTGATAATAGTAGATTACTTGAATTGTTGAACTCCGTAAAAGTTATTCCTGCCATTATTTTTGGTATTCTTTTCTTGGGTTTATTTTTTTTATAATAATCCCTTAATTTCTTGGATGAAATTTGTTAATCCAATATGGAAAGGATATCCAAACCTCAAAATTGTTATTTGGTTTTGGTAAAGATGTATTGCATTTCTTTTTTTAAAAAAATATATATTGTTAATTAGTTGGAGTGGTTATATGGATAGTGCCTCAATTTGAAGTTTGCATAATTTCATTTATTATCTTTTTTTTTAAATTGAATGTCGTTGGTGATTTTCTTTAAATCATTGATAATTACAAATTAAGGTAAGCTCATTACATGATAATGGACTGACATGCCTTTGTAAGGGTAGTCAGGATAGTACACGTTATTGACGAATAAAATTATTGTATTCAATCGTGGTTAATCATCAAAGTGATCTAACCGAGTATGGACTTAAACCTTTATTTTGAGTACCAAGCTTTAAAAATAAATCAAATCGAACCAAATCAAATCAAATGACGCGATATTTATATTAGTAATCATGATAGTATGGACATGAGATTACCTAAAGGTGGACCATTGCCCATGATTATACACATTAAGGGGTTAATCGATGAATTTTCTTTTCTTTTTTACATCCAAAGATGGAAAAATGAATTAAACAATATTTATTTAATTATATATTAAAAGCACATTTATTTTTATCATAATATTTTTATTGATGTGTTATTTTTCGCCCAAAGGTGATTACTAACATATTGCAAAATGAAATTTAATTTGCATATCCTGAACATATATATTATTGATTTACAATTTCAGCAACTATGAACTTGTTTGCATTGGGCTATTCAACACACTCAATTATGCAGATTGGTCAGAAGAGATTCAATTTCATTGGGAGTGATGAATTTAGACCATGCATTAGTTAAAGATCAAAAACCACAAATCATTAAAGAGCATCACTGAGGATGAAAAGATGCATTATAAGACTTGAGAAATTTGAACATGCTTTGTCTGAGCATAATGAAAAAAACAATGGTAGATAATGTCAAACTATCAATGTCTTGGACAAATAATGCTAAAGAATTCATAAAGAAATTTAAGGAATGCTCACAATCTGATGTAGCTGACAATTCAGTGTTGGGACACTAATGAGCGATTTGACCATGAAGAAATTCAACTGATCCAACTCCATGATGGATCATGTTACAGAAAGTCCAATCTCACATCAAAATTGGACATCATGGGGATGGATATCGATGAGACGTCTTAGTACAGTTTATCATAACCTCACTTCCTATTGAATTTAAGAAATTGTAGATAAACTACAACACATAAAAGGATAAGCGGAGTTTCATGAAACTGAAGATTATGCTTATTCAAGAAAGAGGGAGGTTAAAGAAGATAAGAGAAACATTCAATGAATCTCATGGCTATCGAAAATGCTATGGTAGGAGCTAGCAACAATAAAGCAACACAAGCAAAAGGAATAAATGGAAAACTCCCATGAAAGATAAAAGGAACAATTCCATATTAGGGGGTCACTTAACATTTTTTTACATCCAAAGATGCAAAATATGAATTAAACAAGATTTATTTAATTACTTATTAAAGAACATTTATTTGTATCACTTATATTTTTGTTAATATGTTACTATTTGGCCCAAAGGTAATTATTAACATATTGTGAAAGGAAATGTTATTTTGCATTCCCACTTTATGGCTTGTTAAATTTACTTTTTAAAGCATTATTGTGCATATGTATTATTAATTTACAGTTTCAACAGCTGTGAACTTGTTCACATTGGACAACTTTATAGGCAGTTTCAACGGACTCAACTATGCAGATTGGTCAAAATAGATTCAATTTCATTTATGAGTGATGAATTTAGACCATGCATTAGTTGAAGAGCAAAAACCATAAACTTTTGTAGATAAAATCACTGAGGATGAAAAGCTGCATTATGAGGCTTGAGAAAGTTTGAACATGCTTTGTCTAAGCCTAATGAAAAAATAACAATAAAAGAGAATGTCAAACCATCAAGGACACGCAATGCCAAGGAATTCATGAAGAAGTTTAAAGAGTACTCACAATGCGATATAACCGATAAGTCCACCTGTTGGGACATTAATGAGCAAGTTAACAATGAAGAAATTCAACTGATCCAACTCCATGACGGATCATGTTATAGAATTGTCCAATCTCGCAACAAAATTGAAAACCATGGGGATGGATGTTAACGAGACAATTTTAGTACAATTTATCATAACCTCCTTTCCTATTGTATTTGGGAAATTTCATATAAACTACAACACAAAAGGATAAGTGGAGTTTCATGGAACTGAAAGCTATGCTCACTCAAGAAGAAGGGAGATTAACGACGATAAGAGAAACATTCAATTAATCTCATGTCTACCGAAAAGGTTATGGTAGAAGATAGAAACAATAAAAGCAACACAAGCAAAATGAATAAATGGAAAACTCCCATAAAAGCTAAAATGCTTCTTTTACAAGAAGTCTAGACATATGAAGAAAGATTGCTCTAAAGGGAAAGCATGGTTCGAAAAGAAAGGTATGCATTATGTTTTTATTTGCGGTTAGATTCTGGTGCAGCTACTCACATATCTCACATATTACAAGAATTCCATACAATTCAGAACATAAAGGAAAGTGGACAGTAGCATCAGGAACATGATGAAGGCACAAATAGAGGGATTGAGACTTATAGATCGATCATGGACAATGGATGCCAAGTTGATATGGAACGATGTCTTTATGTTCCTAGATACGATAGAAAACTTGTTTCCGTTTGTCAACCGGATAATTTAAGATTTTCTTTCCAAGATTCTCATGGATCATTCTCTATATTTAGGAATAAGTATTTTTAAGGTTATGCTACTTTGAAGAATTGTTTTTATCATTTTAATATTGATAACAAATTTATGGATATGACAAGGAATGCATTTGATAAATGTTATGCTCTTTTCTGGTATCAAAGATTAGGTCATATATCTAAAAAGAGAATGTTGACACTCATTAAGAATGGAATCTTGCCTCATTAGATTTCACTGACCAGGATTGTGCATAAATTGCATTAAGAGAAAGCTTTCCAAACACACATCAAAGAAACCATCTACAAGGGCTACCCAACCCTAGAGTTGACACATATTGATATATGTGGTCCTTTTGATGTCTCATCATATAGAGGAGAAAGATATTTTTATCAATTTTACAAATAATTTATCACATTATGGATATATTTCTCTATTGTTTGAAAGGACTAAGCAATAAATGTCCTTGAGACATTTATTAATGTGATTGAAAGGAAATTCACTAGAAAAATAAAAGTGATGAGATCCGATTGAGGTGGTGAATATTTTGGAAGACATGATAATTCATTTCAACAACCTATTCCATTTGCAAAATTCTTTGAAAGTAAATGTACATATCTAAATGTTATCAGGTTATACTTAGGCAATTTGAATAAAAAATGATCATGTTGACCATACTTGACCATGTAAAATTCAATATTAAACCAATAGATTATTAGAATTTAATACAAGTTGGGTAATGTATTGCTTTGTTAGTTATTAAAAGTGAAGACTTAAAAAATGATTTTAAAAAAATCAATCACCAATCAAATTTATTGGTATAAAATTAAATATTATCTAATTGATTTGAACTACAAAGAAATTAGCCAATGTGAATTTATTTAATTAGATAATGGAGAGATAATTAATTGTTAACTAATTAAGGAAAGTGGAATTCAAATCTTAAATTGGTATTATTTAAATTAAGAAATTAGGAGGAGATAAAGATAAAAAGTGGGGGATAATGAAGATAATTAATTACCATCTATTTAATATGGTGTTGTGTAGCTATAAAATAGTTGAATTTTCGTAACCCTCTCTCCCAACCCCTAAGACACCCACCTCCCATTCCCAAACGAAAGCTCCAAGGCATGGGAGGAGGCCTCAAGATTCAGTGGATCATCATGATGTTCAAGGAAAATGTGAATGACCAATATCCCTCCTCTTGCACTCTATTTTACGACTTGTTTAAGCTATGGTAAATATTGATTACTTATCATCTACTTGATTATCCACTCATTCTATAAATTTATGCAATATGAATCTCTTTTGCATAAAAAATATTATTTGTGTTTTGATCGTGGTGTTGATTGTTAAATTGATAAAGTGGGGTTGAATTTTAGTGGGAAATTTTTTTATGTTCGAATTGAAATACAAAAGTTGATAATATTAGATATACGAGCTTAAGAGGCACGACATAATTTTGAGGTGAATCAGACTTGATCAGATAAAGACAATTGGGAATGAAATCACGTTATATTGGACGTTTTAAATGTTCACAAATTTATTCTAAAAGATCCAATTGTTGATTTGAAATTTATGATCATGATTGCATATGTCGTCAAGTTTTTTAATCTAGAGTCCAAATTTCATTATGATAAATAAATCATTTGATAGATCAAATTTATATTCTCCTAAAATTATGGAAAACTGAATGAAGGCCGACAATGCTCATGTTTCCAGCCATCCTCCCACTTGGACGACTTAACCAGGGGGTGCTTCATGGTGCACACGCACACACAACGGGTGGGAAGAAGAGATGTGGAGATGGGTCTTCTTTAGGTAAATTATGATCATGCCCTTCTTCCTCTCTCTTATTATACTTAACTTATAACCCTTTTTCCCCATTATACGGAGATGCTTATTAAAGAGAAAATTGTGGGCATGCTAATAAATCCATGATTTACCATCATATCTATTATTTATTGTCCCTCTTGCTTAAACAAATCAATAAGATTAATTAATAACTGACTAACGTTAACAATTAAACCCTTGTATACAATTAACTCTAATTATTTGTACATAAATAAACATATTATTGTGTATTTAATTTATGTATTTTCTTATTATTAAAAATCTCATAAAATTAGTTTAATATTTTATTTTTTGACATTATAAATTAGAAATACAAAAAAAATATCAAAAGAAATTAAAAGAAGTATTTTTATTTACTCAAAAAATACTTACAAAATTTTATCTATGTAAAAATGGTGTAATTTCTTCTTGAGTTCTACATAAAAGTTGTATATATGAAAAGATCTACCACTTTCATGTCGAATACTTTTTGTTTTGACACATGTACATATTTCTTTTTTATTTTTCTTTGTTTTATTTACTTTATTTTTTTCTGCTGGGCCAGTGATAAGTAAGGTTTCCAAATCAAGGATTTAATAAAACCCGAAATTGATTTGAATTTTAAAAATAATAAATAAGCTCTAAAATTATACAAATCAATTTTAAGATGTAAATATTTATATACATAAAATTATAAAATAGGAAAATAATTTTTTTGATTTTTTAATGTTTTTTTAGATTTTTATGAAGGATTTTGGGGGTTTGAATTTTTAAGACTTTTCTTTTTCCATTTTTAGTGATTTTTGGTTTGTAGTTAAAATATAATAGAATACACAATATATATATTTTTTTGGAAAATTTCAATGTATTTTTATATTTTTTATATTTTCTAAACTAGACAGTACAGAAAAAAGCTTCTTTTGATTTTTAATAAGTGGATAAAAAGCCCAAAAAATGAAAAATACACTCAAAGCGTGAAAGTTCAAGGCAAGATGCATCTATCCCTATTTTTGTGAATTTTTAGAAGCACATTATCTATTTATAATAAATAGAGGAAATATACAAAAATACATGTCCTACAAGGGCATATTTGCAATAAAAATAAACTATAGAGGGCTCAGTGCAATTTTGCCAAAAATGTGCAACGTAATTCAAATTTTATTGGACTTTTTATCAATTACAAAAATACTAGGGGCATACATGCATTTCCACCACCTCACATGGGACGACACATGAGGTGATTTGGAATGGGCTCAGATGCAATTAAAATGAGTACATGGGTCTCATCACAAAATTTCCAATTTCTTTAACACATTACAATTTATTTATAGAATCAAAAAATAAATATACAAAAATGTGGGGCTAAAATGCAAATTACCCCTAAAGAGGCGCGGGCCGACAACTGAATCTTTTTTCACTTACCACACATCGCTCTCCCCGTGGCGCGATGATGCTTCGTCGATGACGACCCGGATTAGATCTTCGGCGGGTGATCGACGGCTTTGGTGTGATGCATCGGACGGTGGATAGAGAACTTGGGGGACCAACTCGATCCAATGACCACGAACCCCCTGCAAGAACAGGGAAGAACACGTCGTGGGTCAAGCTTCATCCGACGATGCAGACCTGCTCCGTCCACTTGGAGACATTCCTCGATGTGAAAAACGTTCCCCGACTACCCCTGCACCTGCTGGTAGCATCAAAGGGGTCCTGGAGGTCTGGTAATGGCTTGCGAGCTCGGGGAAGAAAGGCACCTCCAGGTACCTGCAGTGAACGCAAAGTCAACCCCAAATCGATCCTTTGGCCCTCCAGCACCTGCAAGAAACTTAGACAAAGAAAACGAAGGAGTTGGGGCTTTATTTGGTGGATATGGATGGAAGATGGAGCGAAGGGCGATATGCTTCGATGAAGGCGGTGGAAGGGGCACGAAGAACCCGGTTAGGAGTCAATCTGGGGTGAACGGCTGGTGAAATGATGTGGAGAAGCGAGGAGAAACGAAATGGGGGTGGTAAGATGGTCGGAGTCAGGTTGTCCGCTCCGGCGAACTACGAACTGGGTATATTAGGCTAACCCTACGATCTACGGGCTAATATAAATGCATGATAACAAAGTAGAAATTAAAAGCTATCTAAAAATCATAAAATATCGTAGCTCTAACCTGGGTTTTGGCCAGGGAGCAGGACCACCGGCGAGGTGGCCGTGGGTGCACCTCCTTCATCCTCCAACAACAATCAAGCTCCCGGGGACCTCCCTCTGTCATGAGGATGCACGCTAGGTCGGAGTTGAGGGATTTTAGGACTCAGGGGATGCCCAAATTGGATGGAGGAGTTGGAGGTTTTTATTTATGAACATGCGACTCACCCTTTTGATCGACCTAATGTAATGAATCGAGCGTATGTACATGAGATCCAGAAGCTCGGCGTGAATAACAGAATATACAAGAGTAAAGTTCATGAATGGATCGAGTGATTTTGATGGATGGATCAAGCGTAAAAATATGAGGAAAATGTGAGAAAAGATAGTACTGACATGGGTCAGAGGCATGGGGGAGTTGACCAGAGGTCAACGATCCCTGGCCTCTGATTGGCACACGTTAGGGCACTAAAAGACAAAACTGTAATTTTATTCGAAAATAACTATTTAAAAATAGTATTTGATTTTATTAATTTTTGATTATATAATAAATTTTTTATTATTTTATTTAGTATTTTATTATGATTTTTATTTATTTTTTGACATCATTTATTACAAGTTAATTTTTAAGTGTATATTTATAGGTATCTTCACATATATTTTAGCTATTTTATTTTTATTTTTTTATAATTAATTTTATAATTTTATTCTCTTATTTTATATATTTATAATTCATTTTTAGGTGTGTAAATATATTTTTATTATATTTTTATGATGTTATTTGTACACTAAAATAAATAGATGTGTATGATATGTAGGTATATGTATTTTATATTTACCTATGTACTTTTGTATTTTATTTTATTTAATGTTTCTTTTATGATTTTAATCTAAACTTATATTTTTAATAGAATATAAATGATGTTTACAAGAGTATGAAAATATAAAAGAATTAAGAATGAAATAATGGATTTCTCTTTTATTTATTTACATGTATTATTATAGGTATTTTGCCTATGTTTTTATATAGACTTATTTTATTTTATGTTTTCTTTGTGATTTTATTCTAATTTAAATATGTACATATTTTATAAATAATATTCACAAAATTATAAAAATACAAAATTGTAAAAATAATAAAGGATGAATAAACTAAATATTTTATTTGGGTATACTATACAATGAGAGTGCAAAACCTAATTTTCATATCTTAACTCCAAAAAAACTGAAACCATCTCCAATAAATAGCTTATGAAAAGTTATATATAATTAGAGTGATTTTGATACATTTTGAGTTTTTATTTAGAAGATATGGGTCTGTGAAGTTGGGATTTTAGATTTTTATTTTGTATATAAAAGGTACACTGTGTATTATTTTTGTACAAACTCAATTTTATATTTTTATTTACATTAATATCTATAATTTTCATGTACAAAGTTTCTTTATTTGATGTATAAATAATGAATAATAAAATATGTATCAAAAATGAATAAATAATGATCAAAAGAATTGGATTTTTATTGTATTTTCGGCCCTTATCTCCCCCTACTTTATTCCTTGTCGACCAACTCAATTCTTGACTTGGTCTTGAGTTTTAGGGTCATAAACTATCTTCGATATTTTATTCTTTTCTTTTCTTCTCTTTATTCTATAGTTTTGGCATTAAAAATCATATTATGTACACAATAAATGCAATAAATGATGAATGCTATTTTATACAAATTAATGCTATTTACATGAATTAGCTAGTGTTTTTAAGGCCAAAATGATAGAATAAAGGTGATGAAATGGAGATTCATCATCCACGTGGTTCTCCCTGGAGAGCCCACGTGACCTGACCTTTCTTCTCCACCCGCATGCCTTCTCCATTGTCTGATCCATCTAGATGGATCTGATCTGGGCCACCCACTCATGTTCACCTCATGTATGTATGATCGCTTTGATCAGATGTGATTAGGGCCTCCCATTTGTGCCCTCCTCTCATCTATTGGATCTTCAGATCCAATGGCCATTATGCATTGTCAACCTCCTGCCCCTGCTCTTTCCCACAATGAAACTCTCAATTGATCGGTCATCTCCCATTCTTCCCAACCACTTCAGTCATCCTCTTTGACAACTGATACCACCACGATCGAGACCCAACATCTATGGTCTACGCCATAACCCTAATCCCCTCTTCCTCACAACCTTCGGTCAAGGAACGACGATTTAAGCTTTGACGAAATACATCCTACAACCACCATTCGCCTCCTTCAAATACCTCTCCACCACTGCAAATTTTGCCCATACACCATATAGAGTAATATCTCCTAACCTGATCTCCCCTTGATAGACAGAGATAGACAGAGCTTGAGTGTGATGACAAAGAGCAAAACTTAGGCGTGATCCTTGGTCTCTCGACCAAGTTACAACCCTAATCGAGAAGCTGTTCGAGCTTGACCTTCGTCTAGGTCTTGAGCGACGATCAAGAGATCAAAGCTCCACTCCTAGATGCTTGATTCATCCATAATCATCCATCTTCTTCTCCAGGTAATTCTCTCTGTTCTTCTTCATTTCTTCTTTGTTCCTGTAATTTCTATTACGCGCTCACCCATCACCTTCACCAACTAAGTACACTCACATATTCGTCATTGGACTTTCACTCTCTCACACACACCCCATTTACATTCTCCTCTCTGCTTCTCCACGCTCGTCTCCACCTCGATTCTATTCTAGATCTTGCAAAAATTGAAGATTCGAATCCTCTACACTCACTAAGCCTCCATCTCTCCCCTCTTTCCATCTTAGAAGATTCCCTGGCTTGGGCTATGCATCCCTAACAAGTGTAGGTGGACATTTGCTTCAATGATCTAAATCTCACCCCCGCCTCCTCCGATGAGATGATATTGAACCAACCTTTTAGACAACTTGGCATGCTCATGACTTCCTCATCTTCTTTGTGAGACTGCTAGGAACCTTGTCTGACCATCCAGAGCATCATGGCATCGTAGAGGAGGAGGCAGGACCTCATCGGAGCTTTGTTGCTTCACAACCTTGCGTGGAAGAGGAGATTGAAGGGAGATGTACAATCACCGTTGAATCAGATCTCATCGATCAGATCTAACGGCTACAATCTTACCCCAAAGTAGTGTTTCAGCCCTCAACATTGGGAGCTCCAAGCCGCATGTGAGCCACCAAGACTTGCCACGTAGACCGAGCCTCAACCGGATGCTGGGCCTAGCCCCACATGACGCACCTCACGTGAGCGGAAATTTTGCAGTGCATGGACCCAAGGTTGGACGAATTACATCCAGGTCTAGTGCATGCGGAGCTTGTACCACCTGGAAAAAATGCATATAAGCCCCACCGACTTGCTTTAATCCAATTTATACCCCCATGCGGGTTAAACTGCATGTTAAAACCCATCTGCTTGTATACCTATTGCATTTCAACCATTTGGAACATTTTTGTTATATTTATATTAAGTTTTCTTTGCAATTATACCTAAAACTTGATATGTTCATATCTTTTGCATATATTGTCCAAATTAAATGAATTTAGTCTTGTTTTTAAGGTCTTTTGATGATCTTACATGTGATACATTTAGTACTCTAATATGCTCTGTTTATATTGAATAAAAACTTAGAGACATATACTGATCTTTAAATCTTAATTAGATGGTTTGTTTGTCATACTAATTGTTTCTAATGACTCTGTAAGCCCCTGATTTTCTTTGAATTTATTGATTTAATCAAGAACATTGCATGAATATTTTGGATCTTAATTTCTGATTTAGTATTTTTATTAGGGGCGGTTAATTATGTTAATACTTGGTTTGGCATGATTAATTAAAACATTAAAAAGAGACCTTTTGGAGCTATAAAATTGACTATATTTTCTGGGCCAATTTATGCTTGATGAATCCAGTTGAAACTTCATTAAAATAAGAACATTAAATGTGAGTTGGCTTTACCTTTGTGCTTGCATTGTGCTGCATTTATTCCTATTTAATATATTTTCATGAAAAACCCATAAAACCATGAATCCATTTGTTCTGCATCACTTGACCTAGGTAACACATTCAAGTAGCTTGATTAATATATTTAGGCCTTACTTGAATAGATTAGTCAGTATCGTCCCCTGATTTCGACCTTAGACTTATCTAGGAGATTTTCGTCGAGCCACTTCTCGCGGAGGTACTTGCTCGTTTCTGATCAAATCATAATCAGTAGTATTACAATAAGACATAATTAAGTTAGCCAGTTGCGAGTTCATTAGATGGCACCATTGTCGGGGACATGACTTGGTTAGTTTATTTGAATAGGATTAAAACATGTAATTGAGTGAAATTTATATTATTTAGGTTAAGCTTGATTTGTGATTATTTTTTTATTTTGTGTTATGTTATGTGATTTTTAATTCGATTAGTTAAATATCTCTTGAAAATATCTAACCACATTTTTTGATAGATCCCACTGAGCGGATCATGGAGAAGTGAAGTGGAGGCCCAAGCTAGGAGCTTGAGTTGAAGAGAGTCAAATTAGCTACACTAAGAGAGAGATTAGCATATTAGATTAATAATTGTGTTACATTTGTTGTAATTATTCTTGTAATCATTTGTTGTAATAATTTAGGTAATTTCTTATTTAAAGCGCCTCTTTTTTAAGAGCTCACGAGTGTAAAAAGAGACATTATTATGCTTTTAATTATGGTTGTGTCGAGACCTGTTTCACTCTCACTGAGAGTGGGGCTTGACTTGAGTGGTGAGATTAGGAGCATACACACGATTAATTTTAGGATCAAATTTGTATGTGCCCCTTGTAATTTAGGCCACACTCCATCTTAAAGATTCATTAATGAGACACATATAAACACGTATAACTTAGCTTAAATTAAAATCTAATCTTTTCCAACAGTATCATGTTTAGATATGGGTTTTCTTGACTTGCATGCATTTATTGTAATAATTAAATTTAGTCTTGCATAACACATGGAGATTGCCATGAAGCATTGTGAGTATATTTCTTCTGAGCATGCATCATTGATTTCATACTTTCATTCCATTTTCGGATTCCTCCCATGATTTTATAACTTAAGTCTAAAAAGGAAACAAGATCGACTGTTAGTCGTGTACTCTTGTGCTCACATTAATTCAAAGCAACTATCAAAACTCTAAAATTGGGATTGGATATTGGATTGAGCAAGTCGAACATTAAAATTTGGAATAAAATGAACACTTATATTATGGGTGCATAAAACCCTTATTGGGTACATGTACTAACCCCCAGACAGAGTGGGTGAGGACATAGCCCCTAAGGTTAGTGTCCAAATCCCTGGAATTGCCTTCTAAGTCTCCATTTCCGATTCTCGTGGATTTAGGAACAACAAGGGCTTGCCTTCAACCTTAGACATACGTTTCAGTTGTGTAAGCATGGTATTCTCTTTAGAGATGTGATGCCGAAACTCGAAATTCTGGAAAGATCACCTCTTTGATTAGGAGCTATCCAGAGCACCACTGGGTGTAAGGCAACTCCCTGTGTGTAATGCTTTGAAATATTGTTCTGCCATCAACTAAAATCGACAAAATAATTCGACCGAACTCTTACGACCTTCACGTGTGATGTTGGTGAACTCAAAGGGTTCACATTGTGTTTGAAGTGTGTGAGTTTACTCATGCATTTGCATGCACTGTAATACATAGAACTCCTTGCTATTCGTATCTAATTTCGATCCTCTCGATGTCGAAGATGACTAGCTGGGGGAATTTTGGTTTGGACTTTGTGAACCTCACTTTGAACGTTCTAAAGAGTACGTCTTCCAAGGTCTTTTCACTTCCTGGACCTCCCTGGACTCATGACCCACTTGAGTCCAGGTTCACTCACTTCAGAGATGGGCACACACCGACCAAAACCTTCCTCTCTTCCCTACTTACCGAGTAAGACCTTTACCTAAGTGAAGTTGATTAGAGTTCAACATCCTCATCTAATTTGAACCCATTTTCTAATGAAGGATTCCAAAAATATTCAGTTGAGATACCTCCAAAGAAGCAAAATGATGATGAGAAGCAACGTGAGGACCCTTACCAGATAATAATAGCTAGACTAGCAACATATGAGCAACAGAATGCCCTTTTTAGAGCTTAGATAGGACCTCCAAATGTGGGGGTTGATGCACCCGTGTATGCGGCATACAACCTGGAAAAATTTCAAGTGCAAAACTATCTGAGGCCCACACAACTTGATATTAAATATGAGTTGAAGCTGCAATTTTTGAACTTGCTACTGCACTTCAATGAGAATGCTCGTGAAGAACCCTCTGCATTCCTAGGGACTTTGAACTCGTTTGTGCTAATATTAGGCATCTTAGGATCAACCAAGATTATATTAAGCTCACGACCCTATAATTTGCCTTGGGGGATAAGACAAACTACTGGTTAAAAAATCTAGGTGCAACGGTGACCGCCTACAACCAGTTTAAGGACCTATTTTTAACGAAGTTCTACCCTTTTGAGTAGAACTAATCAGATGAGGACACACATTATGAGTTTTTTTCCAGCTGCCTATGATACTTGGGAAAGATTCAAGAACATACTACATAAGTGTCCATGTCATGGTATAGAGAATACCATTCTGGTCCAATCTCTTTACAATAGTCTCAACCCTGCGGTGTATGGTTTAGCGAGCGCTGCTTGTGGAGATAGATACACTTCAAGAGGAGCGGATACCCTCTGGAATGTATTTGAGCAAATGATCGAGACAAGTCGCTCACAGACTACAGCATGGCATATGCAAAGTCCCCCTATTTCACTCTTATCCAAAGGGGCAAAGAAGGTTGTAGTCGATCTATCTGAGGACATGATTCCCAACATAGGAATAATTGTAGACAAGCTGACAGTAGTTGAGAGAATCGACAAGAGGATGAATGAGCTTGAAAGTCTATCCAAGCTTCCTAAGCATATGGAGTAGTTGTCTGAGAAGGTATCTAAGATGAAGACACCTACCGCGGCTACATCTGTTGCTCATGTTTTTCGAGTACACCATGTATAGGAGCAACCAATACTAGGGCCACCCCAACCATGGGTAGAAGACCTGTCCTTTACCCAATCTTACCAATAGCAGTCACCATCAACTGAGACAGTTATGGAGAAGCCTCCTCAGGTATGGGAGTGAACGATGTTTGGTATACCAAGGAACCTGCTAGGCAGGGAAGTACAGGGGACCTTCCGTCTTACCAGCATCTCCCGACCTTCTACAACACCGCATTCACCCTAGAACCTCTTCCTATACAGCTGAGCCCTACTTCATACCACCCCAACATCATCAACAGAGGCACCGATAGTATGTACGTCAACAGACGTACCATTTGGGCCAGCATGGCCCACATTACCAACATCACCCATAGCAACAATAGCAGTATCAAGGCCATCAGGGTCAGTCTTCACATTATTTTTCATCTCATCAGCATACCTCTTTGTCAAGACCCACATATTTCCAATGCTAGATTCTTGAGGAGCTTCATTCTTATCGGAATGAAATTCATGATATGTGTTTGGACAGCAAATGCCTATATCGATGATAAGGCAAGTAGTCAGCACCTTCGACCTCTATTCCTACCCAAGTTCATGCTAACCCCAATAGCCCGAACAAGTCACAACCGCATCAACAATTTGGTCAGGTATATTACTTAGACTCACTTAGATCTGAGCACGAGATTCTTTCGTGTGATAAAATTAATCATATTTCACTCAGGAGCGGAAGGACCATGACTGCACCTAATGAGCAAGGGACATGGAGAGGGTCGCCTCTAAGGCTCTACTTGAGGAGACTTCAGAGGACGAGGAGGAGAGGCATCCCACTCAGCAGCTCGTTCAACAGAGGATGAGGATATCTACTTAGGGCAGAGAAAGGACGAGGATGACACTAGGACAATAACAGCAACAGAGACATCCTTCAGTCTACATAGGACCTTGTATCTCCAATTAATGAGGATATACCTTAAGAAGATATCCACCAACCTCTATTAGACAATTATGTATTAGATTCCAAGTTGCATTTAGAAGATTCATGTATGACGAATTCTATTTCTGTCAATGCAAAGAACAACGTTTCTATTTATGATTCATATTCTTCATCTTTTATTTATCTTACTTCAATCTCTTTTCCTCATGCTCTAACAACTGGAAAGCACGAAACTAAGAAGATTTAAAAAGATGACCCAAATATGACACAATTTTGTAATGATAGTATCTTGGTTAAGGTGCTATTTAATGAGTATGTGGCTAGCCATCCTGCATTTCTGACGTACCTCGAGGTGCGATGTACACCTTCTAGGGTTAGAAGGAAGAAACCAAATAGCTATGTGAAGACTCACGTCTTATCAGTAGCCACTACATATTGCCTAAAGCATAAAAAATTACCAAGAAAGAAGAGAGACATGGGTGCACATTACGTGGAGAGTCATATTGATGACATTGTCTTTACACACACTCTGACAGATGACGGTTCTTCTACCAACCTTCTACCCTTAGCTTTATATGAGAAATTAGAGCTAGGACCACTTCGCAAATCTAGATTATTACTCCAATTTGCTGAGAAGTCAATGAAGAGACCTAAGGGAGAAGTGGAGAACATTATTATTCACTTGAGGGATAAGATTATAAGGTGGACTTTACAGTCCTTGACATGTAGATCTCTAATCATTGGAGAGAGTCTCAAATCATTCTAGGGCGGCCTTTCCTTAGGACCATTAGAGCTTCATTCGATTATCGGATGGGAATGATGAAGTTATATTCTCTAGGTGGAGAAGTGGAACTTGAGATGAAGCAAACAAAGTGGTAGCGACCGGAATATGAGACTAGCACAAATTACTCTTATTTAGATGCAGATTGCAAAGTGATAAGTAGAGTTGGGAAATGGAGACAGACCCCAGTAGGACAGATCGATACCCTCTCAAATAGAGGATATTGTGCACGATGCAGTTTTCTAGATGTTGCCAGAACTCTTGAGAAATGCATCCCCTTATTCCCTTGATGACTTAAATATCCCTTCGGATCTATCAGTTCCATCTCCTCTGGAACAATCAAGGGACATTGATGATGAATCAGACATGACATTGGTCAAACTACCACATTTCTTTGGTGAAATGACTCTTTACACAACGGAGTTAGTGGCTAGTACAGTACTGTTAGACCCACCTTCATGCAACACAGAACCATATTCAGATGCAGTTCAACCTAACTTGATTGATGATACATCATTACCAGAGCTGAAGCTGCTACCTCCTACGTTAAAGTATCCCTTTCTTGCATTATCCAAAGATAGATTCCTATCATCAGTAGTTCTGAGCTGACCATAGAACATGAGTCTAGGTTGTTGAATGCACTAGAGAAGAACAACAAGGCTATAGGATGGACTCTGTCGAATCTCGTGGGGATTAAACCTGCTCTCTTCTCACACCACATATTTGTTGAGGCTAATGTGAGACCTTCCCATAAGTTTTAGAGGAGACTAAACCCTAATCTACAGGAAGTAGTGAAGAAAGAGATTGAGAAGTGGTGTAGATCATGATTCATTTACCCCATTTCATTTTCCAAGTGGGTAGCCCTACTTCATGTTGTTTCGAAGAAGTCAAGAATTCAGATGGTTACCAATTGGTAGAGATCACGACACGAGTACCCACATCGTGGCGCGTCTGTCTTAAAATTACATGCACCTAAATGCCGTGACCAAGAAAGACCACTTTCCCTTGCCTTTCATTGATCAGATTTTGGAGAGACTGGAAGGGAAAGTGTTCTTCTATTTTCTTGATGGGTACTCGACCTACAATCAGGTAGCCATCACCCCTGTAGACAAGGAAAAGACCACATTCACATGTTCATTCAACACTTACGCATTCAGATGCATGCCATTCGGGCTACATAATGTACCAGGCACATTTCAACGGTGCATGATCACTGTATTTGCCGAGATGGTGTGAGATTTCCTTGAGGTCTTCATGGACGATTTATCGATCCATGGTGATTCATTCGATAAATGTTTAGCTTACTTGTACCGAGTTCTGAAAAGGTGTAGGGAGGTTAATCTGGTATTCTCTTAGGAGAAAAACCACTTCATGGTTATGGAGGGTATCATTGAAGGATATAGGGAGATCCTTAAACGCATCACAGAAGCGTGAGGATCGCATCATATGCGATCGGGAGCAATTAGCTGCACTAGTTGCTCGAGGCAGTGGAATTTAAAAAAAAATTTCATGCGATGAAACCACATGATCCAAGAACACTTCTCGGATCATTTCATCTAAACCACAAACAAGTATTAGGGTTACCTATTGAAGCATGGTTGCGATCGAGTCTCTAAACGAAGAGACCTCCTGTCTCAAGTCCGATCCGACGGAGGAGACGCTTGCGAGCGTGTTGATGAAGCACGCGCTCCTCGTAATCCATGTTGATGATCCAAGCGATGAATCTCTTATCTCGACACATGAGATCCGACGTCTTCTTTACGAGCGATATGCATCGAAGGAGACGGATATCCACAAGCAAACAGTCCGACAGCATAACGACGACGCTGCGGCGATGGAGACTCTCTCTAGGGCATCCATGGTGGACGACCATATGAGAGAGGGATGGCGTGTAGAGAGAAAGAGAGAGAGAGAGAGACTTATGTTTTCATTGTGTAAAGAAGAACAAAGGGGGTGCCTCTCCTTTTATAATATTTTAGGATCCATGGATCTCAATCCATAGACAACACAAATCCAATGGCTCACATTGATTTGTGTTTCTTTTAATGGCTAAGATTTTGTTGGTAAAAACCAAAAACAATTAATTTAATTTAGATTAAATATGTATTGATAAATTAATATGATTTAATCCCAAATTAAATCAATCAAGCATGGAGATTTATGGAATGAAGATTGCCTCCTTCCATAATATGGGATTAGGTGGCAATCTCATGTAATCTCACATCTCATGAGATAACATTATTCTATGGAAATCTTCAAGATTTACAACACCACTTGTTGTAAATTATTCTACAAAAATAATTCATAATTATTTTGTGAACATTGCAATCTTGCCATTGGAAATTTATGAATCAAATTCACAACCCAAAATAAAATGTGATTTACATTTTCAATTTAATGTTCAATGTGAATCCAATTCACATTAACATTTAATTAACAAATGTAAATTACAAAAAAAACTCTGTCTTATATATCACAAATCATATTTATAATATATACGATTAACAAATGTCATCTCATGTACCCAAATAATATGAATCACATTCACATTATTCACATCTTTGATAATCAAATCACATTTAATTATCTAAGATAACTCTCTCTATAATATGAATTAAATTCATATTATTCATGATAATTAAACCACATTTACTTATCCAAGATAACTCTCCTTATAATATGAATCAAATTCATATTATTCATGATAACTAAATCACATTTAATTATCTATTTTCTCAATGCTCGGATACATATATCAACAATTAAATTATCCTGAACTCTTTCAAGGATAATGCGCTTTCTCTGCGGATACTTGGAGATAAGAACATGGCGATTGTATTGTTCCACGTATAGTGACTTGGATATTGAGATCACATCTCAAATCCAGATCCTACGTACCTCTCATAGATGCTTGATTAAATCAAAATCGCAAATCTAATCTTCTCATTGCATCTGAATCACATTCAGATCATTGTCCAACATTTGGACCAAGATCAGATTACTTCTCTACTAAGAGGAGTCACTAAAATCCAGACCCGTTTCATCACTCCCTAGGAATGGAAGCGTCATGGTTATACAATTGTTTATGATCACATCACCCTCAGGTATTCCTAATACCTGTACATCCTGCATACTGGAAGACCCAGATTAAACCGAAGTATAAGATCAATTTTACACTGTTTACTTCAAGGATTTATCATTAAGTTTCTTATCTGACTATTGGGAGTTGGTATCGATCATATACTTTCCAAAAGAATATATCATACCTAGATCTTGATCATACACTTTCCAAAAGTATACATCAAACCTACAAATTCAGTCAAGCTTCCAAAGCGAGACGACCATGCGCGGAATTTGATTCTTCCCAATATCTTATGAGTGAGCTCATATCTTCCGATTCAGTAATGAACCTGCATGATCCCTTTGAGAGATCGTATTACTCATATGCCCTTATATGCACACCAGCGCGCCGGTGTATAGACCTTGATTAGTCATCAACCTAATGGTCTGCCAAATGTACATACTCAGACATATAGTAACACATCTGTCTTCGGTCAGAGGATGTGTGCTTATATTGTGACATCATACGACATAGGACTTTGGTTATCTCAATCTCGTTAAGTCAACTTTTTGACCCAACTTATCTAACACCTCCGAATATCTATTCCTATGCAGAGGACCTGCATCAAGAGGTCGATCAGATATCAACCTAAATGAGAAAGGATTGCCATCTCCTACTCAGACTGGAGATCATCTCTTAACAATCATTTGATGGTGCTTGATGAGTCCTCAATCTAACTCTTTAGATATTCATCCAAGCACCAACCTTTATGATTCAATAATTAAATCAACAGCTGTATGATCATTAAGATGGCCATGGTACATAACTCTAATTGTACTAAGGGACCTATTATGCAAATTAGTTATTCTCCATTTCAGATCAGGGAACGATATTTGCAATAACATTTATTGCATAATGGCTTGCCGTGGGCTCGCATGCCCAACAATATCCCACTAGACCAAAGAGCTATTAATGGGCTAATCATTTAAACCCACACTCATGTGACAATCATAGGCTATCTAGAAAAATACCTAGGTAAGCTGATCAGTCACTCTATTCTAAAAAGACCACGCCAAGCCCTTTTACGACACTTGCATATCTCCTAGTAACAGTGTTCACATCCAATGCAAATGTTGCATCTTATGCAACCAATACTCAATCATATCAGTCATAGTGTCCTTGACACTACACCTCAATAATTATTATAACCAATATGTAATTTTTATTATCCTATCAGAATACCCTTATTCCTGGAGATCTCTATATCCTAAGGTATTCGTAGTTAAGACCTTTTAGATCTCCATCTATAAAGTCTTAATTTCTTGAAGATAAGACTTAGAGATCACTACCTCTAAAGTCTTGTCATCTTTGAAGATATTGTTATTACTGCAATCAAGTGTTTTATCACCACAGTAGGATTAGTAGCAATTTCCTTTTCCCACTGCATGGCAGACATTTGGCTTTTTTACACATCTAGCATATACCCGGCTTCTCAGAACTGATGCACAAGGGCAAGCGGTCTTAGCATTCACATCCTCAACTCTTTGAGGTGCTATCCCTTTAGATAGGTCAGTATCATATCATGAGGGAAATAAACTGTTCTTGAAATTTTCCAGAAAATGAAAATGTCCAAGGTGTACTATAATGTGACGATCCTAATACCCTCTCCTATTTGCTTCTGAACAACTTTAGAACTAAGATCTAAGAGGTATCCTTGAGATCACATCTCGAGGTATGGAACAACCAGATTATAAAACACTTATCATTATCATCCTTATATCATTTCAAATGATTAGGATAGTATCTACATTTAGCACTATAAATGCTGACACTCTCACTAAGCTTCACACGGTTCATCAAGATTCTATTAGAAGTCATAACATTTATAATTTTATCAAATCCAATGTTCTAACAACGAGAAGCTTATTTGAGTCCATAGATGGAGTTCCTAAGACTGCACACCTTGCTTTCCACAACCATGAAGCCCTGGGGCTATTTCATGTGAATATCCTTAGAGAGGTATTCATAGATGAATGCCATCTTTACACACATCTTGAAGATGTCATATCAAGATGTGTAGCTAAAGTTAGCAATAATTTGGTGGGTTTAAGCATGGTCACTAGAAAGCAAGTCTCATCGCAAGGATGCCTTCTTTCTGTGTGTATCTTGAGGATACGAACCGTGCTTTGAAGGTCCCTACCTTCTCATTAGGTTTCCTCTTTCTCTTGAAGATCCATTTACACCTTAATGGGTCTTACCCATATAGGTGGATCCTCGAGGGTCCATATATAACATTTGTATATAAAGTCTACTTTAGACTTTATTGCTAACATCCATCTTTCCATGTTATGATCTTCAGAAGCTTCATCATATGAAGTTAGATAATGTCAGATTTAACTGACACATGGAATACATCCTCAAACTCATTTGAAAAGGTATTAGTGTTTTATCTTTAATTGTCCTTGTAGTTTCCGATTTTAGGAGCCTCATTATCTTCTCAAGATTAAATGAGTTCCTTCACTTCATTTTCATCTTGATTCTCAAGAGTCGCATCCTCTAAGAATCACATTCTCAGAGATGAGATCCTTTAATAATCTCAAGGTCATAAAGTAGGTATCTAATACCATCCTTTATTTTCCTAATGAAGTAGTACTCTCTAGTGCTAGATTCCAGCTTATATGCATGGAACCTTATTAAGTATATATATTGTAGTCTCTACTATATATATATATATATATATACCTTGGAAACTAAGAGGTAATTATGCTAAGATTCATCATTGATCAAATCATGTCACACATGATAAAAAATTGTATCTCCCTACAACTCTATTGAGTTTAGGTACATTAGGAGTATTGAGATAGGAATGATATTCATATCTCCATAAGGCATTCCCTGAATTCATCTAATAGGTACAAGCTACCTAGGTTAGATCAAATTCATTTCATCTTCCTTCAAACTTTGGTTCAAAACCAAAATTATGAAATCTTTGAACATTTCAAAGCTTTCTAAGGTGAAGGAAAGAAATCTCATATCACAAATGATCATCAATGGATATCACATATCCACAATGTTTATTATGATATAGATGATCCACATACATCAATATGTATGAGATCTTGAATACCTCGACATATTACACCATTCCCAGAGAAGGGTGCTTTGGATATTTTCTACTTTGAATACAATATTCAGAAGTATGTAAGATATGAAACTTCAGACAATCTAAAGTTCCATCTCTTACTAGTCCATTGATCTTATCAATAGACAAATATCAAAGGCTTGATGCCAGATCATTGTCAAATGATCTTCATTCTCCTATTGATCTTTTAAGGTTTAATTTCAGTATTAGAAATGATAATGAACAATTCATTAATTTTCTAATTTAGTAGAGTCTACTAGATTTTAGATTACTATATGAAATATCTACATCATAACTCTTTATGATAGGTCTATTACAGAATTCATGTTTATTTCCAACATTTAGAAATAAACAATGAGTGTATTCTAATATCTAAATCATAGAGACATTCTCTAAGACTAAGGGCTCTCCCACTGAAAATAACAAGTCCATCTATCCAATAGAGATTGTTGCAATAATTGCATCAATATCCATGTGGATGACTATTAAACCTTAAAATCATTTTTTATAGTCTTCTAATACATATGCAACCAATTGCAAGTGTTATTAGAAGAATGAGATACAATTATTAGACTTTGATCTTATCAATTAAGAAAGTCAATTTAAATGATTATATGTAGATGTACATTATTCCGATGCACCATCTGGATCCTTCTCTAAGGATCCAAGATAGACTTGATAGTCATACTATCAATACATCAGCTTATTGCAGTATTGGCATTCATCCAACTATTTGGATGCCATGTGAAAGTTACAGAAGTACAATCAACTCCTTGACATTCCTTCTCACTTGGGTCCGACCCATGCTTCCACTGCGCTCCTTTCATCTATAAACAACCATTGTTTAAGACAAAGGATCTCTTATGTTGAACTCAAAAGAATTCAATATAAGAGTATTTCAACATTTATACATGCTTCATTCAGTTCATACTTCCACTGCGCTCCTTTCATCTATAAACAACCATTGTTCAAGACAAAGGATCTCTTATGTTGAACTCAAAAGAATTCAATATAAGAGTATTTCAACATTTATACATGCTTCATTCAATTCATACAATATGAATATTACGAAGCTTCATGAATGACCAGAGTATAGAAAGTAGAATGATGACACTCATCGTATCTACATCCATCTAAACTCTTAAAATAGTGGTTCAAGTAGGTACTCAAACAATTTGAATACATCATCTCTTATAGAGCCACCATTCTGCATGATGCAGAGAATCATGTTATTCATGATTAAATGTCGAGAGCACATATGTATGCCAGAACATCTTCTTAGATTTTATAAGGATTATTCAATAATTACGATCATCATAGACATGTCACTTCCAAAGTAAATTCGATGAGATCAAGATTATAGAGACATATAAACCCTAGGGTTGTAGTCCTATTGTCTATTTAATTGCCATTCCTCATTATTATGAGGAAACTTGCACATTGCAACCACATACATTATGTGTCCAATTGCAAGTACACTATCTTGATCATGGATCCAATCCATGATATTATACTGATTATTATTGAGTATAGTATTGAGTGGGATTAAAGAAGGATTATCTAGAATAAGAAATTTGCATAAATATATGTAAATATATATTTTTACTTTGATTTAGGAATTTTTATATCAAAGTTTTCTTGCCTTGTCAACAGCGAAAGTTCATTCCCTTAATCACTTTCAATGTAAGAGATATACTTACCATTATATCTCAAGCAAGATCTCGGATCTCCTTTCTTATCTTTGTTACATCCCAATAATATGAGAACTTGCAACTCAGATACAAAGAAGCGAGAACACATTCCACCTTGTAAGTCCAACTTGCATCTCCCAATTCTGTCTTTAACACGCGGGCCCACCACCCCTAACGTGATGTTGACCCATCGTTAATTGAACCAACCGTCAATAGGATTATTACTGCCTATGTGATTAATCCACATTTCATCATCTTTATTCTATCATTTTGGCATCAAAAACCCTAGTAAATGCTTGTAAATAGCATTAATTTCATCATCTTAGCATTCATGCATGTGCATCCAAATAGTGTATAAAATACTGTAATGAAGCCAAAACTATAGAATAAATAAAAGAAAAGAAAAAGAATAAAATATTGTAAATATTTTATGATCCAAAACCCCGAGACCTAGGCATCTTGATGAATAGATCGACAAGGAATAAAGTAGGGGGAGATAAGGGCCAAAAATACCAATAAAATTCCTTTTATTTTATTCATTCTTTATTCATTTTGGGACCTATTTTGGTTCCACTTTTTATACATCAAATAAAGAAACTTTGTACATGAAAGTTGTAGATAATTTAATAAAGAAAAATACAAAATTGATTTCACAGAAAAATAATGCACAGATAAAAAGTTATGGTCTGAATAAAAATCCAGAATCCCAACTTCCCAGACCCGTATCTCACAAATGAAAACTCCAAATGCAGCATACCCACCTTTGATTGTATATAGAATAAAATAAGCTATTTAATGGCGGTGGTTTCGCATTTGGCGGAGCTACGGTTTGAAAGTTGAGTTTTGGACCCCTACTTTATTATTGTACTGAATAAAATATTCAATTTATTCTTTATTCATTATTTTATCTTTTTAATATTTTTATAATTATGTAAATATTACTTATAATAAATTTGTGTATTAAAATCAAAATAAAAATACAAAGAAAATTCAAATAAAAACATTAGTATATACAAGACCTAGGTATTAGACCTATATACATACCTATACATTACTTACTTATATATTATTAAATAAACAACACAATTCAGAAAAATAAAATAAAAATATATTTACATGTATAAAAGTACTTTATAATTTTACAAAATAAGAAATAAAAATTAAAATTAAAATTCACAAAATAAAAATAAAATACTTAAATATATATATTATACCTATAAAGGGCTATAAAAGGTAACTTGTAAAAATAAGCCTCATAAAAATAATTAAAAATCACCATAAAATTATTTAGAAAAGAAACATTTTTCTTTTTATAACCTAAAATTAATAAAATCTTTTTCTATTTTTAATCGATTTTACAAATCATTTCCAGTGGGTTTTTCCTGGTTGGTCCACGTGGACCAACCAAAAGGCGCCACCAGTTGACCCCGGTCAACTGGTCGCCTTCCCCACCTACCCCCTGTTAGTGGCTTGGTTTTTGAGCCATTTTCTTGGCTTTTTCCCAGCCAATCCTTTCACCATTTCGCCTCACACCCTTCTGCAATCTTCTTCCCCTACCAACCACCTTGCCCGCCTTGCGATTACCTTGGAGATTGCATCACTGAGACGCTCCAGAATCGTTGATCTTCGAGCCCCTGCAGCTCGAGGTCAAACCAAATAAAGAGAACCCCCGACCTTCAGTTTGAATTTGGATTCCCTTCGGTCCACCCCTCGCGCCTATCTCGTGCTCCAGAGCTTCCTGGAGGTGACAGCTCCGACGAGAGCTCTTCAGCCAAGGCTTCAGAGGTTGGAGGCGTCTCCCACACCTCCCGCAATTCCGACGGTCGAGGTTCGACATTTCCTCTGGTTCCGGCCATTGAGGGCCTTCCCCCATTTATTTCTTTCATGCATTAAGTTCCTGTTAGTCTTAGGATGAAAAGCCCTTAAAAAAATAGAGTTTATCGCTTATCTCGCTCGATTCATTCACTTGGCCGGAGCGCACCTCCGGCCGTTCATCGCCACCTCGTATCATGCATCCCCACGCCCATCCAGAGGTCCAGGCAATTTGCCCTGGACCTCTTGACTCTTATTGCAGGTCAACGCACGCCCAAGCGTGCCTGGAGACGAGTTTTGAAGCTCGCCGGAGCTATCGAAGCTCCCCAGCTCCGCCAGCCACCAGCGAGCTCCACGACCCTCGCCGTGGATTTTTGACGACTCCAGGAGGAAGAGGAAGACCTCAGGACGCTCCAAGTCCATTTTAAAGCCCTGCCATCGCCGGAGGATGAAGATCTGGGACGACAAAGTTCGCCTCGTCGGCGTTCTTCGTTGTTCTTCGTCATCACCTCCCAGCCGTCGGATCGAGGAGCTCCCCCCAGGTCGAGCAGCGCCCGTTGGATCGAAGCATTTCTCCGCCGTCAGATCGTCCTCAAACGATCTAATCTCCGCCGTCCACGCGAAGCGTCGTCGACCATTGGATTCACGCTACGTGTATAAGTGAAGATCTGCAGCCGTTGGATCCGCGCGACAGGGGTATTTTGCATCTAAACCCCTACGCATTTTGTATTTACTTTTTAGTACCAAAACTTTTGTCTGTAGCGTAAACTTTTTGTATTATTTGCATGTAAGCCCCGTATATTTATTTTATTTGCACTTAGGTCCTGTGCCACGTCACCTCACGTGCCTGTGCGCGTGAGGGGGGTGGGTTTTTGCAAGGACCCCCTGAGGTTTATTTATTTCGGTTTAGTCCCAAAATTTTGTAACATAGTGTAAAAGTTTGGGATATTTTGCATAGTAGCCCCGGAGATTTTTGGATATTGCATTTAGGTCCCTGCCAGGCGCGTGTATAGTACGTGCTTGGCTTGGACATTTTGTACTGAGACCCTCCGGGTTTTGTAATTTGTTTTTTAGTCCAGTAAATGCAAGTTTTAGTTCAAAACTTTGTGGAAATTTGCACGTAGCCCCTGGATGTTCGTTTATTTGCATATATACCCTTGCTAGGCCTGTTTAATGTTTGGATTCTTATATTAATTAATTAGGGCATCATTTTAACTCGAAAAAATTCTCAAAATTTAAACTTAAGCGCCTGTTGACTTGTAATTTGTCGCCATATTTTTAGTTTTTAATTTTATTGCTTATTAATATTTTATTAAAAATCAAAAACATGCTTTTTATTCACTGTCTAGCTTAGAAAATACCAAAAAAATATTAAAAGACATCGAAAAATTCCAAAAAAATTCCCTACTATCTATTTTATCATATTTTAGTGTTAATCCAAAAATCACTAAAAATGTCAAAAGAAAAACCCTAAAAATAAAAATACTTAAAAACTTCAAAAAAATCTATAAAATCCAAGAAAACTCAGAAAAATACAAACTCAGTTCCTGTTTGTTCTATATTTTATTATCTTTATTTGAAAAATAGTATGGAAAAATTTTATGGCTAGCTGATATTTTTAATTCCCATTTTACCCCCAGCCAGTACCTTATCCACTGTTTTGGCTTATTTCGCTATTTAAAAATACCAAAAACACCTTGAAAAATACACAAAAATCACAAAAACAGTAACAAATTATAAAAATACCAAAAATATTTTATTTCTGAATTTTTGGTTATTTTTGCACATTTTTGTAAATATTTGATCTTTCCTTTTATTACATTGTTTTATCTTCCAATATTGAAAAAGAAAAAAAATATAAAATATAAATTATAAAAATTAGAAAATTAAAAATCAAAATACAAAATTAAAAATTAAAAAAAATTAAAAAAAATTAAAATAAAAAACCCACAAAAATCTTTGCTTGCTTGCTTAGTGTAGACACACTTCACACTCTCACACACACACACATTTATTTGTGCACCTACCCTGTTTGCTCCCTGTGTTCGAACTCTCTGCATACTTGCTTGCTATACATTTTGTGCAGAGTTAAAAATAAATTTTAACTCCACATTTATTTCTAATTGTTGATCTGTAGTGTGGGTTAATTGTTGATTTTAGTCCAGGATTCATTGTGAGTCGTCACAGCGACTGTTGTCTCCGCCTTGTGTGAGATACCATTTTAGACTCCGTGAATTTTGGCTAAATCAAATGGCACCTTTGCCGGGGAGCAACAACGCGTAGATCAATTTTTGCTTTGTGCTTGTGATTGGTTGTCTACTCTGCGGTTTTTCTTTTCGCTATTTTATTTTTATTTTTATTGACATACATTGTTGAATTGTCTAATCATTCTTCCTTGTTGACTTTGTGAGAGGAACCACGGATCGAGGGAGACGCTCTACCTTGGGCGTCGGTGCACCCACGTGAAGGCGGCAGGAGACTTCTGACCTAGCATCAAAGAAGGCAGGGAGGACTTGAGAAGACAACCGTATTTTTGAGCACTTTTTGTGTTGTATTTATTTTGTAATTTGTGTGAGAGAGAGACCTATTATTGTAATACTACAGGTACCCCCGGACATTCGACTTTCGAGCCTAATTTCCAGGTGCTTGTACACTTGGGGGCTCACCGCGATTTTGTCGGCTTTTCTTCGCATTTTTTATTTTGTTTTCCAGTTTTATTTTTCATTTCTTTTGTGTGATTGAGCCTTTAGCTTTTAGGATTGCTTGCGATAAATTAAGGCCAAACACCTAATACCTTTGCATGCACCTATAGTCTCGTTTGGACTTAGTCAAATTTTAAACAGTTGATCATCACCTTCAATCCATCGCGCCGCGAGCTCTCCCTGTAAAACGCTTTCTCCTAAACTCAAGTGTGTTGAGCAGAGGAGGGGTGAGCCTAGACCGGACTCTAGGGTTGAGGATTGGTGGTCAGCTTGTGGTTCTTCCCGCTAATAGCAATTTCTGAACTTAGGGCGATTTCATCGGCTTGCATTTGCATATAGATAGGTTTCAATTCTGCTGAGCATCCTTGCATGTAGAGTGCTGGAGGCAAGGTGAGCATTTCTCTTTAGCATACATCATCGATTGCCGCTTGCATTGCTTTTCCGCCTCTCCCTCTGATTTTGCCAACCTAGGTGCTTAAAGGAATTGACTCCTCGTTAGGCGCGTGCATTTCTCACTAAAAATCCAAAAAAAGTGATAATCAATAAAATTGGGACTGCTAATATTACTTGACCCTAAAACCGATCAAAAAGAAAAATCTTGTCTTGGGGCAAGTAATCCCCTCATTGTCTTCGTTTTTACTTGATCGCGCACACATTAAGGATAGTGCCCAAATCCCATTCAGCCCCCTAAGTGTTTGTGCAATCTTTGACTTCTCACCTAACTCTAAAATAGACAAGATAAAAAGACCGACTTTTCGGTCTCTACCGAGTTGAGTAGGTGAATTGAGGGTTTGACTTGTTTTCAATTTTGCTTGTGATTGTTTTGTGTGTGTCCTAGATCGCTTCCGCGCATTTGCGCCTTTCTTATTCACTCTCTTGACTTGACCACCGTGCTCTCCTGATCATTTCCTTTTGATTTTGAGATGGACCCCTGGAGTACTTTTTATCCGGACTTTGCGGATTCCTCGCTCGCTCCAGCCGGTCCACCTCCCTTTTATCAGGAGGAACCACCTCCTATTTTTTCTGATTTTTGTACATACCCGCCTCAGCCACAGTATCACGACTCAGACTTCTACCCACCTCCACCCTCACCTGTATATTATCCACCTCCACCTTCACATCCACCCGAGTCTGACCTGATGGAGTCACCTCCCTCGATCTCTATGAGTGATATCTTGAATCGGATGACAAAGCGCATTGATTTGATGAATGATGATATTGCTTTCTTGAGGAAGAATCAGATTAATGCTCCTTTCGTCGGGGATACGACTTCACTTATGGGTAATCATGGGAGCTTGCAATCGCCAAAAATACAAAAAAATGAGAAAAATTTAAAAATCCAAAAAGAGTTCGGGAGACACTTGGTTGATTCATATTGTGAGGAGAGAGTCCATTTGCCAGAGCCCTTGACCACACATCCTTTCACACTTGGTCCCACCTTTGACCCCGAGGATGCCGCTGTACAGACTGCTCTTGGCATGCCTCGTGTATATGCTGATTCCGACTTCCTCCCTTGTATGGAGGAAGTCCAAAAATTCAAAAAAATGTTATCTGAACTCGAAGTGGTGGCTGCTATTCATGAGATTATCCGTGCCCCACTTCGGCAGGCCATGACCCAATTATCTGCTCCTCTTCCCAAGAAGAGAAATCGGAGGAGCAGATCTGAGCGTCACATTTTGACCGTGGCCACTGCCCACGCCATCACAAACTGTCCCATTCCCAAGAAGAAGAACACAGCTACACCTTTCATCACTTGCACCATCTCGGACTGCACTTGTGATCGCACTCTCCTAGACGGCGGTGCTTCGATTAGCATACTACCCTTCTCGTTGGTACAGTCTCTTCACTTAGGGCCTCTCAAGAAAACCAGGATGATCGTTCAGTTTGCTGATGGATCTATCAAGAGGCCGAAGGTTATCCTTGAAAACGCCGTCATTTCTATTCAGGGAACGAGCCACCATGTTGATTTTGTCGTGTTGCCCATGGAGAGCTCCACAGGTGAGCCGTCTCCAATCATCCTGGGACGACCATTCCTCGCCTCTACGAGGGTCGTTATCTACTATGGATCAGGAGAGATTCGCTTCCGTCCTGTTGACGAGAGCGAAGTGGCGATCACCGCACCTACAGTTGACCAGAGACCTGCACCTGATGCACCTTCACCGATTATAGCTAACTCCGAGGCCTGTGACCGATCTGATGATACTAGAGATGTTTCCTTAGCGACCGTTGATGAGACCCGATGGATCCCCCGAAAGGGGAGGAAGTCGGAAAGCATAGACCTCGTAGTTCCTCCTCCTGGTGTGTGGCGATGTGTTGATGAAATCCAAAGTATCTACGTGATTGATCCAATTGAGCGGGTGGCAGATACCAAGACTATTGAGGACGTTTATGAAGTTGCCCATTATTTTGAGAGACCTCATAAGGAAACGAGTGACCTAGGCAAGACTAGACAGGACGGACCTGGTTTGACTACTTCCACTGATAAGTCCATTACTGGTCCTTCACAAGTAAAGATGATTGAGGTCGGTTATGACGTTGCCATTTATTTTGATAAATTCATACCTCTTGTTGAAGACAATGATTCAGGTGAGAGTCTTGAGGATGAACAGAGTTCGTATACTTCCATTGATGATTTCGCGCCTTTTGACTTTGACCTGGACGAGCCCTCGCAGGACGACTCCGATTACACTTCTTCCGAGGATGATGAGTTCGTCCCATTCCACTTTGATATCTGCGAGACTTCCAAGGCCAGACCTAGTCGTACTTCTTCCACTCACCCGTCTGTGCCTTCACACCATAGGACCACCAAGGGAGAACCTAGCCATACTGCTTCCATTGATCAGTTCGTCCCTTTCCGTTTTGATTCCACTGAGGGCCTTCATCGTGTCGACCCTGATCGGCTTCCGTCCACTATGGACCCCGATGTCGACATACACCATACCAGATCTATCCCTCAGCGGTCTCGCAAGAAGGTTAGCTTTCGACCTTCTTGATCATATGTACATCCACCTCTGTTGTACATTCTCCTTTGTTTATCTCTGTCTCTCCCGTATCGCTCGTCCATCCATTCTCGTGTTTGCCTTGCTTAGGACGCACTTTGTCCTACGTTTAGGAGGGGTGGATGAGCCGAGTGCTCTTTTGTCGTTCAGTGTCATCACTCCTGTTGTTGCCTATACTTAGGGCTTCTTTTACCCTAAGTATAGGGGGAGTGGTGTGTACATCCTCACGATCTCTTCATCCATCTTCTGATTTCCTTTCTTCTTTTCTTCTTTTCTTTCCTTTCTTCTTTTCTTCTTTTCTTCTTTCTCTCTTCTATTTTCTTTATCTATCAAAAAAAGGTGCCGCCCTTGTAGACAGTTTTCCATACTTAGGACGTACTTTGTCCTAAGTATTGGGGGGCGTGCACCTCGAGTTGTTCTATTCTTTTCGACCCTCTCCATTGTCTCCTCTTCTTGTCTATACTTAGGGATATTTTACCCTAAATATAGGGGGAGACAATCTGAGTACGATCTATTCATTCCCACCCTTGAACCTCCCTGCATTGTGTACAGTCTGCTATACTTAGGATTACTTGATCCTAAGTATAGGGGGGGCGATCGACTTCTCATTCGTTGATTCATTCATTAGTTCTTTATTTTTTAGACTTGCCTATACTTAGTACGAGTTATGTCTTCTCTTTTCTCTCCGATCTATGAGGACATAGCTCAAGCTAAGTATAGGGGGGTCGTATATACTACGTATATACTTTAGCCATAACTCGTACTTTCGTATTTTCCTAATAAATATGGCTAATAATTCTTTAAAATTCATTAAAAATCCTTAATAAAAAGTTGTTTTGTTCCTCAAATTCTTTGTGTATTTACTGATTAATAAATCAGGCGAAAATATTTTTTGCAAAATGTTTGAAAAATAGTTTGAAAATCTTTGTGAACATCTATTGAAAACTATTTTGAAAATATTTTGTTACATGTTTTCAACCTGTGTAAAAATGTGTGATTTGTAAAATTTCTTTTCTTTGTGTAAAATAAAATGTTTGAAAAATGATTTGCAAATGGTTTGAAAAATGGTTGCAAAAATCTTTTGAAAAATCTATATATACTGTTTGGAAAACCTTTGCAAAATGATTTTCAAATGTGTGTACATGTTTGTAAAATATTTGTAAAAATTATTTTGGACTATAGTTTTCAAAAGTGTTTGAAAAACTTGTGTCAAATAAGTTTGAGGAATACTTACATCTCACCAAAATCCACTATATATATATGTATAAAATTGACCACTTACCCTGTCAATTCTTAAAATCCACTTCTTGTAGATATAAGAAGCACTCCCGTGTACATAGTTTTAACCTAGATTTTAGCCAAAATCTTTTTGTTTTTAAAAATTCCCAAAAACATTTGCAAATTTAAAATCCAAAAACATTTGAAAAATCTTTCTGAAAAATACAAAAAATGCATGCATCATCTTTTCAAAAATCCATAAAAAGTTCAAAATTTTTGAAAATTGCATCACAAAAATATCTTCTGCATAACATTGCATAGCATGAGCATTTTTTCGGATTGAGTTTGATAGTTGAACAAGTCTAAGTAAAATCTGGAGATTGGAGCTTGATTGGACCTTAAAATCTACCTAATGACAGGAACCTTATAGGAACTGGGTTTGAGGTACTTCAGGTCTAGTTGACTTAATTCTTTGAGGATCACGGGACTTGGTTCTATGGATTCTTGACTGCCTAAGTAGAGTATTTCAGAGCACACGCACGACTCTTGTTGATAACGACCTAACTTGGACACCTGCACCTTTCACATGGCTCAACTCAGTTGGAGTGGTGAGGGGATTGGATTTGCCGGTATGAGACGTACACAAGTGGAAACATTTGTCCTCCTCTAGGGAGGGAAGTGCACCCCAACCCGTCCAGTGATGAGGAATTCTAAAGACAGGAGAGTGCGGGTTGCAATAAAGCTTCAAAAGAGGGATAGTCTACTGGCTCAAGAGGAAAAACTCCTTATGTAAATGCTGCTGTGAATAGTATTTCAAAAAAAAAAACTGTTCAGGCATGTACAAAAATAAAAAACCTGCAAAGTATGTACAAATGTTGTAAAGTCAATAAGCAAGCTTGAGTTCCAAAGTCAAATATGTGAGCCTGCAGCAGGATGACTTGACTACACTGGTCTTGCATCCCTAGGATAGGTAGCTACACTGGCTACCGTCCATTCTTCTCTTCACCCCCTCCTCTTGAGCTGGTTGCCACTTGAACTTAGAAGGGAATACCCCGCTCCTCTTGGGTTGTCGTACTGGAGAAGTCAGTCTCTTTGTCATTCTAGATGGGGAGAGCCGCCATCACTTACACTGTACGAGTCAGATTCATAGTCGTAAGAGTTTGCGTATGAGTTGAAGTATTTCTGACATGGCTATTGAGGAGACTTGGACAGAGTTTTGGGATTCTCAAGGACTGTTGGATTTCAAATTCGGTTCTCACTAAGGTTCTGCCCGCACTAAAATTCCAAAGGTCCGACTTAAGCTCCAAACTTTTATTTTGTGAAGACAAGTTTGATAATCAAATAAAATCCTTTTTCTTCTTTTTCTTTTCTTTCTTTTTCTTTTGCACTTATTGCATAAGTGTTTGCTAGGGACTAGCAAAGGTAAAGTATAGGGGGATGATGAATCCACATTTCATCATCTTTATTCTATCATTTTGGCATCAAAAACCCTAGTAAATGCTTGTAAATAGCATTAATTTCATCATCTTAGCATTCATGCATGTGCATCCAAATAGTGTATAAAATACTGTAATTAAAGCCAAAACTATAGAACAAATAAAAGAAAAGAAAAATAATAAAATATTGTAAGTATTTTATGACCCAAAACCTCGAGACCTAGGCATCTTGATGAATAGGTCGATAAGGAATAAAGTAGGGGGAGATAAGGGCCAAAAATACCAATAAAATTCCTTTTATTTTATTCATTCTTTATTCATTTTGGGACCTATTTTTGGTTCCACTTTTTATACATCAAATAAAGAAACTTTGTCCATGAAAGTTGTAGATAATTTAATAAAGAAAAATACAAAATTGATTTCACAGAAAAATAATGCACAGATAAAAAGTTATGGTCTGAATAAAAATCCAGAATCCCAACTTCCCAGACCCGTATCTCACAACTGAAAACTCCAAATGCAGCATACTCACTTTGATTGTATATAGAATAAAATAAGCTATTTAATGGCGGCGGTTTCGCATTTGGCGGAGCTACGATTTGAAAGTTGAGTTTTGGACCCCTACTGTATTATTGTACTGAATAAAATATTCAATTTATTCTTTATTCATTATTTTATCTTTTTAATATTTTTATAATTATGTAAATATTACTTATAATAAATTTGTGTATTAAAATAAAAAAAAATACAAAGAAAATTCAAAATAAAAACATTAGTATATACAAGACCTAGGTATTAGACCTATATACATACCTATACATTACTTACTTATATTTTATTAAATAAACAAAACAATTCAGAAAAATAAAATAAAAATATATTTACATGTATAAAAGTACTTTATAATTTTACAAAATAAGAAATAAAAATTATAAAATTAAAATTCACAAAATAAAAATAAAATACTTAAATATATAGATATTATACCTATAAAGGGCTATAAAAGGTAACTTGTAAAAATAAGCCTCATAAAAATAAGAATCGTTGATCTTCGAGCCCCTGCAGCTCGAGGTCAAACCAAATAAAGAGAACCCCCGACCTTCAGTTTGAATTTGGATTCCCTTCGGTCCACCCCTCGCGCCTATCTCGTGCTCCAGAGCTTCCTGGAGGTGACAGCTCCGACGAGAGCTCTTCAGCCAAGGCTTCAGAGGTCGGAGGCGTCTCCCACACCTCCCGCAATTTCGGCGGTCGAGGTTCGACATTTCCTCTGGTTCCGTCCATTGAGGGCCTTCCCCCATTTATTTCTTTCATGCATTAAGTTCCTGTTAGTCTTAGGATGAAAAGCCCTCAAAAAAATTAGAGTTCCATCGCTTATCTCGCTCGATTCATTCACTTGGCCGGAGCGCACCTCCGGCTGTTCATTGCCACCTCGTATCACGCATCCCCACGTCCATCCAGAGGTCCAGGCAGTTTGCCCTAGACCTCTTGACTCTTATTGCAGGTCAACGCATGCCCAAGCGTGCCTGGAGACGAGTTTTGAAGCTCGCCGGAGCTATCTAAGCTCCCCAGCTCCGCCGGCCACCAGCGAGCTCCACGGCCCTCGCCGTGGATTTTTAACGACTCCAGGAGGAAGAGGAAGACCTCAGGACGCTCCAAGTCCATTTTGAAGCCCTGCCATCGCCGGAGGACAAAGATCTGGGACGACGAAGTTCGCCTCGCTGGCGTTCTTTGTTGTTCTTCGTCATCACCTCCCAGCCGTCGGATCGAGGAGCTCCGCCCAGGTCGAGCAGCGCCCGTTGGATCGAAGCATTTCTCCGCCGTCAGATCGTCCTCAAACGATCTAATCTCCGCCGTCCACGCGAAGCGTCGTCGACCATTGGATTCACGCCACGTGTATATGTGAAGATCTGCAGCCGTTGGATCCGCGTGCCATGGGTATTTTGCATCTAAACCCCTACTCATTTTATATTTACTTTTTAGTACCAAAACTTTTGTCTGTAGCGTAAACTTTTTGTATTATTTGCATGTAAGCCCCGCACATTTATTTTATTTGCACTTAGGTCCTGTGCCACGTCACCTCACGTGCATGTGCGCGTGAGGGGGTGGGCTTTTTGCAAGGATCCCCCTGGGGTTTATTTATTTTAGTTTAGTCCCAAAATTTTGTAACGTAGTGTAAAAGTTTGGGATATTTTGCGTAGTAGCCCCAGAGATTTTTGGATATTACGTTTAGGTCCCTACCAAGCGCGTGTATAGCACGTGCTTGGCTTGGACATTTTGTACTGAGACCCCACTGGGTTTTGTAATTTGTTTTTAATCTAGTAAATGTAAGTTTTAGTTCAAAACTTTGTGGAAATTTGCACGTAGCCCCTGGATGTTCGTTTATTTGCATATATACCCTTGCCAGGTCTGTTTAATGTTTGGACTTGTATTAATTAATTAGGGCATCGTTTTAACTCGAAAAATTCTCAAAATTTAAACTTAAGTGCCTGTTGGCTTGTAATTTGTCGCCATATTTTTAGTTTTTAATTTTATTGCTTTTAATATTTATTAAAAATTAAAAACATGCTTTTTATTCACTGTCTAGCTTAGAAAATACCAAAAAAATATTAAAAGACATCGAAAAATTCCAAAAAAAATTCCCTACTGTCTATTTTATCATAATTTAGTGTCAGTCCAAAAATAACTAAAAATCTCAAAAGAAAATCCCTAAAAAATCAAAAATACTTAAAAACTTCAAAAAAATCTATAAAATCCAGGAAAACTCAGAAAAATACAAACTCAGTTCCTGTTTGTTCTATATTTTATTATATTTATTTGAAAAATCGTATGGAAAAATTTTATGGCTAGCTGATATTTTTAATTCCCATTTTACCCCCAGCCAGTACCTTATCCACTATTTTGGCTTATTTTGCTATTTAAAAAAACCAAAAACACCTTGAAAAATACCCAAAAATCACAAAAATAGTAAAAAATTATAAAAATACCAAAAATATTTTATTTTTGAATTTTTGGTTATTTTTGCACATTTTTATAAATATTTGATCTTTCCTTTTATTACATTGTTTTTATCTTCCAATATTGAAAAAGGAAAAAATATATAAAATATAAATTATAAAAATTAGAAAATTAAAAATCAAAATACAAAATTAAAAATTAATTAAAAAAATTAAAAAAAATTAAAATAAAAAACCCACAAAAATCTTTGCTTGCTTGCTTAGTGTAGACACACTTCACACTCACACACACACATTTATTTGTGCACCTACCCTGTTTGCTCCCTGTGTTCGAACTCTCTGCATACTTGCTTGCTATACATTTTGTGCAGAGTTAAAAATAAATTTTAACTCCACATTTATTTCTAATTGTTGATCTGTAGTGTGGGTTAATTGTTGATTTTAGTCCAGATTTTGTGTGGTCAACACACCGACTGTTGACTCGCCTTGTGAGTCAATACGACCGCATCGATTTTTGGCTAAATCACTATGCGCAATACAATATCGTCCCAATAATATGAGGAATCGATATTGGGGTCACTACGAATACGACCTTACTCTTTCATGAAGCAAAGAGCCCGATCCAAATGCGCTTGCATACAGGAGTTGTCACTTCGGACATGCATCTCCTACATACAATCCCTGGCGACGGAACCCTTCGTCTTGACGGAAGACCATGGATGTCACTTATGTGATTTTCCATATCATGTTCAAATTCTTATTAATTATTATGAATCATATTCACATAATTAATCATTCCAAGGGAAATAACAACTCTATTCTTAATAGAGTGTTTTAATTTTTAATTGAATTCAAATTAATCTAATCATATTAAATTAACAATCCAATTAATATCCAACAAACATTCTTTATTGTTACTTGAACTATGTTATTATCTCAAATACGTATTATTTCTAATTTTAATAATTAGAAAAATACACCGTGATCTCTCCTGCATTATCGAGTCCCTACCCGCTGTCATGGCTAGTACCGACGGGAGTGGGACAGACCGCACACGGTGCAACCTGCTACCCCAACGCTCCCCGACTAGACACCATATCCACCTTAGGAAAGGATAATGCCAAATTGATCATTGTGTACTTGAGATGATAATCGGTTCTTCAACCGAAGTTATACCCTATATAATAATAATCAAAACATTTTTGATTAATATTATAAGGAGATTTGATAAACAAATCTCCAATCCTATTCAAGCAACATTGTTTGTTGGAAAGTAGATTTTGTAACCAATTGTGATCTAGATCATATCTAATCAATTATTGGTTAAGACAATGCTATTTAAGGAAATAGTTATCATCAAATACTTCACAAATATTTATCCATAATTATTCCAGGAAATTAAATCACTTAATTTCACTAATTTATTAAATGACAATCACAAGGTTCTTGATTAGGAAAGTAATCCAGTAGTGACCCTCACTTACTAAAATTAGCACATCTCAATAAATTTAATCCAAATTAAGCAAAGTAAGTTTCCAAAGTTTGTTAATTTGATTTACAACAGAACCTAAGTGATTTGCATGTATTTCTAGGCATTTCAAATAAGTAATTAACTCCTTAATTACGTCATGATTCGCAATCCCCGAAATAGTGGATACATGTTCACTAATTTGATCATAACTTGAGTAAACAGAATACAAATCACGTAAACTCAAATATCACTGTTTCCTTATTTAATGAGAAACATAATACAATTGATAATTTTGTTTTAAACAATTAAACAGAGCCTAAAAATATCACAAAATAGGACTGCGAGAATGGAATGTGATAAAACTTTCGCAAACCCTAACGAGCCCAAGTCGTCCTAGGTTTATGGATCGTATCCCAAACCTTCAACCTGGCTCTGATACTACTTGAAGGATATGAGGAGATCCTTAAACGCATCACAGAAGCGTGAGGATCGCATCGTATGCGATTGGGAGCGACTAGTCGTATTAGTTGCTCGAGGCAGCGGAATTTAAAAAAAATTCATGCGATGAAACCACATGATCCAAGAACAGTTCTCGGATCATTTCATCTAAACTACAAACAAGTATTAGGGTTACCTCTTGAAGCGTTGTTGCGATTGAGTCTCTAAACGAAGAGACCTCCTGTCTCAAGTCCGATTCGGCGGAGGAGACGCTTGCGAGCGTGTTGATGAAACATATGCTCCTTGTAATCCATGTTGATGATCTAAGCGACGAATCTCCTGATCTCGACACACAAGATCCGACATCTTCTTCACAAGCGAGGCACATCGAAGGAGACAGAGATCCACGAGCAAACAGTCCGGCAACATAACGACGACGCTGCGACGATGGAGACTCTCTCTAGGGCATCCATGGTGGACAAACATATGAGAGAGAGGGATGGCGTCTAGAGAGAAAGAGAGAGAGACTTATGTTTTCATTGTGTAAAGAAGAACAAAGGGGGTGCCTCTCCTTTTATAATATTTTGGGATCCATGGACAACACAAATCTAATGGCTCACATTAATTTGTGTTTCTTTTAATGGCTAAGATTTTGTTGGTAAAAACCAACAACAATTAATTTAATTTAGATTAAATATGTATTGATAAATCAATATGATTTAATCCCAAATTAAATTAATCAAGCATGGAGATTTATGGAATGAAGATTGCCTCCTTCCATAATATGGAATTTGGTGGCAATCTCATGTAATCTCATGAGAACTCATGAGATTACATTATTCTATGGAAATCTCCAAGATTTACAACACCACTTGTTGTAAGTTATTCTACAAAAATAATTCATAATTATTTTGTGAACATTGCAATCTTGGCATTGGAAATTTGTGAATCAAATTCACAACCCAAAATAAAATGTGATTTACATTTTCAATTTAATGTTCAATGTGAATCCAATTCATATTAACATTTAATTAACAAATGTAAATTACAATTAACTCTCTCTTATATATCATAAATCATATTTATAATATACATGATTAATATGGATAGTGCTATCCACATTATTCATATCCATGATAATTAAATTCAAATTAGTCATCTTGGATCTCTATTCTCATGTGCCCAAATAATATGAATCACATTCACATTATTCACATCTTTGATAATCAAATCACATTTAATTATTTAAGATAACTCTCTCTATAATATGAATTAAATTCATATTATTCATGATAATTAAATCACATTTAATTATCCAAGATAACTGTCCTTATACTATGAATCAAATTCATATTATTCATTATAATTGAATCACATTTAGTTATCAATTTTTCTCAATGCTCGGATACATATATCAACAATGAAATTATCCTGAATGCTTTCAAGGATAATGCGCTTTCTCTGCGGATACTTGGAGATAAGGACATGGTGATTGTATTGTTCCACGTATAGTGACTTGGATATTGAGATCACATCTCAATTCCAGATCCTATGAACCTCTCATAGATGCTTGATTAAATCAAGACCGCAAATCTAATCTTCTCATTGCATCTGAATCACATTCAGATAAATGTCTAACATTTAGACCAAGATCAGATTACTTCTCTATTAAGAGGAGTCACTAAAATCCAGAAACGTTTCATCACTCCCTAGGAATGGAAGCGTCATGGTTATACAATCATTTATGATCACATCACCCTCAGGTATTCCTAATACCTGTACATCCTGCATACTGGATGACTCAGATTAAACCCGAAGTATAATATCAATTTTACACTGTCTACTTCAGGGATTTATCATTAAGTTTCTCATTTGACTATTGGGAGTTGGTATCGATCATATACTTTCCAAAAGCATATATCATACCTAGGTCTTGATCATATACTTTCCAAAAGTATACATCAAACCTACAAATTCAGTCAAGCTTCCAAAGTGAGATGACCATGCACGTAATTTGATTCTTCCCAATATCTTATGAGTGAGCTCATATCTTCCAGTTCAATAATGAACCTGTATGATCCCTTTGAGAGATCGTATTACTCATATGCCTTTATATGCACACCAGCGACCTGTGTATAGACCTTGATTAGGTCATCAACCTATTGGTCTGCCAAATGTACATACTCAGATATATAGTAACACATCTGTCTCCTGTCAGAGGATGTGTGCCTATATTATGACAGCATACGACATAGGACTTTGGTTATCTCGATCTCATTAAGTCATCTCTTTGACCCAACTTATCTAACACCTCCGAATCTCTATTCCTATGCAGAGGACCTGCATCAAGAGGTCGGTTAGATATCAACCTAAATGAGAAAGGATTGCCATCTCCTACTCAGGCTGGAGATCATCTCTTAACAATCATTTGATGGTGCTTGATGAGTCTTCAATCTAACTCTTTAGATATTCATCCAAGCACCAGCCTTTATGATTCAATAATTGAATCAACATCTGTATGATCACTAAGATGGCCATGGTACACAACCCTAATTGTACTAAGGGACCTATTATGTAAATAATTATTCTTTATTTCAGATCAGGGAATGATATTTGCAATAATATTTATTGTATAATGGCTCGCTGTGGGCTCGCATGTCCAACAATCACGTTGTTGCATGTCATCTACAAAAAGGAAATAGAAGTTGATCCTACAAAGGTGAATGTGATCAAGAATCTTGATCCACCAACCAAAGTGAAGTCAATAAGGTCGTTCTTAGAGCATGTTGGATTTTATAGAAGATTCATTTATGATTTTTCAAAGATCGCCTGCCCACTGATCGAGCTCTTAGGAAAAGACACAGAGTTCATTGTAGATCACAAGTGTCTTGAGGCCTTTGAGCTCATAAAGAGAAATATTTATGACTTGCAGATCTTACAAGCTCCTGATTGATCTCTTCCCTTTGAGATCATGACTAATGCATCAGATTTTGCCATAGGAGTTGTGTTATGTCAAAGACGAGAAGGGATTCCGTTTGTCATCCATTACATGATTAAAGTTTTGGACCCAACACAAAAAAACTATATCGTAACCGAAAAAGAAATATTTGTAATAGTTTGAGCCCTCGAGAAGTTTAGGTTATATGTTTTGGGTTCTAAGGTGACTATATTCACTGATCATACAACAACTCGGTACTTAATGGAAAAGAAGGATGCGAAGGCACACCTTCTTTGGTGGATTTTGCTACTCTAGAAGTTTGATTTGGAAATAAAGGATAAACTTGGAGTGAAGAATGTTATGGTTTATCACCTTTGCTGACTTGAGCTGAAGGATTCTCGTTACACTAAATAGGTTAGGGATACCTTTCCAAATGAGTAAATTTACATCATTGACTCACTCATGTGGCGTGCCAAGATGTTGAACTTCCTTGTCTCTAAGCAGGTGCCCATGGTTGGACTAGGAACAATATTGATCGACTGAAGTCAGATTTGACGAGATACCACTGGGAGGATCCATTCTTTGCTTTGAAGGGCTAGATCGTGTCTGGATAAGATGTATTCCTTAGAGGAATGCCATATTGTCCTTACGTATTGTCATCTGATTGAGAATGGATGACACCATTCAGGGAAGAGAACCATGTACAAGGTACTCCAATGTTGATTGTACTGACCGATCCTGTTTCAAGGTGCCATTGATTTTGTACATTCGTGTTCGATCTGGCAGAGGATGAGAGGGACTATTGGATACAGAGATAAGATGTCCATGCAACCAATGATTTTATATTTGATGCACATGGCATTGATTGTATGGGTCCCTTTCCCAACAACCAATGACACGAGTACATATCATTGGTTTTTGGTACTTATCTAGGTGAGTGGAGGCTATCCCAACCCAAGCCGTAGACAACAAGACTGTTTGTAAGTTTGTGAAGGACCATATCATTGCTAGGTTAGGGTTCCCAAAGGTCTTGATTTCTGATGGAAGTAGCCACTTTGTGAATCAAGATGTAAGATCATTATCTAAGGACTATAGATTTGAGCACAAAGTTACTAGTTTTACCACCCACAATCGAACGACATGGTAGAGGTGTCTAACAGAGACATGAAGAGTATTCTTCAAAAGTTGATTCGTCTAGATAGGAAGAAGTGATCCCAGCTATTGGACCAAGTTCTGTAGGCCTATAGGACAGTTTACAAGATTTCATTTGATACTCCATCTTTCAGGATGATCTATGGAAAGTCATGCCATTTGCCCGCAAAGTGAATCCACAAATCAGAATGGCCAATAAAATAAGTGAATTTAAGTTGTCACTTAGGGAAGTTTTACCGTGACTTTAACTTGAATGAGTTCGTGGAAATCAGAAATCAGGCGTATGACAACAGTTTGATCTATAAGGACAAGGTTAAGAAGTGACATGATCTACACATTAAATGCAAAAACTTTGTCCTGGGGAAAAAGGTATGGTTGTTTAACGCCAAGTTGAAGTTTTTTCACGGGAAACTCAAATCTAAATGGATGGATCTTGGTTGACTCAAATGAACAATTAGTCCAAGTTGAGTTGATTGATTTCATATGGAGTGAGTATATACTTCAGACCACTCTTCATGAAGATGCATCATACAGATTCAGAAGCCGAGAAGTTTCACCTATTCTTTCTGACTGACACTAACCCTAAACTTGATTTGTTCACTCTTTTCGAGTTTAGGTTCCATCTTCTGTAAATACTCACGCCTTAGGCTATTTAAAACCTACGCATGGGGAACCCCAGCTCTTATATATAGATTCCCTCGGTCCCTTCCCTTTACCATATAGTCTTCAAACTTGGGATATTTCCATCCTAAGTATAAGGGGGTCGAGCCCTTGTTATCCCTGTTGTTCTCTTCTATTGTTTTGTGCCATGTTCCTTAATGCTTCTGTCCTATACTTGGGCTATTTAAAGCCCAAGTATAGTGGGGTCGTACGTGTTTCTCTCATCATACCTTTTGCCCATTTATGCTTAGTACAAGCTATGGTTTTCATTTCACTTTGTGCCATGAGGAAATAGCACGAACTAAGTATGGGGTGGGGTGGGGCGGACGTATACATTGCATATAAACTTTATTCATTGCTCGTACTTTCACATGTTTACATATTTTTATGGACTATGCGTATGGGGATTTGAAGTTGATTTTCAAAAATAATTTGTAAAGTACTTGGAAAATTTCTATCTATTTGATATAGTTTGTATAAATATTTTGCAAATTATTTTGAAAAGGGTACACTTTATCTTGACACATTGTTTTGTATTTATTACCAAAAACTCTTTTAAAAAAGCTAACTGATAAGTTGGTTTTTAATCCCTGACACTTATATATTCACACAAAAAATTCTTTTAAAAAAGCTAACTGATAAGTTGGTTTTTAAACCCTGACACTTATATATTCACATAAGACTTGTGAAGTTCAGAACACTTAGTTTTTGCGACCCTTTAATTCAGAGTTAACCAACCTTAGTCATTTTGGTTTAAGGCTTAATTATTCACAATTCTCTAATTTGAAAGATATGTGTGCTATATTGCATACTTAGTCTCTACCTCAAAGATTATGATCAACACCCCACATGCACGATTGTAGTTTTGATGAGATGAGTTGAGGTTTCACTTGAGGAACTGGGATAAGAGATTTGAGTTTGGACCTGATTTTATGATGCTCATGGATGTGATAAAATCAATGAAGACTTCATGAAACCTAAGAATCAACAACCTTAACTAGTATGAGAACAAGTTCTTGCACTATCTCTTGATATTCACCTAAGTGTCAGGATGTGATGAAACCTAATAAAATGTTGATTAGTGTGCACCAACTTGGTAAAAGCAGTGGAGCTAGTCAAAAAGGAAAAGAAAATAAAGATACTGTCGAAAAGCTCTCACATTACAAAAATAGCTTCCACCAAAGATGAGCGCTCCCAACCTTTCAAAGTGTCCATTTGGACCAAACATTTTAGGCCTTTATGAGTCTAGATAGCACCCAAAAATGACTCCGCATTGTATAATGATACAAGTCTGGGTATCAAAAACAAGTGCAGATGACCGAACACTTTATTGACGACACACTGATCAACACCAAAAAATATATGCATTGAGTTAATAAGGCACTTAAAAGAACCCTTGTTCCTATGAGAGGGAGAGAAGAAAAGACACAACCATGTTCCCTCCATCAACATGACTTCCATATACCCATTTAAGTCTGACAACTAAAGAGATGGTGGATTGAATACAATAAATAATTTATTCCCTATTGTTGAGGATCGAGTCTTTAGGACAGTCTCTTGGACTGGGACTTTGAATGACGCTTCGACTCGACTCTTATAAATGCAGTCTACACTTAATATCATACCTCTTATATTTATGTATACACAGAGAGTCTGAAGATTAGGGAAGTTGAGTTCCTTTTGACTAAGATTGAGTTCAACATAAAGTTTTAGGATCACTAAAGTTGAGAGTTCTACATGAATCAAGTCTTGTATATTCACTTGCACAACCAAGGATTCAACCAGCTTATTCATTCTTGATTTGCTCGAGGAAGAGAAAGGTTTAAGTATAGATGGGTGATATATACATGATTTATCATCATATCTATTATTATTATCCCTCTTGTTTAAACAAATCAACAATATTCATTAATAAATAACTAACATTAATAATTAAATACTTGTATACAATTAACCTTAATTATTTGTAACATAAATAAACATATTATCATGTCTTTATTTTATGTATTTTCTTATTAAAAATCCTAAATACAAAATAAAAATAAAATTTCAAAAGAAATTAAAATAACTATTTTTTATTAACTTAAAGGATACTTACAAAATTTTATCTATGTTGATGTGTTATCTTGAGTTATGCGAAAAAGTTGTAGATCTTGTGTAGAACACCTTTTATTTTGACACATGTACATATTTCTTTTTGATATTTCTTTGTTTTATTTATATTTCTTTTTTTTCTATTGGGCCACGTGGCTCTCCTTGGAGAGCACATGTTGCTTAGCCTTTTATCTCCACCCACATGCCTTCTCCACCGTTAGATATCTCTGGATGGATCTGATCTAGGCGACCCACTCTCACTCACCTCATATCCGTCTGACCGCTTTGATCAAATTCGATCAATGCCTCCCATTCACACCCTCCTCACCCCCGTTCGATCTTCAGATCCAAAGGCCAACGTGTGTCATCAACCTCCCGCCCCTCTTCTTTCTCACGACTAAACTCTCAACCGACCAGCCATCTCCCATTCTTCCCAACTGCTTCAGCCATCCTCTCTGACAAGTCGATACCCCCACAATTTGACACCCAACTTCCATGGTCCACGCCATAGCCCTAATCCCCTATTCCTCTCAACATTCGGTTAAGGAACGACGGTTGAAGCTTTGATGGAATACCTCATGCAACCACCATTATCCTCCTTCAAATGCATCTCCACCACCACATTTTTGTCCATCCACCATTATAGAGTAATCTCTCCTAACCCGAGCTTCGCTTGAGCGGAAAAGATAAAAATCTTGAATGTGATGACTGAGAGCAAAACTTGGGCATGATCCTTGGTCTCTCGACCAAGTTACAACCCCAATCGAGAGGTTGTTCGAGCTCGACCTTCGCCAAGGTCTCGAGCGACGAACATGAGATCCAAGCTCCACTCCTAGGCGCTTGATTCATCCATCATCGTCCATCTTCTTCTCCAGGTAATTCTCTATGCTCTTCATTTCTTCTTTGTTCCCGTAATTTCTATTATACACTCACCCATCACCTTCATCAACTAAGCATACTCACACATTCACCGTTCACCAGACTTTCACGAGCATCATTTACCTTCTCCTCTCTGCTTCTCCACGCTCGTCTCCACCTCAATTTTGTTCTCGATCTTACAAAGATCAAGAACCCACTAGGGCTTTGATCCTTCGCAACCATTGAGCCTCCATCTCACCCCTCTTTCTACCTTAGAAGTTTCCCTAGCTTTGACTATGCATCCCTAAAATGTGCACGTGGCTATTTTCTTCAATGATCAGAATCTCCAAGCACCTCCATTCACCTATGCCTCCTCTGAAGAGATGATATTGAACCAACTTCTAGACAACCTAACATGCTCATGACTTCCTTATCTTCTTTACGAGACTGCTAGGAACCTTCTTTGACCATCCCAAGCATCAAATGATTGCAGAGGAGGAAACATGCCCTCATTAGAGCTCTGCACCGCCTTACATAGAGGAGGAGATTGAATAGAGACACATAGTCACTATTGGATTAGATCTCATCAACCTGATCTAACAACTATGATCTTCTGCTGTAGTAGCGTTTCGACCCTTAGCCTTGAGAGCTCCAAGACACATGCGAGCCACCATGACTTGCCACATAGCCCGAGCCTTAGTCATGCACTAAGCCTAGCTCCACGTGCCACACCTCACAGTGAACGAGAATTTTGCAGTTGTAGACCCAAGTTTTGATGACCTACATCCAGGTCCAGTGCGTGCAGAGCGCATGCCTCTTGGTAAAAATGAAGATAAGCCCCTCGACTTGATTTGATTCCATTTATACCCCTGTGTAGGTTAAATTTAATGTTAAACCCCAATGACTTGTATATATTGTATTTCAGTCCTTTTTGGACCTTTTATTAAATTTTATTAAGTTTTGTTTGCAATTATACCCCTGATTTGATATGTTCATATCATTTGCATATGTTGTCCAAAGTAAATGAATTTAGTCTTGTTTTAAAGGTCTTTTGATGGTATTACATGTGATACATTTAGTTCTACGACGTACTCTGTTTATATTGAATAAAACTCAGAGACATATATTGACCTTTAAACATAATTAAATGGCTTGTTTGTTAAGGCAATTGATCTTATTGCCTTACTAAGCCCCTAATTTGCTTTGAATTTATTAATTTAATCATGAAACTTGTATGATATTTTGGATCTTAATTCTTGATTTAGTATTTTATTAGGGGTGCTTAAATGTGTTAATACTTGGTCTGTCATGATTAATTAAAATATTAAAAAAGAGATCTTTTGGATATATAAGATTGACTATATTTTTTGATTAGTTTATGCTTGATAAATCCAATTGAAACTTCATTAAAATAGGAGCATTAATCGTGAGTTGTCTTTATCTTTGTGCTTGCATTGTGTTGCATTTATTCCCATTTAATATACTTGCATGAAAAACTCATAAAAAATCATGCATTCATTTGTTTTGCATTACTCGACTTAGGCAACATTTTCAAGTAGCTTGATTAATATATTTAGACCCTATTCAGATAGATTAATCAAAAGCATTCTTGAGTTCAACCTTGGACTTATCTAGAAGATTTTAGCCAAGCCACTCCTCGCAGAGATACTTGCTCGATTCTGATCAAACTGTAATCGACCGTGTAACGAGACATAATTAAGTTAGCAGGTTGCGAGTTGATCACATGACCAGAGAAATATATAAATATTGAAATCTTCAGTAATGCACAAGCAACTTTTGAAAACTGCTTTTCCGATATTTTAGTTAACTTTCTAGGTTTATAAAAAATGTACAAAGGTCCATAGTTCGCTAATGTTCACATATATTGGTGTTTGGTGGTAAAATAAAAAGGAAAATCTTATAAACTCATTTTTTCGATTTATACTTTTTGAGAATTTCTGGATGTTGAGAAAATTATAAAAATCCCTTTGTGCTCTAGCTTTGCTTATTTATGCTTGTAATAAATGTTACCTTTCGAATTGAAGTATGAATTGAGCTGTGAATTAAGCATAATTTGTACTTTCATTATGGATTGTAGAGGGATAATTTAATTATGACATGATTTCTAGACCTCAAAAATATCTCCTTTTAAGATATCGGTTTCCTTGCGAATGTTATACCTTTCTCTAACTAAATGGTTGTTACAACATTAAAATCTAATTAGCATGTTTGTGATGATTAGTACGAATCTAAATATATTTAACTTGGTAATAGATTAGATGCTTTGCGATCCTCTTAGTACCTTATTTTTTTAAAAACATGCTGAGTTTTGGAGATGCTTTGTGTTCCTCCAAAATATCAAGTCACATTACTAAGTGGATATTGTGTGCTTAGTTAAATATTTCAACTTATGTGCAGTCACTCAAATGAAGTCTGGAAGTATAGCCAGGAACTTAGACGTGTTGGGATACTGATGCACGAGGGATTCCTGCCCTTAAGTTATTTATGTAATATGGAGCCATACCACTTAGAACTTTGGTTCTTTAAGATATGTACTAATCTTCCCCTATAATTTACAAAAGTCACCCATGAGAAATATTAAGTGATGTTGCAATTAAGTTGGGATATTTTACTTTAGTACCTGGACTATTATGAAGATAATAATCCAATGGAGTCATGAACCCAAAGAGCTTTCGATAGATTGTATGGTACCTCAACTCGAATTTATGGGGAAGGAAAAGAGATTAGGATACACGACGGGGGCCTAAGATTACATATATACATGTCACACTAGTGTTATCTTTTGTGTGACAAGGATTTGCTTATTTAGTCACCATGTGAAGCCTCGTACACTACAAAAAAAGGCACGATTGACGTGCACATGGTGGCTCATGATGTGCACGCTGGTTGCAGCCAAGTGCACACCCATACCCTGGGCGATCACATGTGCTCGTCCGATGTATGTTCGCCTAATGGAGGGTCGCTAGGTCAGGTGGGCGAGCATTGTATACGCCCGGTGCTCGCCTGACCTAAGCACATGCACAATTGTGTTCGCCAAAGGCTCACTCACGTCCGTGCTGGCGAGCCAACACAGAGTACTGGGCAAGCACATGTGCTTTCCCAAGCTAAAGAGTAGAAAAAATATACATGTTCGACGAGGTTTAGGTGCCCCGTTGAATCTGTATAGCTTGCCAAGAAACCATTGTAGAAGCCTATTAGAGTCGAGAAAAGTACCTTTAATGTGCCGTTCATCTAATTACTTAAGTAACTTCTACCTGCCAAACTCGTATAAATATGAACTTACGAACTAAACATATAAGATAATATATAATTTCAATATATGCATCACATTTAGCAGCTAAATATAATACCAATAGATTTTTGAAATGTTCGACAAGTACAAGTACAACTAATTCTATTTTCAAAGTTCATACATATTAAAAGGTTTGCTAAAAATCCATAACAAATAAGATAAAAACCACCAATCTTTTCTTTTTTGATCTAAATATTTTTGAGATTAAACGCTGCTTTCCTTTCTTTTTCTCCTTCTCCTTCTCCTTCTCCTTAAATCTGATATACATGTGTGTCTCTTCTTTTGGGCCATTCTCCTCCTCCTCTTCATCTGATTCAATCACCTCATATTTAGATGCATGCCCTTGTGACCTATTTTATGGAAGATATATATATGATATGCAATTGAGGATATTGAAATATAAAATTATTAGAGTTTATAAGGACAATACTTACATGTATGTCGAGAAATCTTACTGGAGTTTCGTCACAATATCCACCATCATCGCCACATGGGACTCCATCTGCGATGATAGCTGTGGTGACTGTAGCTGTGAATACGACGGTTGGCCATAAAAAGAATAGGAATGATGATGTTCCTCCACATAGTATGGAGGAAGACCACCAAGCGTCTGCTTCCTGTTCGTCACAACATCCCTCTCCTCCAACATCTATTTAAAATTTGAAGGTTTAATATGAATATATAGTTAAAAATTGAATATACTAAAATAATATTTATCTATACTTGTTTCCAAATTGCTTTATCAAATGGTGGTTGTTCACTATTAGGATCTCTACCCCATTTCTCTGTAACTAGTGCCAAATAACGATCCTAAAATACAAGTTAAAAAAACATAAGAAATAATTATATTATATCTTTCAAATTACTTATATATAAAAGACTAACCAACAATTCTCCCGCTTCAGGAGTGGACCATTGAGACTCTCCATCTTTCCTACTCATGTGGGACCTACACCACCACTCTTGAAAAGAGGGTTCTCTTTGCAACCTTCTCGCCTGAAAAATAAATATAAAAAATAACAACAGAATGGAACTATAATAAGATAGTGTTTAAAATATAATTTCTAATCAGAAAATACAAGCTCCACTCCAATCCGATTGTGGCTTTTAGAGCCACTGGTCAATTTGATCCTCAATTTTTGGCGGTTTGTCCTTTCTGCCATCGATGTCCTCCCAAACTCAGTATCTGCAATGAATGCATTACAAAACCCACCCACCTGCAACAAAAATGTTATAAATATTATTTTTTTTTAAATACATCATAAACTATGGAGGTAATACAATACCTATCCTTCATGCACCATGTTGGTGGGAATCTCTTCATCTCCTCAAAATTCCTACTACCGAGCAAGAGAGATTGTTTGAGATGTTTCTGCTAAGTATAATGTTTCAGAGTATTTATTTAAATTTGTTGCTATTCAAAAAATCCCTGCATATTTTGTAAAATTTTCAAATAATATGAAAGTTAAATGAGAAGGTTTATTTATATAAAGATAAATTTAGAAAATTTATAAAAATTGTACCTCCCATCTGTAGTAACCTCCAACAAAGGGTAAGACTCCGAAGTCTGCCCACCTCTAGTGGGTAAAGGTACGTGGATGTTCGGATGTGCAGAAGAAGGTGAACCAGAATCCGTCGAGGTCCATGCTGTTAGAGGTACCAGTCATACAATATGAGTGACTGTGTAAGATAGCTCTCCATATACGCCTACATAAAAGGTAGGGGAAGGATAAGCAAGAGACTCATAGTAGGCCATGACCCGTCGAGACTCTTCAGGAAGTGACTCTAAAGTAATAAGCAGGGTCGGCTGCCTTCTAGAAGAAGGTAAGCTTGACGAGGATGGACGAGTGGATCACTGAGATCCATGAGAGCCGCCACATTCAAAAACTGCCATGACTGTAATGATGATGTAATAGTTAATTACAAATTTTTTAATGAACATTTCTGATTTATCTTCTATAACTTAGTGAACGTACAGTTAATCTTCATCATGTGATTCTGGGGAATTAAAGCATATTTCATTGATTTCTGAGTTATCTGAATCATCATTTATGGAGTTTACATCATCTTGTAGGTCAACATATAACACCTCATTATCTGTCAATCGAATCGATTCGATGATTGAGACTTCTTCTGCTACATTTATTCGCTCATGAGTTGGTGTGAAGGCTCCATACATAACATCTTCAAGATGAGTGTATTCATTAGAAACATAACATTGAGAATTTATCTTTATGACACCGAAAGATTCGACGCTTTTTCTCTTCTTTGACACTTTTGGGAGATAACAAACTTGGTCCACTTGAGAAGCTTGAATGAAGGGTTCAAATTTACGTATAAATTTTCTTGGTATCACATCGATAATATTATTTCTCTTATCGATCACCATGCCTCCATTGGGATTGTACCAATTACACAAAAAGAGAATTACATTACTATAGTCCGAAATACTATATTCTACTTCTAGTATCTCCTTTAATATTTCATAGTAATCTAAATGATCTTCCTCGTAACAGGATCTACGAACCATCACTCCGTAATTCTGAATTATTAAACATCTATCAGAATTAAAGGTATGAAGCCGATAACCATTACTGCAACAAGAGTTGTAAGATCGGACATTATAAATCAGACCTTCTCCAAAATATTTTAATATTTGTGTATGATAATCACCATCGTCCAATTGTTTTGTTCGGTTCTTAAACCATTCTGAAAATTGATTCCTATAGATGCTCACAACTTCATCATCTGAATACATAGGATTTTCTTCAACAATTTTCCTTCTAAATTCCCTAAAATAAGTACAAGAAGCATTAGAAATACGTGGAAGGAAATATACATATGTATATATAAAGTAATACATAGACGTACTTAACATATGATGTTATTTCCTCGTAATTGTCTAATATGTATAGCTTTGCAATATCTTTCTCTTATTTCGATAATAGACATTCTGAAGCCTTTCCAATGAGCTGAGTGGATTGACTAAAGACATTGATATGAGGTTCTTCCTCATAGTAAATTGTCTTATTCCTCCTTAATCTATTGTGGATAGTCTACACATCTTTTGAAAGATATCTAACACAGAATGTTGCAACTTCCTTATAAATATACTGCGAACTGATTGATCCTTACACTTTACTTTTATTTCAGACCTTTATTTCCAGAAAGAACATGAACCTACGTAAAACATGTATATAAAAAAAGACTTTCAAATGGATACATCCATCGATATTTTACGGGCCCTCCAACTTTTGCTTCATATGGAAGATGAATCATCAGATGCTCCATTAAATCAAAAAATGACAGAGGAAATATCTTCTCCAAATTGCACATAATTACATGAATATTTTTCTCAAGATATTCCATCTCCATCCGATGTACGCGTGACGAGCAGAGAACCTGGAAAAATCTGTTGACATCTAATAGAACATCTACAACATTTTTCGGTAACAATCCTCTAAACACTAGTGGTAGCAGTCTTTCCATGAAAATATGATAGCCATGTCTCTTCATTCCCTTAAATGAGAATATCTTTAAGTCGCCCAAATTTGAGAAATTTGATGCATATCCGTCTGGAAACTTCAATTTATTTGTCCATTGCAGACAAACTTCACTTGATTTCTACCTAATGTATACTTTGCTTTAGGATTCAAGCCTTCCATTATCATGTTCCTTTATATACAACTCCGACCGATTGCATATGACTTCTAAATCACAAAGAGACTTTATTGTATATTTTGTGCGACCAATTACATTCATAATTGTGCAAAAGATGTTATTGAAGACATTTTTCTCTATATGCATAACATCTAAGTTGTGTCATATCAATAGCTTACTCCAATATGGTTATTCCCTTCTTAATCCTATTGTGAGTGTCACCAAAACCAAGAAGATGTTTTGTTTTATCCTCATTATTCAAGGCTACATTTTCCAATTCTTCTAAACTTGATAATATCATTTTAGTAGTTTTAATTATCGGAGGATCTGTAAGATCGATGACATTCTTTTTAAAAAGTTGCTTTTATCTTCGATAGGGATGATTGTTTGAAAGAAAACGTCTGTGATAATTAAAAAATATGGTTTCTGACTGTGTTGAAGCTGTAATGATTTTGTACCTTCCATACAATATGGACAACTTTTACTTTCATGCGTAGTCCATCCAGATAACATTCCATATGCCGGAAGTCATTTATAGTCCAGAGTATAGATACTTTCATATTAAATGTTTGACTTTTATTTGCATCATATGTATCCACTCCATCGACCCATAGCATTTTTAACTCATCTATAAGAGGACGTAAATACACGTTGATGTATTTTCTGGATGTGTAAATCCTGGCACCAACAATGATAGAAATATAAATTCTCTTATTACATAACCAGGGGGTAGATTGTATGGTGTTGTCATTACTGGTCAGCAAGAGTAATCTTTACTGCAAGCATTTTTGTAAAGATGCAACTGAATTTCATCCTTAGAACTCTTCTTCATTAAACGACACTTTTGACACGGACACAAGATACTGCCATCTGAATTCACGATATGAGAACCTTATGCGTAAGAAAATTCTACAAATTCTTGAACATCTATTTGAAAGGTATCTATAACATGTCCATCCACTACACACTTGTACATCCACTCTCCATTAGCCATCTTTATCACCTAAATGTAACAGTTCATACAGTCAAATGAGGGGAGAAGATTTAACTTTGGCTTATTCTCGGAGAACATAAGAAGAAAACCTAAACCCTAACCCATCGATGGCCTAAACCTATCATATTATTCTAGGAGATGAGAAGAGAAGTGTGCTAATTATGTTATCACTTGAGCCTACCAATAAGGATTCAAACTTACTATAAGACGATCATTGTCACATGCTTGTTTATTCCCGAGGAAAATTCAGTAGCGTAATCCTGCACCTCTCCAGTATACCTCAAAAACCAATCGCAATCAACTTTCAAAATAATCACCGTAGCAACTATTTCGATAGTAAATTACGATTGGTTTGGTATACCGAAGAGGAAGGGGTTATGGAGCCAAATTTCCTTTAGAAACAAACATGTGACAACGATCGCCTTTTAGTAATTTTGAATCCTTATGGACCCCTTAGTCCGGAATCTTCGAACTAAGGAAAGCGAACATAAATGTAGTATTTTAAGATCACTTTACATCGTACATTTGTACGTGCTACAAATGAGACTATAAAACAATCTTAAAATATTTATTCATTTAGGTTAACCAGGAATTTACATATATTTGGTTGGTTAACAATGAGGATATGGATAAGTGTGATCCTAAATTACTTCCTAATAAAGTGTTTAAATGAACATTATTGAAAGTGTACATGCAAAAAAATAATTCTCTACTTGCAAACATCAAAATCTACGACCATTAGACTAAGATGTCTCATCCCAAAATGTCTAATAGCACTGTGCAAAATATAAAAAAATAACATAATTGGAGGTGATGAAATCCTCCAATGTGTTGCACATGCCTCCCAATGTACAGGGCCACACACCACCCGATATGGAGGGACACACTGTGTGTGAATGATTTTGTACAGTTTAATAATAATTTATTAGTGTTTAAGCCTTATTATCAACCTAACTATAAGTTAATATGATACACTTGGTCACATTAAGTAGAAATTAATGTGATAATAAATTATCACAGAAGAAATATTGGTGTTTGACAAACACCACACTTGGGTTTGCCTTTCTATCGATGACATTTACTCCTATAATTAATTTCATATTTACACAATTTAGACATACAATTAACTTGTTAGTATTCTTTAATATTTTAATATATAATAATATATACTTAAATAAAAGAAATAATTAAATTCAATATTTTTTGTATTCATTGAAGTATATTTAAAGCATTTTACACTTTGGAATTAAAGGAATATTCATCATTTTAAATGTTATAGTTAAGTAATATCATTATTTCCATTATAATATATAAATCTATATCGATAAAAGCTAGTTATAAATAGTTTTAAAAATATAACATATTTATTAATAGATACTAAATTGTAATTCCATCATAATTAGTAGTCTCTAGTTTCAATTTAAGTTATATTAAAAAGTATCTATATAACCAATTCCAAAAGTAGTGGTATTGTATACTTTTATAATGGAAGTGAATCTTTTTTTAATAAATATTTAATATAAAAATATTTTCTTCTTCCTATAATTACATATGAAATTTATTTTATTTTAATTATAATAGTACACTCTCCCATCTAATCATCCGTCTCAATACATATATACACCCATCTTCACATACATACATCATGCCCATGGCTCCACATATTATATCTATCTCTCCCTATCTCGCTATCTCTCCCATATTTACACTCTATTTGAGGATGTTTGTTTGTATAAATTGACTTGTAATAAAGAATTTTCGTCTAAACTAAACCAAATTGGTTGAACTATGTAATCCAAGTTATACCTCATTTATAGTCTATCATGTCATGATATTCCTATCCTTTATAATCTTTATAAAGCATCAACAACATATATTACCAAGTTTAATCATATTATTGGTTGTGACATTTCATCAAACACCTACCACACATATGAATTTTCATATAAATTAGGCAACCATCTTCAAATCTAACAAGAAGATATTAAACAAGTCTTATCCTAAGCATAAATAGCATATTCAATAACTCGAATATACAAAATAACAAATAATATAACAACAAGTTCAAAAACCTAAAACTATCCAAACAAGAGTGATATGCAATGAGATGCTAAAAAACGAGAGAAAGGATGAAGTAATATATTGAAGGGAAGATGCATGTGTAGTTGAAATACACAAAGGAAGGTCGCCAGTGGCAAGGAGGGCCATGTAGGAATTGTCGGAGGTGTTTTTTGGGGAGAATGGGTATGGAATGAGGAAGGAAAGGCTGGATGGCGTTCCGTTTAAGGCTTCTGGCGAGCACACTTATGTGCTCGCCCATGGTTCTGCAGGTGCTCGCTCAAATATTGACACGCACTTACATGAGCCGCGCATGAAATTTCAAGTGAGCGAGCACAACTGGACGAGCACATGTGCAATACAAGTGCTCTCCCATATTTTAGACGCGCACCACGCAGCCGCAGCTTATAATTCAAACCGACGAGAAGCCTAGGCGATCACATCTGATCCTCCTGTGCTTGTTTAGAGTTGGGCGAGCACATGTGCTCGTCTAGGGCAAGCTAGGACTTGCACGACAATTGCGTCTTTTTTTGTAGTGGTAGAAACAATCACTAACTTATAGCTATATTGGTGTATCTATAGTATGGAAGTAAGTTCAAGACAGTTCCTTTAGATTCTTGTTGCAACATGAATATTGTTGTACTTTCTTCTACCATACTTAATGGTAAAAGTATGATTAATAACCTTTAAAATGACGGAATTGGAATAGAAATGGAAGTTGATATTCCTATTATTATAGGTTAGTATATTATGCTTATTGATACAATATAATTGTTTTATCTTTCAATGTAATTAAATGTCATCATGTCGCTGCTTACCTGTCAATATATAGTTTATTGCATCTACTTCCTTGGAAGTGAAATTGGATTAAATGCATATCAACTTTTAATATAATTGTGATATTATTTTGTCAATTACTCATTAAATGGATACTTATTGAAGTTGCTCATCACCTCATACTTTTTATCATGAGATAGCCTTATATATGTGTATATATTGCTTCACCGGATAATTCGTTCATCTTTCAAATTTGTGATCGAGGTAAAGCGATTATTCCAGATGAGACACTTGATGACTATTCGGAGAATTATACTTTTGGTAAAGAGGTGGTTCTTTGCTTCAAGTTTTCCTAACATATTTTTCTTTTGTTATAATTAGGGCATATATTTCACATCGTGTAATAAAAGTTTTTTAAGTACTCCTTTTCTAAAGATATTATTATATATCATGCTATCTTCCTTCATGTTGAATACCCGTGCATCTTTCATTCATAATGAAATTGATTATTGATGATTATCTGAATGTTTCATGTTTGATGTCAGATGACTCGATTTTGGGTTAGTTGTTGAAATTAAATCCCTACAGGGAAACATTCAAATATGATCCGAATTGGCTGAGGGCGAGGTTGATACAATAAGAGTATTTGTATACCGTACACAATGCTTGGAACACCACAATAAAATGGTGTTGTAGAAAGGTGAAATTGTACAATAATGGAAATAATTAGGAGCATAATAAATAATAACATTTTACCTCTTCCATTGTGGACATATACATTAAGGACGTCAACATAATTACCAAATTAGGCTCCTATTAAAGTAGTTCAAAAGACATCTTTTGAACAATGGGTGATGAATCTCGCATTCATCATGCTAAAAACTCTCTATTAAAACCCATGTCTTAATTAATCCAATAAAATCACCTTTAATTCTTTGATTTTATCTTGTACTATATTGTGTATAATTAACCTATAATTATTTGTATTTAATTTCCCTTATTTTTTCTTGTAATTATTTTATCACTCAAAAACTCCTAAAAATTAGATAGATAAGTTGTCTATAAATCACTGACCCTTAAAAAGATAAAAAAAATACAAAAGAATATCAAAACCACAAACTTGGTGTTTTATCCCCTTAAAAATACCCCCAAAAATAGCTTTTGTACAAATGACCTCTTTTGGCTTTTTGACCAACATAAAAGTTGTAGATCTCGTCGAGACGAGCAACTTTCATGTTTTGACTTTTTCCTAATTCGGCCTCTAACTATTTCTTTTATATTTTTCTTTATATTTATGTTTGAATTATTCTGATTGGGCCACGTGGCGCCCTCTGGGCCGTCCACATGGCCGCTCCTCCTTCCGCCACCTAGCGCCCAATCTGGGCCGTTGGATCCTCTTCTTCTCGCTGCATCTGAGCGCTCCATCCCCGCCGCAATTCTCAGCCCTTGATCTGATTCCTAGATCAGATCATGGTCGCCCACTAGCGCCCGATCCTTAGCCGCTCGATCGATCTCTCATCCTACGCCTCCTGTGCAGCCATGACACCCCGTCGCTAGAGCCGCCCGATCCCTCTTGAATCCAATGGACCACCATCCTCCACGACACCTATTTCTCGCCAGCCGTCAGATCTCTCCTGGGATCTAATCTCATCCACCCTTCAGCGCCATCATCCTAACCGTTGGATCTCTAGATCCAACGGTTGACCTATCGTCCCCTACCTCCAGACACCCTCTTCTCCAGCCGTTACATCACGTAAAACCACCGCCCCCCTTCCTATTTTAGGAAGGACCTCCGATCATCTCCTCCGCATCAAAACATCCCTCCACGTAGCCCTATTCCTCGCCTTCCTCGCGCAAACGTCCATAACCCTCCTCCATCATTCCCTCACCATTAAAACCACCATTGAAACTCCCCTCCCCGCCATGTAACGCCCAACAAAACTCCACCTATTTAAGCGTCCCTCCGCCACCACTGGGCCTCATCCACCAACTTGGGGCTTCGGCCCAACCCTTGGCCCTCCGGTGATAGCGGAGAGGCCCTTGCAAGGGGGTGATAACGGCCGAAGCCCCGGTGAGATCCATGGCTGCTCCGCCATGTACGCTCCACCATCTTGGTGGTAGCTCAGCTCCCTGGACCGGTCGTCCAGGTCGAGCCACGACCGGAGAGTCGAACGACTCTCATCCCAGACCACCTCCTCCACTGGGTTCCCCTCCCCGATGAGGATCTCTCCCTCCGTGCTTTTTCTTGCACTTTTTCGAATTATCCTGTCGCCTACAGCCACCATCACCTTCATCTGACCTCTTCATCAGCTCCGCCCGACCACCTACATCTTCGCCCCATCTCCTCCTTCCTCTAGAACCCCTCGCACTTCGACCCAACTTCTCCGCCTTCACGGTAGAGGACTCCACTGAGCCACCGCCTTCTCCACCTCCGACGGCTCCCCACCTCACCCCACTCTCACTCACTTACTCGCACGCTTCGGCTATCACTGACCCCCTGCAGGTATCTTCAATAGCCAAACCTCTCATCGGAGCACCTTCGAGCTCATTGCCTCCGGCGAAGCTTCATCGACTTCAAGTTCTGACCATGCCTGGAGCCTCGCCGGAGTTCCACCACCTTCGCCAGCATCCCCCTGACCCTCTCCGATCATCAGGCGGGCGAATGGTGCGTGGCGAAGCTCTGTCTACCTCGCCGGATCCCTGCCTCCTCCGGCCGCCTGCGGAGGAAGAAGGTGCTACAGCCTCCGTCCGATCCTCTTGATCGGACGGTCGAGATAAAGACACGTGGCATCCCCAGCCTCCCCTCCAGACCAATAGGCTCGGGTCATCCGAGCTTCAATCCGAACCACAGACAGAAGCCACATGGACCCGAACCCGAGCCTCCTCCCGAGCCTGGCCCCCTCGCGTACGTAGCACGTGAGGTGCTGGGTAAATTGCAAGAAAGACCCCGAAAGAATTGATATTTACACCTTGGTCCCAAGGCACGTGCCCCACATGCGTGCCTGGGTAAATTACAGGGAGGCCCTCCAAGTTTTGAAGAATTGCAAATATGCCCATGCACGCAAATGGACAAATTGCAACTGGGCCCAGGCGGTTTTTGCTATTTGCATTTAGGTCCCTCCAGGGACCTAAATGCAATATTTATCCCTTTATTTTATTGCATTTTTATTACAATTATGCCCTTGCACTGTTTTTAGCATAACTTGAGCATCGTAGGTCCAAATTGCATGATTTTAGTGTCGTTTTGATCCTTGTTTTGTCCTCTACATTTTAGCATGCTTACTTATTTCATTTGACACTGTTTTAATTTAAGTGATTTTTTATATGAAAAATGGGACCATGCTCTACTTGTCTTGATTGATTTGATGACCGATTTTTAATGATGTGTTCAAATTGACTCTAATTTCATCTATATTACGTTGCTCACATTTTAGGGTATAATTGTAGGTTTTTATTTGCCATACTTGTTCTTTTGCATATTTGTTCATGCATCATCTCCTTAACTTGCATAAAAATATCTAAAAAAATGCATACCGCATAGCATCGCTTGCATTGCCTTATAAATTGCATATGAACCTGAACTTGAGATTAAATCACTCTGTGCTTGATGAATCAAAATTCAATACTCAGATTAGGCTGCCGTGTCCCTGTGTTCGACCTTGGTACACTTGCCAAGTATAAATATTCCACAGCATTCAGAGTCCTGTGGTTTTTGCTGAACTTTGCTGAACCAAATTCGTCTCCTGTACTACAGCATAATTCCACATTATTATAGAGGCGAATTTGACGTTCATCAATGGGCAAATAGGAAATCTAGCTTGACACACCTACATGTTTGGGATGTCAAGTGAAAGTTTTAGTATATAATCCATATGAAAAGAAATTAGATCTAAGGACTATCAGGATTTTTCGTAGGTTATACTGAAAAGTCAAAGAAGTACATATTTTATTGCCTTAACTATAACAAAAAAATGTTGAGAGCGGCAATGCCCACTTCATTGAGAATGACAACTTATTGAGAGCCAACAATTACGAAATGTGGAAATTAAAGAAGATATGGATAAAGTATTGCTTCCATCTATGACCTAATCTTCTAGAATAGACGTTCCACTTGTGGACTCACCCCACATACTGACATGAAACTTCAAGAAAATAGAACCCACATTAACGATGACTCTATTGTTAATGAACAAGTTGTAAATAATTCAAGTGCACTACAATCACAAGAAGTTGCATTAAGACATTCATAAAGACAAAGGAGACTCACAAATTTTGATGATTATACAGTTTATGCCCTTGAATATGAATGTGCCTTGAGCATTATTAAATATCCAAGCTCATTCCATCATGCCATGGAATGTAATGATTATGAAAAGTGGTTCAATGCCGTGAGAGAAGAATTACAATCAATGACCAATAACAATGATTCGTTTCTTATGGAGTTACCTAAAGGATCTAAAAGAATCAGGTGTAAATGAGTTTTCAGAATCAAACATGACTCAAGTTAAAATTGAAAATATAAATCTAAACTTGTTACAAAGGGATTTACTCGAAATGATAGCATTGATTATAGAGGAACCTTCGCTCCGCTTTCAAAGAATGACTCCTTAAGAATCATTTTGGCCTTGATGACTCATTACGATATGGAGCTTCACCAAATGGATGCAAATACAATCTTTCTGAATGGAGAGTTAGATGAAGATACTTATATGGACCGATCCGAAGGTTTTAAGATCACAATAAAGGAAAATGTAGCATGTAAAATAAAAAAATCAATATATGGATTAAAATAAGCTTCCTGCTAGTGATATATTATATTCAATAATACCATTGAATCTTATGATTTTGCAGAAACAATGTAAATAAGTTTATTTACATAAATGTCAATGGGAGCAAGTTTACCATATTAGTCCTATAAAATGATGGACATATTATTGACTGCAAATGATTTATGTTTGTTACATGATACGAAGAAGTATATTTTCAAGAAATTTGAAATGGAAGATATGGTTGGACATCCATATGATTAGAATAGAAATATTTCATGATAGATCACAAGGAGTATAATGATTGTCTCAGGAGGCCTATACTAAAAAAATCTTAAAAATGTTCAAGATGGATAAGTGCTATGCGGGGATTGTTCCTATTCGAAAAGGGAACAAACTCAGTATAGATCGATGTCCAAAGAATGAATTAGAATGTAACAAGGTGAATGGAATTCCTTATGCATTGATGGTTGGGTGTATCACGTATGCTCATACATGTACTCAGCCTGGCACTCATTTTACCATGGGCATGTTAGGCTGGATAGCAGTAAAGAAATTCTCAGGTATTTATAAGGTACCAAAAATCATATGCTCGTGTACAAGCCATCCAAAAATCTTGAGATTATTAGATATTATAATTCAGATTTTATGGGATGCAATGACACAAGAAAATCAACTTTTGACTATGTGTTTCTACTTGTTGGAGAAGTAGTGTCATGGAAAAGTGCGAAGCAGTTTGTCACAACTGCTTCCATTATAGAGGCTGAATTTGTACCATACTTTGAGACTGCAGTTCAAGGATTATGGCTATAAAATATTGTATCAAGATTTGGAATTGAAGACAGTATTGCTGGGCCATTGAGACTTATTGTGATATTACCGTAGTTATCTTCTTCTCAAAGAATGATAAGTACTTCAGGGGTACGAACTACGTGGAGTTGAAGTATTTATTAGTAAAGGAGGAAGTTCAGAAATAGAGAGTGTGAATAGAGCACATTAGTACTAATTTAGTGCTAGCAGATCCCTTAATTAAAGATTTAGCACCTAAGATTTTTTTCTAATCAAGGTGTTGGAATGGGTGTTTTAAAGAAGTCATTGTTATGAAAGGTTAAATAATATATTTTATTTGGTTCCCATTATATTTATGACATTCTCATTTTTTATATTTCTGAATCATTTCATTATTATATTCTCTATGTATGTTTTCAAATAGCAACATGATCGTTGAAATAGAATTAAAGCATGAGATGTTATTCTAAATTACATGTAACTAGATTGAATTGATATTGATACATAGAAGGAATCATTTCAAGTTATATGATGTGTGACCTCCATGATCATATTAATTTAGTTCATTTAAAGTTTGTGATTCATTGACATCACAGAAAACTCATGAAGAGACACGTTTAAGGTTATTATCTTACCATTAAGGATCATATGAACCAAGTGAGAAAATGTTGGAACAAGTTCGTATGTGGTTCATATAAAATATTGATAAGATGGTAAATATGAGTTTTATCGAGTCAACGAATAAAACATAATCAGATTATATTTGACCCATTTTGACGGTTAGTAGTCGATTAAGGTGGATCTTATTATCCTATTAAATCCTCCAACTCTACACCTATAGAAAAGACATGGTGGCTCATTATTATGCAAATTACCGAGTCAATAATTAGCAATCCATCATATCAACTCTCATTTACATTTGGGGTTAAAGGTAGGGGACAACAGAAAAGAAAGATCACCGTCATTTTCTCCGATCTTCATCATCTCCATCACGATGTTTTTTGATTTTGCGATGAAAGGAGGCAAAGTTTCTTTCGTTTCATATTATTGATGATCACATTATGCTGGGTACAAATTCTCCTACATAGGGTTGCAAGGGGAAGCAACGATGACACATGGCAGTCGTTGCCTCATCCTAGAAGGGGAGGGGATGTTGGATGACAAGCTGTAGGAGAGGAATAGTCCGTCTCATTGTTGGGAGAAGATGATGGCATCATCCCCTCCTGGGCTGCCATCATTGACCCATTTTTTTTGTTTTTACTTAAATATGTTACTTTGATGGGTTGAGTTTGTGCCTGGGATGTAAAAGCTAAGTTCGAGGGAAAAATATAAGCTTTGGGAAACAATAAGCTTTGAGCTTATTGTATATAAATGCATAAATAAATAAATATATTAAGGGTTAAAAATGAATTATGCAATCCATAAATATACATACGTATTTTTTAAGATTTTTATAGGCGACGTGAGTGAATGAAACGGGAATGCTGAAAATGCAAATAAAAATATCAAAGAGAAGAAATCAAAAGTTTTAGTTCAAGAATTTGCTCGAATTTCAGTTATCCTTATGCATCGGTGATTCATCAATGATAAGTTCACCATCGAGATATTCAAGAAACTAAGAGCAACCAACCTAGGTGATAGTAAAGAACCTTTCAAAGTATTATTAAGAAAAAATATTTTTAATGTTGAACTTCGAAGTAAGCAAAGGTGAAATGGAGTTTATTTGAATAAGTTATGAATATTTGAATGGAGGTATATTTTCAAGTAATGTTTGGGATAATTTTGCACATATTTTAGTCAGTAATTTTTGCATCATTTAGTACAAATGGAATCAAGTCAATTGGATATAATTTAAAAACCTTAGAAAAGTTTAAAGTTTGTTTTATTTACTAGTATAATTCTACAGCAAATCCAATAACTCAAAACTTCACATTTTAACTAATGATTTTTCCTTGTTTATACATTGAAGTTTATTATTATAGAATTTCAAAAGTAACACTGGGTTATTTGGATTTTTTTGTAAATTAATATGAACATGGGAACTTGATTCTTAATGTAATTAGGATTTGGGATTACTTCCCAGATATTAAAGGCATAAAATTTAATTTATATTTTATTACATTTTTTATACAAAGTGCATAAAGAATCGATTAAAAAAGAATTCAAAAGAAAATGTTAAAACACTTTCTGTATATGCATACATTAGTTAATTCTTGTATTTGTACACCGAATTGAGTTCTTTTTGAAATTATCTTATTTTAGGATTTATATCACTTATGCACTTCTTAACTTCTACAATATAAGTTATGTCGCTCTCTTTTTTAGTAATATCAGTTGTGCCCCATATTTTTACAAAATCACAACTCTACCCTTTCGTTAAGGTAAAGTATAGGGGTATAACTGATATTACAAAATGGTGGAACTGTGAATTCTGTAAGAATATAGAGGCACAACTGATATTGCAAAAAAGAGAGGGACATAACTGATACTACCAAATCTAAGAGGGGCACAAGTGATAAAAATCATATCTTTACTTGTTCATTTGTCAACTATTTTACTCTAACTTTATTTCTATGTTAAGATTGTAAAATAATTTACAATTCTATTAACTACATTGTTCCACGAAGGGATCTTAGTTTGCTGGATATAAGTCCGAGATTGACCAAGATAGATCTGAATGGAGGCGAAGAATCCATGTAGCCGAGCCTACTTAATTGTGGGAAAAGGCTTTGTTGTTGTTGTTATTAACTACATTGTTCCGTATTATCATGTAAAAATGTAAATGTACACAATCATAAGTTATTCTTTTTATTTTATCTTTATTATTTTATTTTTTTATGTATATATATATGGTATTCTTATATTTTGGAGCATTTTTATAAGAAGATGATGTTACTAAGAATTTATAAACATTTATTAAGGATTTTAATACAAAATGCAAGAATTTAATCATGGATTCATCAACATTGAAGAAACTTGTTGAATGACTATAATTGTACAGTTTCTTGCACTCTTGGTAAGACAAATGTGGTGTAGCAGATGCCTTGAGTAGGCGCACACATATTGTAAGTAATTCAGCTAGGTTTCATACAAGGGGTATGGCCATGTCACCCGGTGAATGTCATGCATTTGACAACACCTCGGATGTTATAACTATACAAACCACACATAATGGGTTATGTTATAGAATTGTCCAAGGTCACTACACATACCACAAGCTATATGATTTATACCATCATTGCATCAATGACAAATTTGATAGATTCATATTTTGTGAGTCAATCTTGTTGAAGGGGGATCATGGTTGTGTCCCTAGAACGAGAATCTAAGGAGAGATATCTTGGATGAGGCAAATAATTCCAGACTACTTATTCATCCAAATAATACTAAGATTTATTCAGACATATACCTGCACTTTTGGTGGAAGGGAATGTAGGTGGACATGACTGGTCATATAAATCACACTCACATATCAAGCGATGAAGTTGGAACACAAGCGTCCTCTTGGTTTGAATCTCTCTCCATTCTAGGCTAGAAGTAGGAGAGCATCGAAATGGATTCTCTGACATTGTTGCCTTGCATTATTGACATCATTTGCCCCATCAAATCCAAAATCGACGACGATAGGGTAGGTATCTCAATACGAGGGTTCCATATCATCCAACCATTAGCGTTAAGCGTACTGCAATACTAACATCATATAACAATGCCATGAAAAACTAACAATTAGCATATAAAATGTCTATATGCCTATACTACTTTTATTACATCGAGCCTCAAACACAAGCTAACCAAAATGAAGAATAAACACTGAAATGGAGAATAATAAAACATGAATATAGATAATTGAACCATATAAAATAATGAAAAATGAAATGCTAAAAAATAACCCACATTATTATGGTCTACTGGGGTAAATTGCAGCATACGTGCTTCCGTCTCAAACTCAACATCACCTGATGATAAATCCAATGTGGATGAGCGGAAGTTAGAAGAGGTGTATTATATATATAGCGACGCATGTAGGATTTCCTTCCAATAGGATGCGGTCCTTCCCGAGTTCAGGAAGTCCGTCATCTTTTTTGTAAAAAACATGATGACTTCAGTAGAATACGTATACAATCTGTATTATAATGTGCAGTTTTGATGATTGTATTATTATGTGCAATTTGTATGTAGTTTTGTATTTAAAATGTGCATTTATAATACAAACTATTTATGTATTCTACTAGAAGGAACCCCTATATATGTATGTATGGGTGTAGAGAGTCTACATGCCATTTTTTCATGATTTGTTTATGTTTTGAATGAAACCTTAGTGGTATTTACTTAATATATAGAGTGGATTATGTGTTTTAAATTTCGTGGAAAATACACATTCCTAACATGCCCATCTAAAAAGAGTCAATTTCATCAATTTGGAGATCGCTAAAATTTGACAGTCTTGATGGATGAGATAGAAGTCTCAAATTAAGTTCAATTTAGAATGACAACATGGTCATTTAAAAAAAAAGAAGTAAAAAATAGCCTACTGTAGATAGTTACCTACATATGAAGGCTTCGTTTTCCCTATATATATGTATAAAATATGCTAATTTAATAACGAGAAACATATTTCGATCAATTCGTCTCATTCTAAAAGTATAATGGGACAAATTGATAATCTTAGTTATATCCCCCTTCTCTCATCCCCTATCTTTCTGGAGATGGCGCACGACAAGGAGGAGTCATAGCGAGGTTGAGCGTGGCTCCCCCTCTTCTCTCTCCCAATGAGCACAATTCCCATGCCTTGCTCTATGAAGAGGCGAGGGTGACTCACATGGAGGCAATGATGGTGCATAATGATAATCGTGGTGGTGCATGGCGACGGTGGACACAGGGCTTCGATGAGGATGAAGCCAACGAGGTAGCATGGTCCTAGACCAGCCTCTCAAGTTTTGAGAAAAAATCACGTGGAGGCGGTGGTGGTGTGCGGCGACGACCGTGTGATGAATCCGTGATTCATCACTATAAAAGTTGAAAATAGAGTCTTGTTCCCAAGTAAATAGCAGCATATTTCTCCTTATCTTGCATAATTAGCATTCATGCATGTATTGATAATATCTGCATTTTAGCATTCATATTTGCATTAAATAAGAAGCCAAATTCACTTGTAAATATTCACCTGTATATTATCCAAATTCACCTTTTTATTTATATTTTATACTAACTACGAATCCAATAAAACCAACTCTATAGTGTATATATTACTAACACTAATTAAAGAAAAATATCAAAAAAATACTAACTTGTAAAATTGAACAATAAAACCCCAATCCAAGTTTGAGACTAGGAGCCTTAAAATACATATATCTCTCTCATACAGTGTCCGATCTAGGTCTACTTACTTTTAAAGTAATATACATTCAAAGACCTTCGAAACGAGACCAATTTCATCAAAATCGGAGCTCGTATGCAAAACTTGGGTTTTGGGCCCCTTTTGTATATTGTATATATTGACCAAAATGCCCCTGTATTTTATCATTTTATTTTCTTAATTATTAAAAATCCAAAAAAATTAGATTAAGTTGTAAATATTCTTTTTATATTTTCTCTATTTTTATTTTGCTTTTTCTCTTCCTTAAAAATGACAAAAATTTTTTTTTACAAAAGATAAAATGCGGTATTTTATACCTATAAGGTACCACCCAAAAATATACTTTGTACATATGACTTCTTTTGATTTTTGACCCTTCACAAAAGTTTTAGATCTCGTAGAGACGAGTAACTTTCATGTTGACCACTTTTTGATTTTAATCCTTTTTGTTATTTCTTTTTTATTTTTGTTTACATTTAATTTTTGAATTTTTTAGGAGCGACATGTGGCAGCTCCTGGAGCTGCCACATGTCACCCCTTTATTTTATTTATTTTCGGATTTATTTTATTATTTTCGGATTTTATTATTATCATTTTTATTATCACTAATTTAATTATTGTTATTTTAAGTAGCCTACTTATTTTACTCATATTTTATTATATTTTTATTTTATTTCCTCTCCCTTTTACTTCTTTTCTTATTCCCCACTCCAAGCCACATCTTCTCCACTTCCTCCACCATTTTCTCCACTCTCTCCATCTCTTCTCTAACTCCCTCCTCCTCTTTATATGCTCCTCTCCTCCTTCATTCATCCCCATCCGCCATTTTCGACAGAAAAGAGAGAGAGAGAGAGAGCTTCGGATATCTGTAGGTGACAGCTACCGAGAACCATCGTCGAGCGACGACCTCTGATCACGGCAAGATCCGAAGGTTCCCAACCTTCGTCACTCCTCCTTTCTCGGAAGAGCTGTAGCTTCTCGGTGCCTCCTTGGGCATTGGTCGAAGCAACAACCGGAAGCCGCACACCGTGGCTCCACTTTCGGCGAATCACAGGTAAGTACCCCTCTTCTTGTCCTTGTCAATTTTCTTTATCTAATAATTTTTCCCTTGTTGTTCACCAAACACCATCACACACAAATCACATCATTCACCACTATTTCTATTTTTATTCTACCACTATTTGCTGTTTACAAAGAAAATATAAAAAAAATTACAACGTAAAATTAAAAAAAAACAAAAAAATCACAGGTTCTGCACGTCCGCCCTCCTCCATCCCAGCTGCACCCTCTGCCGTGCGCGGCTGGGTGCCGCCCCACCGACGTCTCCGCCCTGACAGCGGCAACCGCATCACCGAACCACCTAGAGGGTCGCGCCCCCGAACCTTCCAGCCACAGTTGCACCAGCACCTCCCACCGGCCGTGTCGCCAACGTGACCGCCGCACACGTTCCCCAACGCACCCCCACGTCCAGACCAGCAGCCATCCTCCTCTAGCTGCGTGGTGCACGCTACCCCCTGCCATCCACGGGCACATCCCCCAGGCCGCGCCGCCCTTCGTCAGTCGCAGCACTGGCCAGACCCGTGGTCGGCCGTCATCTGCCACCTCCCATCGCCGTGAAGCTCCAGGGTGCACCCAGCCAGCGCCATCCCGCACACAGCCCCCCCTCTCCACCGAGCGACGCCGGCCTCTTCCTCACGTGCGCGCTCTGCTTGCCACCGTGCAGCCGCGCGCTGCCTCCGTCGACGCTAGCACCTCTCGACCTCGCGCGCGGCGCACCACCACGGCTCGCCGCCTCCTCCTGTCGCGCACGCGACCTGGACGCACGCCCTCGACGCCGCGACTCCGCCACGCGGCATCTCCCATGCCTGCCGGTGCCTCCCCTCGCGCGCCTCCGCAGGCATACCGCCGTTTGCACCACCCGTCGAGCGTGTCTCCCACGCCTCCGCCGCCCTCCAAACTTGCCCTAACACAAGAAAGAAGGTCGATTATCCTTTTTTTTAATGTTTTATTCTTTTTGTGAAAATTGCAGTCTTTGTCCTTTAAGTTTTCTTAATTTGCAGAAGTGCTCATTAGCACATTTCTTTTCATTCAATTTCAGTTGCTATTATTGCGTTGACACCCTTGAGTTTGAGCGTTAATTTGGACAGTCATTTTGCATCAATTTTTATCAAAAAAATAGTATTTTGTAGAGCAATTAATTCTTTATCTTGTGGGTATTTATTTATACTTTTGTGAGCATTAAATTATTTATAAAAATTCAGAGATTGAAAATCAGTGATATTTTATCCATTTAAGCTCTGAAATTCGCACGTATTTATTTATTGCTCCAAAAAATACGAAAAAATTGTGAATGGTGCCTCTAATTGCTCTTTAATTTCAATCCAAATTTTGTCTAATTCAAAATTGTCTTGTGCGTAGAATAAATTCTAGAGTGATTTCTGTAATTGATTTTTAATTAATTCCACGAATAAGATTTTTGAGAAATTTCACATCTCTTAGATTCCTGATTAAAATATCTACTTGAGATAAATAGCTCTCTATATAATTCGATCTTGTGGATTAATTAGGAATTAAACACTAGCGATCGCTCTGTTTTCAGTAAAAAAATCATAAAGTGTCAGAAAATTCTAAAAAAAATAGTGTAGCTTCATTTCATTATGTTTATCTTCCACTAAAGTTTTCATAATTTTCGCATATCATTTGCATGAAAAATTGCATAAAAACCCTAAAAAAGTTTGTATTTTTCATTTGTGCATTTTAAACTCAAAAATTCTAAAAAAATACATTTGCACTCATTGTTGGATTAAGGTTTCAAGAAAAATATCACTTGGCTGATTTGAATTAATTTCACATTAAAATTAAATTTGGGTAAGTCGGTTCTTTTCGTATTAACTTAATCCAATTCATATTCTGCATTAGTCATTTTTATTGCACTAAAAAATACTAAAAAAATCCCACTAGGAAAACCACAATCTAATACATCTAACTTGATCTCGAGTTGTTTCTTTGCCTCCTTGAGTCGACCCTGGGGCTTGCCCAGGCTAAATAAACATAAAACCACGCTTAATTTCATTAGACGATTATTCGATTTGTGCGGTTATTTTTGATCGATCCGGATTTATCCGACTGTAATGAAAGCGTCAATCCGACACATTAAAAGGGTAGATCACCGGACTCGACAAATGGCGCCATTGCCGGGGAGGCAAACGGCTTAGGATCGCTTTAGAAAATTAGATTTAGGTTTTCCAGTCACTCGGGTAGTCTGATCCCCGAACCACCTTGTAATTATTCCATTTTTTTCTTCAATTATTTTTTTTATTTTTATTCTCTCTGTCTGACATTTTTATATCTTTTTGTGCGAGGGCCCGGTGGACTTGAAGCAGCTTTCTTGAAGTCGACACATCTCGAAGTGCATCGGAGGCCGATGATTCGTGGATCAAGTCGGCTGTTGAGACGCCAGAAAGATTTTTGTTTTTTTGTAAAAAAGGTTGCATTTCCAACGGTTCCCATTTGGGTTCTCGTGCATATAAGTCATAGTGGGACTTTGTCCTCGTGTGCTGTGTGGATTGAATTTCAGATTAAGCTTGCACTAGTGGCTCCTCGAGCCACTCTAGGGTTTGCTTGTGCTCATAATTCTCTAGGACCACACATTACACTTAAAAGACACACTTAGACCACAGATCTAGTCAAATCAAACCTGTGCTTCACTCGCTAATAGAACTGCCTGTCTAGGAGCGGATTTTATCGTCTGCATTTGCATGTAGTGTAAAAGTTTTCAATTCTGTTTTGCATCCTGCATAAAAGCGAAGGGATCACTGTAAGTATTCTTCACTCAGCATAAGCATCATTGTTTTTCATGCATCGACTTTTTTCGATTTCTTCCTCTTGATTTTTCAACTTAAGTTAAAGGAAATTAGGACTGGATGATAAGCGTGCTGTGTGGATTGGACTAAACCAGTGAAAACTTAACTTAAAACCAGGACTGCTAACATTATTGACCAAAAAAAATCAATAAAATCGGAAATTTTGTTTGCGGGAGATTAACCCCGACCTTGTTTTCAGCCTGAGTGAGGGTACTTGAGTGTGTGTGAACACCTTAAGCAGAGCCCAAATCCCCGCCTTCTATATCACGTTCCGACTGATCCTAGTAAATATCACAAGTTGAATTATTTAGGTTCACTGACTAGTACCAAGTATCCTCCGCCTGTCTCAGGTAGTAGGGGCGAAATTGCGGTACTTCGTGACAAGTTGCCAGTAACCCACCAGGGTGAAGTTCCGGCCTTGTCAGCCTCTGCCTGCTTGCAGGTAGATAGGGGCAGGTCTTTGAATCCATCAACTTGGGATAGGAACGAAGAAAGGAAGGACCAACGTTATCTTAGGTGACATGTTAAACAGGGAAGACGCATCCGGCTTTGAGCCGACTTCCCTATAGGCCGCGTAACTCTTTGCTACTTGTCTGAAAATTCACATTTAAAATCAACCAGACCAATCAGACTCGGTTTCGGGTCCTTCACCGTGTTGAGTGTGAACTCAGGGTTTGCTCTTGCGTTTGTCTTTGTGTTTGTCCGTGTGCGTTATCCTGTGTAATTGCATATTTTCTACCTCAATCTGCTTACACCCATCCTTTCCTCTTCAAAATGTCGGGATATTGGTCCCCATACCCTGACCTCTGGTCAATCCTCGTCGACCATATACTGATCATCTTCACCTTCTTATTCTTCCATGTATCCTCCGCCAATCACGGGAGACCCTTACCCATGGTCGGCTCCACCTCAACCCGATTATGAAGTCAGAACTTTGACTGACTTCTCCACTTCTTCGCATTTCTCACCTACTCCATATTCCAACACTCCGAATCCACTTCCATCTTGGGCTGACTGTCCTTATTCTCGAGAGCTTGCAGGAATCAAAGAATTGAATGAAGAGCAAGCCACTGTTGAGACAGATGATTGGCAAAATTATATGCCCCCATTCTCACCTCAAGTAGGGACCAGACAACAATTTACAAGTACACATCCCGACTTGACCTTAGGACATAACATGATTGATCGAATAATCCGAATGGAGAGGACTGCACATAATGATTTCCCAGACTTGATTGACTTTAGTGATCAAGCATCCATTAACCAGCCTTCATTCGGAGAGCCTATACAAGATTGGACTCATGAGCTAGACATATCATTCCCCGTTTCATCATATGAGGCTCCGACCAATATTTACCATTTGGATAGTCCATACTCGACCCAGCATTACATGCCAGAGTCTAGGTATGTTGAGTATGAGACCCCAAAATCTCAGCGGTATCCTCCAATTAAGCAAAACTCTCCCATGATTTGTCATGAGAATTTTTTGGAGGATGACATTTTTCGACTTATTGTGAAAAATGAAACATTAGGTAACAAGTTGAGAGACGTCATGGAAATATTGCACTCAATTTCTGCCAGCTTGGGAATGAAAGTGGAAAAGGATGTAAGTAGATCTGATGTTGAAAACCAAGCAAGCATTAGGGAACCCATATCTTCTGTACAATTGGAGTCCATTCTATCTCCCTCTTCTACTAACCCCTTGCCTTCCAATGTTGAGTCTGATCATTCATCTATCCAAAACACCAAAAAATTTGAAGAACAAAAAAATTACATAAAAATTGAAAATGAAAAAGACCTAAAAAAATTGGATCCTACCTTAAGGGAAGCACTCGATGAAGAATTGATTTTTAATCTTCCCTTAATAAAGGCCATAGATCACTTTCCCGACCTCAAACGATTTATGAGAAGTAAATTGATGCCAAAGAGGTCAGGTAATAAGAGGACAAGGACTGAAAGGCACATAGTGTCTATGACCACCTTCTTGGTGATGGGGAGAAAGATCAAAAGCCGCAGAGTGAAGCGGTTGCCCCGAGTTGAGTTTGAAATCAAAGACATCATCTTTACCCATGCAAGAATCGATGTGACTCACCGATAAATATCCTCACGACCTCTGTGTTTGACAAGCTCAAACTCAGGCCACTTAGGAAGTCGAGAGAGATCGTTCAGCTGGCTGATCGATCCATCAAACGGTCGAGAGGAAACATTTCAGTCATCGTTACTTTCCAAGGTGCTCTACTCCAGATGGACTTCACGATCATTAACATCGAGCACCGAGGAGAGTTTACCCAGTCTCCGATTATTTTTGGGAAGCCATTCTTAGCCTTGGCTAAGGCGACTATAGATTGTGAGACTCGGGAGATCGATTTTTCAGCATTGGGAGCGCTTCGACCTCACCCATTCTTTGATACACATTACTCCAAGGTGGCCCGCACATCCGCTGACAGTCATGACCATCGAGAGGTAGATGAGTCCCATCTCTTTGCTACACCTGAGAGACCGATTGTTCGGACGACCGTTGGATCAGAGACTCCCCACACCTCCATTTCATCAACTGCTTGCACCACCACCGTGACAGCTTCTAAGGGGGGCTCACGACCAGAAGCTATCATTGAATCGGACACGACCTTTGTGGATTGCCTTGATCATTTCGAAGATCCGACACAAGAGCCCAATAATGCCAAGCCAACTGAGATCACTAGCACCTTCTCGAGATGCGTGCTGACCCTTCATGAATATTCTAATCTATATGGTGACTCGTCTGATGAGGAACCCATGGTTAGCACCGCACCACATCCTGGACCATCAAAGAAAACAACCAAGACTAAATTGATTCCACATAAAAACACGGTTACTCCCTCTTCTAGTCGGCTATCTAGTGAGAGGAAGTCGAGAATTGATTCCTCGAGATGTTCCCTCGAACCTCTCAAGGCGCATCACTCTCATCTCCCTCTCAATGATTTAGGTTCTAAAATACCGACTAAGAAAATTTCCTTCGACATTCTGGAGAAGGAAGTTTCAGAGGAATCCTCATCGGGCCCGTACAAGGTGATTTATATGAGTGAGCTTAGTTCGGCTGTTCTTAAGCCGTATCTAAGCAAGCAGCCGTGTGTCGACCCGCGTTGAATGATCCCTTCACCTTACTATTATTCATCTGAGGATGATTCCGACAGCGACACACTTGTATATTACCCACCTCCTCGATCCCGCAAGAAGGTTTGTCACAAACCTTCTTGATCCCTGTATATTCTCAATCCTCCTTGTATATATTTTCTTTCCCTCCCTCCCCAGGGATTCGAATCACTCGCCCCTGCTCCATATCATTTCATTTTATGGCTATACTTAGGATGATCAGATCCTAAGTATAGGGGGGAGAGTGACTCGAGTCTCTTCACCATTCGTTGTATATTCTCTAGATCTCATCGGTTCTCACACTCACTCCCGTCCTATACTTAGGCTGACCAGAGCCTAAGTATGGGGGGATCGATGCCCGCCTTGTATATATTCATCCCTTTCACCTCTTTCCCTCATCCTCCCCATTTTTGATCTTCTTCTACACTTAGGCTGCCAGAGCCTAAGTATAGGGGGGCGGAGCGACTTCTATACATTCTGTAATTTTAGCTCTCCTACGCTTAGCACGAGCTATGTCTTTTCCTCGCTTTTCATGCTCTGAGGACATAGCACACGCTAAGTATAGGGGGGCGTGTATATATTACATATATACTTTACCCATAGCTCGTACTTTCGTGTATTTTCGCATATATTTTGCAATAATTACGGGTGGGTAAAAATTGAATTTTTTTTATATACTTGTTGTATAATACTTGTATAAACTTTTGTAAAAAAATATATAAATTAAAATATTTGTATACTTGTATAACACTTGTATAATTTGTATAGCACTTACAAAACTCTTGTAAATTGTTGTAACATAGGAGGTATACCAAAGTTTCTGAAAAAAACAACAAAAAAAAACAACAAAAAAATAGGCTTCTTATTTACTCTTGTATATCATCCTTGCCAAATAAAAAAACGAGAGTGCATTTCATTCATCTACATAGCATGTCATCTGCATCTCATCTACATTATCTTGCATATGCAAGGTGAAAAGCTAGTGGGTTCTGAACCAAGTTATGAGTAGATATTGAGGAAGGACTTAATTTGACCTTAATCCACCTAATTTTAGAGGAACCTTATAGGAGCTGGAGTTAAGATTTCTCAGGTCAAGTGACTTAATTCTTTGAGTCCGCAAGTCTATATTCATATGTCATCTTAATCAGTCTAAGTAGAATATCTCGTGCACACGCATGATTCTTTTAGATAATGACCTAACTTGGACAAGCACAATGCACGTAGCTCTTCATTGATGAGGTGGGGATGAGGTAGAATCCTTTAGTTTGGAGTAGCACACGGGTGGAAACATCTGTCCTCCTCTAGGGAGAGTAGTGCATCTCAACCTAGTCTGGTGGTGTTGACATGTAAGTACGGGATGCTATGGGTTGCAATAATGCTTCAAAAGAGGGATAGTCTACTGGCTCAAGAAGAAAAACTCCTGATGTACATGTGATTTAGCCAGAATTCACGGAGTCTAAAATGATGTCTCACACAAGGCGGAGACAACCGAGGTCGCTGCGGTGACCCGCAATGAATGCTGGACTAAAATCAACAATTAACCCACACTATATATATCAAGCAATGACAAGCAATGTGAAGTTAAAATTTATTTTTAACTCTACATAAATGGTGTATAGCAAGCAAGTACGTAGAGAGTTCGAACACAGGGAGCAAGCAGGGTAGATGCACAAGTGTGTGTGTGTGAGTGAAAGTGAAGTGATGTCTACACTATGCAAGCAAATAATGTTGTGAGTTTTTAATTTTTTTTAATTTTTTTTAATTTTTAGTTCAGTATTTTGGTTTTTAATTTTCTGATTTTTATAATTTTATATTTTATATTTTTTTATTTTTCAATATTGGAATATATAGACAAGGTAATAAAAGAGGTGCTACAATATTTAAAAAAATATGCAAAAAATAGCCAAAAATTCAGGAATAAAATCTTTTTGGTATTTTTATGATTTTTTACTGTTTTTGTGATTTTTGGGTATTTTTTCAAATATTTTGGTATTTTTAAATAGCAAAATAAAGCAAAACAGGGGATTAGCTACTGGCTAGGGGTAAAAATGGAAACTAAAAATGTCAAACAACCACAAAATTTTTCCAAACTATTTTTAAAATAAAGATAATAAAAAGAGGAAACTACGGAAATTAAGTTTGCATTTTTTAGAGTTTTCTATAATTTCTAGATTTTTTTGAAATTTTTAGGTATTTTCTAATTTTTAGGGTTTTTCTTTTGAAATTTTTAGTGATTTTTGGATTAACACTAAAGTAGGTTAAAATAGACAGTAGGGATTTTTTTTGGAATTTTTCAAGGTATTTTAATATTTTTTGGCATTTTATAAGCTAGACAGTAAGCAAAAAGCAAGTTTTTGATTTTTAATAAATATAAAAATGCAATAAAATCAAAAACTAAAAATATGGCGTGTAAGTGCAAGTGAACAGGAGCTTAACTTGAATTTTTGAGAATTTTTTTAATTAAAACGATGCCCTAATTAAATAGATCAAGCAAACAAAAATGTCACAGCCTGGTAGGGGTATAAGTGCAATTATCAAAACATCCAGGGGCATACATGCAATTTTTCACAAAACTTAACACTGAATATTTAATTTTAAGGACCAAATACAAAATATCAGACCCGCAGGGGTGTCGGCGCAAAATGTCCACCAGGGTGCGTGACTTGCACGTGCCCGGCAAGGACTGAAACGTAATTTCAACAAAGCCCGAGGGCTTACATGCAATTATCCCAAAAGTTTAACACTTAAACTACAAGTTCTGGTATTAAAATGAAATAAACCAATGGCTGAGGGCCTCGATGCAAAATGCCCACACCTCACGTGAACAGGTCACGTGAGGTGACGTGGAAGAGGACCTATGTGTAAATAAAATAAGTACAAGGGTTTACATGCAAATATTACAAAACTTTTACACTACAGATGAAAGTTTGTGGACTAAATAGTAAATACAAAATGCACAGGAGTTAAGGTGCAAAATACCCCTTGCGCACGATCCAACGGCGGAGACTATGCCACTTATCCACGTGGCGAGCGACGGACGGTCGATGACGCTTCGACGATGCACAGCTAAGATTAGATCTTCCTCGAACAATCGGACGGTGAAGGCGAGGGAGGATCGGACGGATGCTGTGCGATCTGGAGCTTCTCCACGATCCAATGGTGCAGAGGCTAGGACCAAGAACAGCGAAGAACGCCGGCGAGGGCGAGCTTCTCCGCCCGAGATCTCCGGTCTCCGATGGCGGTTGAGCTTCAAAATGGATGTGGAGACTCCTGGAGGTCTGCTCTTCTTCCTGGGGGCTTCAAAAGACCACGGCGAAGGTCGAGGTGCTCGCTGGCGGTCGGCGGAGCAGGAGAGCTTCGCGAACTCCGGCGAGGCTCCAAAATGGCCTCCAGGCGCGAACAAACTTTCTTTGACCTGCAAAAAGGGTTAGGAGGTCCAGGGCAAACTGCCTGGACCTTAGGGAGGTGGAATCGATGCGAAATGCGACGTGGCGGTGATTGGCCGGAGGTGCGCTCCGGCCAAGATGGGGGATTGGTTGATTCGAGCGATGAACCTTAAGTATTTTTGAGGGCTTTTAATCCTAGAACTAACAGGAATAAAATGCGAATGAGAAATAAGAGGAAGGGGGCCCTCAATGGCCGGAGCCAAAGGAAATGAGGTACCTCGACCGCCGGAGTTGGGGGAGGTGGTGGAGACGCCTCCGACCTCGTACGCCTTGGCTGAGGGGCTCACGGGGGAGCTGTCACCTCCAAGAATCCACAGAGCACAAGAGAGGCGATGAGGGGTGGACCGAAGGGACTCGAATTCAAATGGAAAGTGGAGGGCGCCATATATTTGGTTTGACCCCATGACCAAGGTGCTCCAAAGATCGAGCCAGATCTGGTGAATCGATGGCTCTGTCCCCCCAAAAACGCAAGGGCGTGATAGACCAAGAATCGAGAGACAAAAGTCATGAAGGACTCGATCTCAAAAAGTGCAAGATGGAGGCTAGAAAAATCGACAAAATGGGGGTCAAACCAAGGTCTGACAACAGCTACAGGGCCTAGGGCAGACGGATGACCGAGGTCAACTGTGATTGCCCCCTGGTTGGTCCACGTGGACCAACCAGGAAAAAGGTCCTGAAAAAGATTTGGAAAATAGATTAAAAATCGAAAATGATTTTATTAAATTAAGGTTATAAAATGAAAAATATTTATTATTTTATGTAGTATTTTATTCTGATTTTTAATTTTTTTATGGAATATATTTTTATAAGTTACCTATTATGCCCCTTATAGGTATATTACCTATGTATTTTAGTATTTTATTTGGTATTTTTAATTTCTTTAATTCTATTTATTATTTTATAAATTTATATAATACTTTTATACACTTAGAAATATTTTTATTTTATTTTTCTGATGTGTTTTGTATTTTAAATAAAATATAAGTATGTAATGTATAGGTATGTATACAGGTATAATACCTATGTATTTTATATACATGTATTTTTATTTTGAGTTTTCTTTGTATTTTTATTCTGATTTTAATCTACATTATTATTATAAGTAATATTTACAAAATTATAAAAATATAAAAATACAAGAATAATGAATAAATAATATATTGAATATTTTACTCTGTATAGATATACAATGAGGGTCCAAAACTCAACTTTCAAACCGTAGCGCCATCAAATACGAAACCACCACCATTAAATAGATTATTTTATTCTATATACAATTAAAGGTGAGTTTGCTGCATTTGGAGTTTTTAGTTTGAGATATGGGTCTGAGAAGTTGGGATTCTGGATTTTTATTCAGACCATAACTTTTTATCTGTACATTATTTTTGAGTAAAATCAATTTTGTATTTTTCTTTATAAAATTATCTACAACTTTCATGTACAAAGTTTCTTTATTTGATGCATAAAAAGTGGAACCAAAAATAGGCCCCAAAATGAATAAGGAATGAATTAAAAGGTTTAGGTATTTGACCCTTATCTCCCCCTACTTTATTCCTTGTCGACCTATTCATCAAGATGCCTAGGTCTCGGGGTTTTGGGTCATAAAATATTTACAATATTTTATTCTTTTTCTTTTCTTTTATTTATTCTATAATTTTGGCTTTAATTACAGTATTTTATACACTATTTACATGTACATGCATGAATGTTAATATGCTCTATTTAATGATATTTACAGGCATTTGCTAGGGTTTTTGATGCCAAAATGATAGAATAAAGATGATGAAATGTGGATTCATCACCCCCCTATACTTTACCTTTGCTAGTCCCTAGCAAACACTTATGCAATAAGTGCAAAAAGAAAAAGAAAGAAAAGAAAAAGAAGAACTTGGATTTAGTTTAATTATCAAACTTGTCTTCACAAAATCAAAGTTTGGAGCTTAAGTCGGACCTTTGGAATTTTAGTGCGGGGCGGAACCTTAATGAGAACCGAATTTGAAATCCAACAGTCCTTGAGAATCCCAAAACTCTGCTCAAGTCTCCTCAATAGCTAGGTCAGAAGTATTTCAATTCATACGCAAACTCTTACGACTATGAGTCTGACTTGTACAGTGTAAGTGATGGTGGCTCTCCCCAACTAGAATGATAAAGAAACTGACTTCTCCAGTACGACAACCCAATGATTCCCCAATCCAACAACTCCATCCTCGAGGAGCGGGGTATTCCCTTCTAAGTTCAAGTGGAAACCAGCTCAAGAGGAGGGGGTGAAGAGAAGAATGGACGGTAGCCAGTGTAGCTACCTATCCTGGGATGCAAGACCAGTGTAGTCAAGTCATCCTGCTGCAGGCTCATATGATATGACTTTGGAACTCAAGCTTGCTTATTGACTTTTCAACATTTGTACATACTTGCAGGCTTTTTATTTTTGTACATGCCTGAACATTTTTTTAATACTATATACAGCAGCATTTACATAAGGAGTTTTTCCTCTTGAGCCAGTAGACTATCCCTCTTTTGAAGCTTTATTGCAACCCACAACCTCCTGTCTTTAGACTTCCTTATCACTGGACGGGTTGGGGTGCACTTCCCTCCCTAGAGGAGGACGAATGTTTCCACTTGTATGCGTCTCATACTGGCAAATCTAATCCCCTCACCACTCCAACTGAGTTGAGCCATGTGAAAGGTGCAGGTGTCCAAGTTAGGTCATTATCTACAAGAGTCGTGTGTGTGCTCCGAAATACTTTACTTAGGCAGTCAAGAATCCGTTGAACCAAGTCTCGTGATCCTCAAAGAATTAAGTCAACTAGACCTGAAGTACCTCAAACCCAGTTCCTATAAGGTTCCTATTATTAGGTAGATTGTAAGGTCCAATCAAGCTCCAATCTCCGGATTTTACTTAGACTTGTCCAACTATCAAACTCAATCCGAAAAATGCGAATGCTATGTAATGCCATGCAGAAAATATTTTTGTGATGCAATTTTCAAAGATTTTGAACTTTTTATGGATTTTTAAAAAGATGATGATGATGCATGTGCATTTTTTTTTGTATTTTTCAAAAGATTTTTCAAGTGTTTTTGGATTTTAATTTTGCAGATGTTTTTGGGATTTTTCAAAACAAAAAGTTTTGGCTAAAAACTAGGTGAAAAATATGTACACGGGAGTGCTTCTTATATTTACAAGAAGTGGATTTTAAGAATTTACAGGGTAAGTGCTCAATTTTATAAGTACATAGTGGATTTTGGTGAGATGTTCATATATTCCTCAAACTTATTTGACACAAGCTTTTCAAACAATCTTTGAAAACTATAGTCCAAAATAATTTTTGCAAACATTTTTACAAACATGTACACACATTTGAAAATCATTTTGCAAAGGTTTTCCAAACAGTATATATAGATTTTTCAAAATATTTTTGCAACCATTTTTCAAACCATTTGCAAATCATTTTTCAAACATTTTATTTTACACAAAGAAAATAAAATTTTACAAGTCGCACATTTTTACAAAGGTTGAAAACATGTAACAAAACGTTTTCAAAATAGTTTTCAATAAATGTTCACAAAGATTTTCAAACTATTTTTCAAACATTTTGCAAAAAAACATTTTCCCCTGATTTATTAATCAGTAAATAAAAAGAATTTGAGGAACAAGACACCTTTTTATTACGGTTTTTAATGATTTTTAAAGAATAATTAGCCATATTATTAGGAAGATACGAAAGTACGAGTTATGCCTAAAGTATATACGTAGTATATACGACCCCCCTATACTTAGCTTGAGCTATGTCCTCATAGACCGTAGAGAAAAGAGAAGACATAACTCGTACTAAGTATAGACAAGTCTAAACAATAAAGGAATAAAGAAATGAATCAAAGAATGAACCAATGAGAAGTTGACCGTCCCCCCTATACTTAGGATCAAATAATCCTAAGTATAACAGACTGTACACAACGCATGGAGGGTCAAGGGTGGGAATGAACAGATCATACTCAGATTGTCTCCCCCTATACTTAGGGTAAGATATCCCTAAGTATAGACAAGAAGAGGAGACAATGGAGAGGATCGGAATAAATGAAAACTCGGGGTGCAAACCCCCCTATACTTAGGACAAAGTACGTCCTAAGTACAGAAAACTGACAACAAGGGGTGCACCTTTTTGATAGATAAAAAAATAGAAAAGGAAAAGAAGAAAAGAAGAAAAGAAGAAAATAGATCAACAAATGAAAGAGTGATATGAACAGATGGATCTGTACAGCGGAAGATGGAATTGATCACCATGTATGAGATGCAGATGATGTGAGTCAAAGAACACATCTCATACCAGAAGAATGGGGACAACGCCGATGGTCGACGGATCATGATCTAGATATAGCTTCAGGCGTTGACCATTGACGCGGAAGGTAGAGGAAGATGACGGTTCGGATATGTCAATATTGCCATTGTCATGTACCTTCCTAACCACATACGGACCTTTCCACTTGCTCTGTAATTTCCCTGGGAATAATTTCAGCCTGGAATCGAACAACCATACTCTCTGATCTGGCTCAAACTGTTTATGGCTGATATGCGAATCGTGCCATGTCTTCACTTTCTCCTTGTACTGTAGGCTGTTGGAAAAGGCTGTATCTCTCAGTTCTTCCAGGGCTGCCAATTCTACTCTTCTCTGTTCTCCTATACTCTCAGGATCTAACAGTAACTCAGTAACTGCCTAAAAAGATTTGTGCTTGATTTCCACCGGCAGATGGCACGGCTTGCCATAGACGAGTCGAAAGAGAGATGTCCCCAATGGATTCTTGAAAGAAGTCCGATAGGCCCACAAGACCGAGTCCAAAAGTTGTGACCAATCCTTTCGGTCTGGGCGGACAACTTTCTGCAAGATTGATTTTATCTCCCGGTTCGATACTTCGGCAAGACCATTAGTCTGAGGGTGATACGGTGTAGTGACCCGATGATCAATGCCGAACTCGTCTGCAAGGGCCCTAACCTTGTCGTTGATGAAATGAGACCCCCCGTCTAAAATCAAGACTCTAGGTACCCCGAACCGTGAAATGATATTTTTCCTCAAGAATTTGCATACGATTTTAGCATCTGCGGCTCGGGCGGGGATGGCCTCAACCCATCGGCTGACATAATCAACAACGAGCAAAATATGCTCGAATCACTGACTCTTAGGAAATGGGCCCATGAAATCAATCCCCCATGCATCAAAAACCTCACAAAAGTGGATGGGTTGCATGGGCATCATGTCTCTCTGTTCGCAGGTTCCCATTTTCTGACAGTCAGTACATCTCCTTACGAACTCATCAGAATCCTTGAAGAGAGTAGGCCACCATAGGCCGGATTGAAGCACCTTCTGTGCTGTCCTTTTTCCAGAATGATGTCCTCCTGCCTCAAGCTTGTGGCAGTATGTGAGGACGCTATGATGCTCTTCTTGAGGAATGCACCTCCTCCAGATACTGTCCCCTCCTTCATGATAAAGGACGGGATCCTCCCAATGGTAAAACTTGGCCTTCGCCAGGAAGGTCTCAAGTTTCTGCCTGGGCCAACCTTGTGGGACCGTCTTGGCAACAAGATAGTTCACAATGTCGGCGTACCATGGGAGCGAGGTGATAGCCAAGATCGCCTCATCCGGAAACGTCTCTGTGATAGGTGCGCTGGGCTCAGATTCCTCAAGATTCTCCAATCTGGAGAGATGATCCGCCACCACATTCTTAACTCTAGGCTTATCCTTAATCTCAATATCAAATTCCTGGAGCAGAAGGATCCATCTTGTCAGACGTGCTTTGGCATCCTTCATAGCCATTAAGTACTGGACGGCGGTGTGATCAGTGTAAATTGTCACTCTAGATCCGAGAATATAAGATCGATACTTATCCAAAGCAAAGACTACGACCAGCATCTCTTTCTCAGTCACAGTGTAGTTCCGCTGAGCGGCATCCAAAGTCCGGCTGGCGTAGTGAATGGCAAACAGTAAACCATCCCTCCTCTGTCCAAGCACAGCCCCAACAAAAAAATCTGAAGCATCCATCATGATCTCGAATGGGAGAGACCAATCGGGTGGCTGAAGGACAGGAGCTGAAACAACCATACTCTTGAGAGTCTCGAAAGACGCAAGACACTTGTCATTGACAATGAACTCGGTGTCTTTTGTCAGCAAATCAGTAAGCGATCGGGCAATCCGATTGAAGTCCTGAATGAACCATCGGTAGAAACCGACATGCCCCAGAAAAGACCGCAACTGGCGCAGGTTGGACAGTGGATTGAGTTTTCTGATGATATTCACCTTGGCCAGATCGACCTCCATGCCCCTGTTGGAGACGATATGACCGAGGACCGTCCCTTGAGTCACCATGAAGTGACTCTTCTCCCAAGATAAGACAAGATTGACCTCTATGCAGCGCTGAAGCACACGGTCTAGGCAGTCAAGACAAGCATCGAACTCGTCGCCATAGACTGAGAAGTCATCCATGAAGACCTCTAAACAGTCACCCACCATGTCCGAAAATATGGACAACATGCACCTTTGGAATGTCGCCGGAGCGTTACATAGACCAAAGGGCATCCGTCTGAAAGCATACGTCCCAAACAGACAGGTGAATATCATTTTCTCCTGGTCTTCGGGCGCAATGGCCACTTAATTGTATTTGGAGTACCCGTCAAGAAAACAATAGTGACTCTTCCCAGCTAGCCGCTCGATAATCTGATCAATGAATGGCAGCAGGAAATGATCCTTCTTGGTGGCCTCATTCAATCGTCTGTAGTCCACACAGACCCTCCAAGAAGTGGGTACTCGGGTAGCGATCTCCTCTCCAGACTCATTGACAACTGTCGTGATACCCGTCTTCTTGGGCACCACATGTAACATACTAACCCATTTAGAGTCGGAGATGGGGTAGATAAAATCGGCGGTCCACCACTTCAAAATTTCTTTCATGACTACATCTCGAAGATTCGGGTTCAGCCGTCGCTGGAACTCACGTGACGGCCTAGCGTCATCCTCAAGATAGATGTGGTGAGAGCACAGAGCTGGACTAATCCCCTGGAGATCAGCTATACTCCAACCTATCGTCTTACGGTTTCTTTCAAGAACCTCCATCAGACGAGATTCTTGCTCTCCAGTCAAACCTGCTGAGATAATGACCGGGTGCATATCTAGTTCACCCGCTAGGAATCTATACTTCAACGACTGCGACAGAGGTTTCAGTTCTGGACAACTGGGAGGTGGCAAATCTGGCTTCTGATATGTCTGTGTGAAGGCAACCAGGTCTGCATGGGAGAACTCTCGCTCTGCATGAATCTCTGACAAAGGACGGCTTGCTGAATCATCAATAAACTGCACTGGCTCGCACTCTGTCATGGCTGTTGGCTCAGAAGGAATCAGACACGGCAAATAGTCATCGAAATCATCCCAATCAATGTCTGAATCCGAGGGATCTGAAGAAGATGAGCAAGAATGAAAATCATCAGCACCACTCGTCCCAACACTGTTAGCCTCAGGTGTATCCTCGTCCAGGGATGTGCTCTCCCAGCTATCGACTGCCATAAGCTTTAGATATAGTGAATCTATAGGCAGGGCGAGGGTCGGTGCTACAGGATCTGTCCAGTTGGATTCATCATCTGTCATCACAAAATCACACTCCTAGTGGATGTCTAGCTCTTCCTCTGTCATCTGCGCGGCTTCGCTGGACTGCTCCGAGCATTCAAGTTCTCTGGCTCTGGTTTCCTCGATCGTCTCTATTTGTATGGTTTTGCCCTCTACGCGAAAACATATCCTCCCACAATCATGATCGGTCACCGCCTTGGCTGTGGCCGAGAATGGACGTCCGAGTATGATGGGGGCATCAGTCACCGACTCAGGGATCTCCATGTCCAACACTACGAAGTCCACGGGGAATTTTAGGCCCTGAATGGTAACGACCACGTCTTTCAATAACCCCTTCGGCCTCTTAGTCGACCTATCAACAAACTGAAGGACTGTCCTGCTCCTAAGGAGAGGACCAAACTCGAATCGGTCGAGTAAGGCTGCCGGAAGAAGGTTGATTGAAGAGCCGCTGTCTAACAGAGTACAATCAAACTGCTGCTCCTGAATCTCGCATCTGACATAGGGAGCTCCTGGTCTGGTCTCTTGGCTGGCAGTTTGTTTTGAATGGTGCAGCAAGTGTCATGGGTGAGCATATAGATCTGATCTCTGTACCTCTTTTTTCTTGCGGACAGTAGTTGTCTCTTTTAAATTCTTTTTGAAGAAGGGGATATGCTCAATTGCTTCCTGTAGAGTCAGCTGAATGTGGAATATGTCAATCATTTGGTTGCTGAACTCTACCTGCTGATTCTTTTTTGGATTTTCTTTTTTATTCTCCTTCGCTCAGCGGAGTGCTGCTGGGAAGGGGATGGTAGGGGCCTCCTCAGATGGAGGACTAGGAATAGGTCCCTGTGCCTGTGAAGGAATGAAATCCATACAATCATCATCATTCAACACATATGGATCCGCAATGTGAACAGAAACCTTTCCTTTATTCATATTTTTGTTTTTCTTTTTGTTACCACAGTCCATAAATACAAAAGGTGGTAACATCACAAATGGGGGCTCAACAAAAGTAGATGTGGTGGCCTCAGTACCACCACTGGTACCTGTCTTCACGGCATCAGCACCGCGCTCTGGCTCGACATCCAAAATGGTGGCATCAACACCACCGTCTGCATCTGCTCTCACGACGGCCTCAGTACCGTCATCTGGATCTCCATCATTGGTGGCCTCAGCACCACCGTCTTCAACATCATCATTAGCGGCATCGGCACCGCTACTCTGCTCCTCTGGCGCTCCTGGTTCAGCTGGTGGTTGTCGCTCAGAAGAGGCGCCGCCTGCTGGCATCCTACCGGTCCTGGTAGTCACAAAATCAGCATCATACAAAGAATAAGACATGTCACTCAAATAGTCACTAGGAGAGGTATCCTCTGTAAACTCTACCTGCTCAGACTTCCTTTTCAGATTGTTTGGGTTAGGTTCAATCTGAGCAGGTATGGCGGCCTTGCCTTTGATTATTTCCCTCATCTCATACCGGAATTCATCCATTTCTTGCCTGAAGGATGCTCGCTGTTCGGAGAGCAAGTGGGCAAGATCATCGAGAGCTGGGTTCTCAAAAACTGGGGCTTGAGAATCGGATGGGTTCCCTTGCGGGAAATGAGGCTGCTGCTGCTGTGGTTGCTGGTATGGATAGTTCTGGGTCGGCTAGGAATAAGATTGATGAGGCTGCTGACGTTGCCTCCACTGCTGTCCCTGATAGGCGGGACGAGGACCACTCTGGTATTGCTGCTGATGGGCGTATTGGGGCTGCTGCTGTTGTTGCTGGCTGCTCTGCTGTCCTTGAGCATGATTCTGTTGTTGGGATGAGGAGCCACCGTTGCCCCAACGGAATCCTGGGTGATCGCGACGAATCCCAGGCTGAGGGTAGCGGTCGTACCAAATCCCATTGACTTCCATCAATGGTTCCTGCTCAAAGGAGGGTGGAGGAAGAAATGCCAGTGGCTGCTCCGGCTGATAGACCACCATCTGAGTGTTTGGAGATGGCGGCTGTGCTGGGTAGTACTATAGCAGTGGAATCGGCTCTGCCTGTATATGGTTGACCTGGCGGTACGAGGTAGAGGGTTGGTTGGAACTGCTACTGCTGGGGTCAGCCCGTGACCTGGGAGGTTGCTGAGAAGAAGTTTGTGCCTTCTGGACGCAAAGGATCTGCGTCTTTAGGTCACTCATCGTCTTGGCAATTTGGTCCATCTGGGCCATGCCTTGCATCTGTTTCTTCTCGAGGATCTTGAGACGGTTCAGTTTCTCACTAATGATGCCCATGTCGGCTACGGCTGATTCGGCTTGGGCTGCGGCTACCGACGATGTGTTAGGACTGGCATCGATGCGAGTGATCCTCTGGAATGATCCCGCTCCTTGCGGGGTCTTCTGCTGCGTGTAGGCACGGGCTTGGGCCATCACGGTTGAATTCTCTGCCATGCCCTCGTAAATGACCCAAACGTCGTCTTCACCTTTGGAAAAGTATGACCCACCGCAAGAGGCGTTCACTAGCCCCTGCAGCTCCGGTGTCAGCCCACAAAAGAAGCTCTGAACTAGATTGGGCTTGGAGATATCGTGATGTGGACACCGATCAATGAGCTCTCGGAATCGATCCCAAGCTTCATGGAATTGTTCATTCGGGATCATGACAAAGTTGCTTATCATAGCTCTGGCTGCATTAGTCCGGCCGAGAGGGTAGTATTTCTTCAAATACGCAGTCCGGAGATCTGCCCATGTGTCGATAAATCGCCCCAAGTGTTTGAGCCAATATGCGGCTCTGTCAACCAAGGAGAACGGGAAGGCGATCATCTTAATCGTGTCCTCAGTCATCAGCCTGTCATGTATGGTACTGCAGATCATTTCGAACTCTTGGAGGTGGAGGTGTGGCTCTTCGGTCGGCAACCCATGGAATTTGGGTAGAAGCTGAATGGTATGGGGCCGAAGCTCGAAATCTCCATGGATAGGAGGGAGTCTGATCCAACGATGAGTGAGGGATGCGGCTGGGTTGTGCAATTCCCCCATGATAGTCTGTGGCGGTCTCTAAGCGTCGGGATCACCTCCTCCTCCATCAGGTCCTCCTCCTCCTCCACCGCCGCCACCGCCCCCAGGTCGGTTTTCTCTCATCTTGCTATTTCTCTCTTGAGATCACCCATGAAGGTACCCTGGATACGAATCTGCTTCTGCATGGTCTCCAGGGATGCGAGAAGTGAATTGTTGATGGCACCTTGATCAATGAAGTATGGAGGGTGCTCATGGTCATCTGGATACCCGCCTCTGTCAGCCATCTCGAGATTCTCTGAAAAAGCAAAAGAGGCCATCTCAGGTGCTGTCGAATGCCCTGAACTCTGTGATGCAGTAAATTCTGACACTCTTGGACTGATGGAAGGAGAATGAGAAGGGTGGTCGAGGGGGAACAGGGTGGAGGTAAACTCAGGCTCGGAGAGCAGACTCTCCGAGGTTGTCCTAGATGAACGAGGAGGAGTGCTGGATAGCGGTGCCGACAGAGTCTGCCTAAGAGATCTCCGTCACATCATCTTGATTATTGGGAAGAGCAGGGTGGATGCAGAAGAAGAAGGAAGTAATGAGGGAGATGCAAAATTGCGCACAATTGTGCTGTGTTTTTGATCTTGACCTAAATAGAACTAGCAATCAAATACAAAGCAGGGGTGAGTTCACCAACTCAACATATGAAGCCGTGAAGGTTCGACTTTTATCTTGTCGGTTTTAGCTTGAATTCAGGAATTAATCTTTTCACGAGTCTTTAGAGCAAGAGAGTACTGCCGGAAAAGTGTTCCCGTACTTGTCCTCCTCCTGTGTAACCTGTAGCTTGCGCTTTTTAAGGTCCTTGTAACCCTTCCTGGATCCCTACTCAGCCAAAGAATAAGAGGGAGGAAGCCGATAGGCGAAACCGATACTTCGGATCTCGCTCACAATGGAATCACCCGTGAGCGTGCAAGATCCTACTCGGATGCAGACGGTGAGACAGACACACCCGTGAAGACGTGGCCTATACTCGGTACTTCGGACAAGGTTGATGCTCACACAATAGTGAGTCACCAATAGCGACCAAGCCCTACTCGCCTACGTACGATAGTAGCGCCAATACTTCGGAAATCTAGGCGATACACAAGGCAGCCACAAGCTGGGATTTGGGTTCTAATCCTTACGAAGCACTCTACTCACTTGGAAGGAGACCTTCCCATGCAACCTGAATACAAGTGAGGGTGTTGCTCTCCCCAATCAATGAATCCAATTACCGGTTTTATTTTTAGTCAAGGTTTTCTTAGCAGTCCCTTTTATATTTTTTTGATGTTATCGCTTCTTTTGAGTTGATTCAAACAAGCGCCTAACGATTTTTGTATTTTCTTGATCCTACTTTGTCCAAAAACAGAGGGAGAGTAGAGTCGGAAAAGACGATGCAAGTCGACACCAAGGTGGAAATCTCACCTTTGTGCCTAAACGATGGATGCAAAGTAAGAAGACTTACAGCGAATCCCAGCTCTCTCCATGCGGGATGCAAAGCAGAAATTTATAAACCTATACTACATGACGGTATGCAATGCGGAAATCATCCTAAGATATGCAACTGCTAGCGTGAAGAACCACAAGCTAACCACTAATCTCCAATCCTAATGTCCGGTCTAGGCTCACCCCTTCTTGTCTCGACACATCGAGTTTAGGAGAAGCGCTTGGCGGGATGAGCTCACGGTGCGTGGATAGAATACTAATGACTAACTGTTTAATTAAACTAAGTCCAAAGATGATCTATAGGAGCATGCAAAGGTTATTAGTGTGTTTGGACCTAATCTAATCGAACAAGCAAGCCTAAAGCTAAGGGCTCAATCCACAAAAGAAATTGAAATGAAAACAAAACCGGAAAATGGCAATCGAAAAACGCGATGAAAACCGCGGTGAGACCCCGGGTGAACAAACACCCGGAAATTAGGCCCGGTGTCTGAGAGTCTAAGTCCTGTATTATTACAAATTATGAATCACTCTCTCACAAAATAAAATGCAAGCTAACTAAACACTCTCTCACTCCTCCTGCTCTCTCCTGCCGGCTTGGCTTAAGAAAAGCCGGCTCCGCCTCACATGGTTGCTTCGGATCCCCTAGGTAATCCGCCTCGCTCCGCGGTCCCTCGCAAGAAGACAAGAAAAATAGTGGTCAGAAAAGCTCAACAAGATATATCAAAAATGCAAGAGAGATAAAATAAAGCAATCGTAGACAAACAACACAATCAAACAAAATAGTGAACTACTCGCTGTTGCTCCCCGGCAGCGGCGCCATTTGATTTAGCCAGAATTCACGGAGTCTAAAATGATGTCTCACACAAGGCGGAGACAACCGAGGTCGCTGCGGTGACCCGCAATGAATCCTGGACTAAAATCAACAATTAACCCACACTATATATATCAAGCAATGACAAGCAATGTGAAGTTAAAATTTATTTTTAACTCTACATAAATGGTGTATAGCAAGCAAGTACGTAGAGAGTTCGAACACAGGGAGCAAGTAGGGTAGATGCACAAGTGTGTGTGTGAGTGAAAGTGAAGTGATGTCTACACTATGCAAGCAAATATTGTTGTGGGTTTTTAATTTTTTTTTAATTTTTTTAATTTTTAGTTCTGTATTTTGGTTTTTAATTTTCTGATTTTTATAATTTTATAATTTATATTTTTTTTATTTTTCAATATTGGAATATATAGACAAGGTAATAAAAGAGGTGCTACAATATTTATAAAAATATGCAAAAAATAGCCAAAAATTCAGGAATAAAATCTTTTTGGTATTTTTATTATTTTTTACCATTTTTGTGATTTTTGGGTATTTTTCCAAATGTTTTTGGTATTTTTAAATAGCAAAATAAAGCAAAACAGGGGGTTAGCTATTGGCTGGGGGTAAAAATGGAAACTAAAAATGTTAAACAACCACAAAATTTTTCGAAACTATTTTTAAAATAAAGATACTAAAAATAAGAAACTACGGAAGTTGAGTTTGCATTTATTAGAATTTTCTATAATTTTCTAGATTTTTTTAAGTTTTTAGGTATTTTCTAATTTTTAGGGCTTTTCTTTTGAAATTTTTAGTGATTTTTGGACTGACACTAAAGTAGGTTAAAATAGATAGTAGGGATTTTTTTGGAATTTTTCGAGGTATTGTAAATTTTTTTGGCATTTTCTAAGCTAGACAGTAGGCAAAAAGCAAGTTTTTAATTTTTAATAAATATAAAAATGCAATAAAATCAAAAATTAAAAATATGGCGTGTAAGTGCAAGTGAACAAGAGCTTAACTTGATTTTTTGAGAATTTTTGGAATTAAAATGATGCCCTAATTAAATAGATCAAGCAAGCAAAAATGTCACAGCCTGGCAGGGGTATAAGTGCAATTATCAAAACATCCAGGGGCATACATGCAATTTTTCACAAAACTTAACACTGGATATTTAATTTTAAGGACCAAATACAAAATACCAGACCCGTAGGGGTGTCGGCGCAAAATGTCCACCAGGGCGCGTGACTTGCACGCGCCTTGTAGGGACTGAAACACAATTTCAACAAAGCCCAAGGGCTTACATGAAATTATCCCAAAAGGTTAACACTTAAACTACAAGTTCTGGTATTAAAATGAAATAAACCAAAGGCTGAGGGCCTCGATGCAAAATGCCCACACCTCACGTGAACAGGTCACGTGAGGTGACGTGGCAGAGGACCTATGTGTAAATAAAATAAGTACAAGGGTTTACATGCAAATATTACAAAACTTTTACACTACATATGAATGTTTGTGGACTAAATAGTAAATACAAAATGCGCAGGAGTTAAGGTGCAAAATACCCCTTGCGCGCGATCCAACGGCGAAGACTATGCCACTTATCCACGTGGCGAGCGACGGACGACCGATGACGCTTCGACGATGCACGGCTGAGATTAGATCTTCCTCGAACGATCGGATGGTGAAGGCGAGGGAGGATCAGATGGATGCTGTGCGATCTGGAGATTCTCCACGATCCAACGGTGCGGAGGCTAAGACCAAGAACATCGAAGAACACTAGCGAGGGCGAGCTTCTTCGCCCGAGATCTCCGGTCTCCGATGGCGGTTGAGCTTCAAAATGGACGTGGAGACTCCTGGAGGTCTGCTCTTCCTCCTGGGGGCTTCAAAAGACCACGGCGAAGGCCGAGGTGCTCGCTGGCGGTCGGCGGAGCTGGAGAGCTTCGCGAACTCCGGCGAGGCTCCAAAATGGCCTCCAGGCGCGAATGAACTTTCTTTGACCTGCAAAAAGGGTTAGGAGGTCCAGGGCAAACTGCCTGGACCTTAGGGATGCGGAATCGATGCGAAATGCGATGTGGCGGTGATTGGCCGGAGGTGCGCTTCGGCCAAGATGGAGGATTGGTTGATTCGAGCGATGAACCTTAAGTATTTTTGAGGGCTTTTAATCCTAGAACTAACAGGAATAAAATGCGAATGAGAAATAAGAGGAAGGGGGTCCTCAATGGTCGGAGCCAGAGGAAATGAGGTACCTCGACCGCCGGAGTTGGGGGAGGTGGTGGAGACGCCTCCGACCTCGTACGCCTTGGCCGAGGGGCTCACGGTGGAGCTGTCACCTCCAAGAATCCACAGAGCACAAGAGAGGCGATGAGGGGTGGACCGAAGGGACTTGAATTCGAATGGAAAGTGGAGGGCGCCATATATTTGGTTTGACCCCATGACCAAGGTGCTCCAAAGATCGAGCCAGATCTGGTGAATCGATGGCTTTGTCCCCCAAAAAACGCAAGGGCGTGATAGACCAAGAATCGAGAGACAAAAGTCATGAAGGACTCGATCTCAAAAAGTGCAAGATGGAGGCTAGAAAAATCGACAAAATGGGGGTCAAACCAAGGTCCGACAGCAGCGACAGTGCCTAGGGTAGACAGTTGACCGAGGTCAACTGTGACTGCCCCCTGGTTGGTCCATTTGGACCAACCAGGAGAAAGGTCCTAAAAAAGATTTAGAAAATAGAGTAAAAATCGAAAATGATTTTATTAAATTAAGGTTATAAAACGAAAAATATGTATTATTTTATGTAGTATTTTATTCTGATTTTTAATTTTTTTATGGAATATATTTTTATAAGTTACCTATTATGCCCCTTATAGGTATATTACCTATGTATTTTAGTATTTTATTTGATATTTTTAATTTCTTTAATTCTATTTATTATTTTATAAATTTATATAATACTTTTATACACTTAGAAATATTTTTATTTTATTTTTCTGATGTGTTTTGTATTTTAAATAAAATATAAGTATGTAATGTATATGTATGTATACAGGTATAATACCTATGTATTTTATATACATGTATTTTTATTTTGAGTTTTCTTTGCATTTTTATTCTGATTTTAATCTACATTATTATTATAAGTAATATTTACAAAATTATAAAAATATAAAAATACAAGAATAATGAATAAATAATAAATTGAATAATTTACTCTGTACAAATATACAATGAGGGTCCAAAACTCAACTTTCAAACCGTAGCGCCGCCAAATGCGAAACCATCACCATTAAATAGATTATTTTATTCTATATACAATTACAGGTGAGTTTGCTGCATTTGGAGTTTTCAGTTGTGAGATATGGGTCTGAGAAGTTGGGATTCTGGATTTTTATTCAGACCATAACTTTTTATCTGTACATTATTTTTGAGTGAAATTAATTTTGTATTTTTCTTTATAAAATTATCTACAACTTTCATGTACAAAGTTTCTTTATTTGATGCATAAAAAGTGGAACCAAAAATAGGCCCCAAAATGAATAAGGAATGAATTAAAAGGTTTAGGTATTTGACCCTTATCTCCCCCTACTTTATTCCTTGTCGACCTATTCATCAAGATGCCTAGGTCTCGGGGTTTTGGGTCATAAAATATTTACAATATTTTATTCTTTTTCTTTTCTTTATTTATTCTATAATTTTGGCTTTAATTACAATATTGTATACACTATTTACAGGTACATGCATGAATGTTAATATGCTCTATTTAATGATATTTACATGCATTTGCTAGGGTTTTTGATGCCAAAATGATAGAATAAAGTTGATGAAATGTGGATTCATCATCATGCTGCACCTTGTATATAGTTCAAAAAAAAGAAGAAGAAAAAAATGCAAAAACTCCAAAAAAATCAGACATGTCCAAAAAAAATACCTGTCGGAGTATGTATATTAGTAAAGAAAATGCAGCTGTATGACTTGGTTACACTGGTCCGGCATCACGGGATAGGTAGCTATACTGGATATCGTCCATTCTTTTCTCCACCCCTCCTCTTGAGCTGGTCGCACTTGAACTTAGAAGGGAATACCCCGCTCCTCGAGGAAAGAGTTACTGGACCGGGTAATTAGAGTTACCTTGTTAGATAAGGCTGGTTCTGAGCCATTTCTGATGTGGAGAGCTATTTTACACTTACACAGTACAAGTGAGAATCATAGTCATCAGAAATTTGCGTTTGAGGATTTGTTCTGACCTGACTATTAAGGAGTCTTGAATAGAAGATTTGTGGAACTTGAAGTCTGTTAGGTTTTAAGTTCAGATCCCAATAAGGTTCCGCCACACAATTAATCCAAAGGTCGAGTCAAACTCCATTTTTAACTTTTGTTCATGACCTTGATATGGAACTCAAAATCATTTCACTCTTGCATTTCATTTTAGTTGCTCGGGGACGAGCAAGGTTTAAGTATAGGGGGTTGATGAATCCATGATTCATCACTCTAAAAGTTGAGAATAGAGTCTTGTTCCCGAGTAAATAGCAGCATATTTCCCCTTATCTTGCATAATTAGCATTCATGCATGCATTGATAATATCTGCATTTTATCATTCATATTTGCATTAAATAAGAAGCCAAATTCACTTGTAAATATTCACTTGTATAGTATCCAAATTCACCTTTTTATTTATATTTTATACTATCTCCGAATCCAATAAAACCAACTCTATAGTGTATATATTACTAACACTAATTAAAGAAAAATATCAAAAAAATACTAACTTGTAAAATTGACCAATAAAACCTCAATCCAAGTTTGAGACTATGAGCCTTAAAATGCGCATATCTCTCTCATACAGTGTCCGATCTATGTCTACTCACTTTTAAAGTAATATACATTCAAAGACCTTCGAAACAAGACCAATTTCATCAAAATCGGAGCTCGTATGCAAAACTTGGGTTTTGGGCTCCTTTTGTATATTGTATATATTGACCAAAATGCCCCTGTATTTTATCATTTTATTTTCTTAATTATTAAAAATCCAAAAAAAATAGATTAAGTTGTAAATATTCTTTTTATATTTTCTCTATTTTTATTTTGCTTTTTCTCTTCCTTAAAAATGACAATTTTTTTTACAAAAGATAAAATGCGGTATTTTATACCTATTAGAAACCACCCAAAAATATACTTTGTACATAAGACTTCTTTTGATTTTTGGCCCTTCACAAAAGTTGTAGATCTCGTAGAGACGAGTAACTTTCATGTTGACCACTTTTTGATTTAATCCTTTTTGTTATTTCTTTTTGATTTTTGTTTACATTTAATTTTTGATTTTTTTGGAGAGACATGTGGCAGCTCCTGGAGCCGCCACATGTCACCCCTTTATTTTATTTATTTTCGGATTTATTTTATTATTTTCGGATTTTATTATTATTATTTTTATTATCACTATTTTAATTATTGTTATTTTAAGTAGCCTACTTATTTTACTCATATTTTATTATATTTCCTCTCCCTTTTACTTCTTCCTTTCTTATTCCCCACTTCAAGCCACATCTTCTCCACTTCCTCCACCATTTTCTCCACTCTCTCCATCTCTTCTCTAACTCCCTCCTCCTCTTTATATGCTCCTCTCCTCCTTCATTCATCCCCATCCGCCATTATCGACAGAAAAGAGAGAGAGAGAGCTCCGGATATCTGTAGGTGACAGCTACCGAGAACCATCGTCGATCGACGACCTCTGATCACAGCGAGATCCGAAGGTTCCCAACCTTCGTCACTCCTCCTTCTTGGAAGAGCTGTACCTTCTCGGTGCCTCGTCGGGCATTGATCGAAGCGACAACCGGAAGCCGCACACCATGACTCCACTTTCGGCGAATCACAAGTAAGTACCCCTCTTCTTGTCCTTGTCAATTTTCTTTATCTAACAATTTTTTCCCTTGTTGTTCACCAAACACCATCACACATAAATCACATCATTCACCACTATTTCTATCTTATTTCTACTACTGTTTGCTGTTTACAAAGAAAATATTAAAAAATTACAAAACAAAATTTAAAAAAAAACAAAAAAATCACAGGTTCTGCACGGCCGCCCTCCTCCATCCCAGCTGCACCCTCTGTCGTGCGTGCTGGGCGCCGCCCCACCGACACCTCCACCGCGACAATGGCAACCGCAGCACCGCACCACCTAGCCGGTCGCGCCCCCGAACCTTCCAGCCACAGTTGCACCAGCACCTCCCGCCGACCGTGTCACCAACGCGACCCCCGCACACGTGCCCCAACACGTCCCCATGTCCAGACCAGCGGCCATCCTCCTCTAGCTGCGTGGTGCACGTCGCCCCCTGCCGTCCACGGGCAAAACCCCAGGCCGCGCCGCCCTTCGCCAGTCGCAACACTGGCCAGACCCGTGGTCGGCCATAATCTGCCACCTCCCATCGCCGTGAAGCTCCAAGGTGCACCCAGCCAGCGCCATCCCGCGCACAGCCGCCCCCCTCTCCACTGAGCGGCGCCGGCCTCTTCCTCACATGCGCGCTCTGCCTGCCACCGCGCAGCCGTGCGCTGCCTCCGTCGACGCCAGCACCTCTCGACCTCGCCGCGGCGCACCACCACGGCCCGCCTCCTCCTCCTGTCGCGCACGCGGCCTGGACGCACGCCCTCGACGCCGCGACTCCGCCAAGCGGCATCTCCCGCGCCTGCCGGCGCCTCCCCTCGCGCGCCTCCGCAGGCACGCCGCCGTTTGCACCACCCGCCGAGCGTGTCTCCCACGCCTCCGCCGCCCTCCAAACTTGCCCTAGCGCAAGAAAGAAGGTCGATTATCCTTTTTTTAATGTTTTATTCTTTTTGTGAAAATTGCAGTCTTTGTCCTCTAGGTTTCTTAATTTGCAGAAGTGCTCGTTAGCACATTTCTTTTCATTCAATTTCAGTTGCTATTATTGTATTAACACCCCTGAGTTTGAGAATTAATTTGGACAGTCATTTTGCATCATTTTTTATCAAAAAAATAGCATTTTATAGAGCAACTAATTCTTTATCTTATGGGTATTTATTTATATTTTTGTGAGCATTAAATTATTTATAAAAATTCAGAGATTGAAAATCAGTGATATTTTACCCATTTAAGCTTTGAAATTCACACGTATTTATTTTTTGCTCCAAAAATTACGAAAAAATTGTGAATAGTGCCTCTAATTGCTCTTTAATTTCAATCCAAATTGGTTTAATTCAGAATTGTTTTGTGCATAGAATAAATTCTAGAGTGATTTCTGTAGGATTCCTGATTAAAATATCTACTTGAGATAAATAGCTCTCTAGATAATTCGGTCTTGTGGATTAATTAGGAATTAAATACTAGCAATCGCTCTATTTTCAGTAAAAAAATTCATAAAAAATCATAAAGTATTAGAAAATTCTAAAAAAATAGTGTAGCTTCATTTCATCATGTTTATCTTCCACTAAATTTTTCATAATTTTTGCATATCATTTGCATGAAAAATTGCATAAAAACCCTAAAAAAGTTTGCATTTTTCATTTGTGCATTTTAAACCCAAAAATTTCAAAAAAATACATTTTGCATCCATTTATGGATTAGGTTTTCAAGAAAAATATCACTTGGCTGATTTGAATTAATTTCACATTAAAATTAAATTTAGCTAAGTCAGTTCTTTTCCTATTAACTTAATCCAATTCATATTCTGCATTTGTCATTTTTATTGCATTAAAAAATACCAAAAAATCCCACTAGGAAAACCACAATCTAATACCTCTAACTTGATCCCGAGTTGTTCCTTTGCCTCCTTGAGTCGACCCTGGGGCTTGCCCAGGCTAAATAAACATAAAACCGTGCTTAATTTCATTAGACGATTATTCGATTTGTGCGATTATTTTTGATAGATCCGGATTTATCCGACTGCAACGAAAATGTCAGTCCGACACATTAAAAGGGTAGATCACCGGACTCGTCACCGTGGTAGTGCATGGCGACAAGATGGTGGTGGTGCCGCCTCCATCTACCACACGACGATCCCACTTGCTAGCACCCAATCCAAGATAGGTTTGATCACCCTCATGGAGCAGAACCAGAGGATGATGCGTATGAGGAGGCTGCGATATGTGAGTTCGAAACAAGATGGGAGGTGGTGAATTATGCAATATACAATTATCACACTAACAATATCTAATTAAAAAATAATTCACAAACAACATAGACAAAAGAGTAACAAACCACAAAGACATAAAGACTTCTACGCGGTGAAAACCTCGACCCAAAATGCTGTTCTAGGTATCCCCTTCTCTCTCTCTCTCGACGAAGCCTATTTCCACTATTTCAGCACTAGTTTAACCTGAGAGTAGCAAAATCTCTTGTACAACCTGTATTATTCCTTGAAAAACTCCCAAAGGAAGATTTTATCTCTCACAGAGAAGGGAATCCGCAACTCGGGTACCTAAACAAAAATACTAAACATAATATAATTAAACAATGAAACTTGAATTCACAAGCCTATAGACTTTAAGAGTTGAATATGCTCGAGGATCATGAAGATGATTGCAGTTGAGCAGACAGTACACAAACAACTTCAGTAGCTAGAAAGCTTTGGATTGAAGACAACTAGAGAGTGCATAAATGCTATAAGAACTCGAATATCACACAAAATAACCGCTCTTTCTTTTATTTTAAGAGTAGAGGATGTTTCTCTTGGTTGTGTATCTCAAACAATGAGCCATAGAGCCTGTTATATAGGGATGGCCTCAAAAGAGTCATTGGTATCAAGAATTGGAAAGTCCAACATTTTGATTTTCAAAATTCATGAAATGACTGATCCTAGAAACAAGATGATCGATCAGATCACAAAAGTGATCGATCAGATTTGACCATTGGTCTGAAATTTAAAAAGGGTGACTGATCATGGTCAAAAGGATGATCGATCATGAGAAACAAAATGGTTAATCAAGGGTGATCGATCATGAGTGTATATGTGATCGATCATATGCCCAAAAAATCGATTATGTGATATTGATGATTTTGACTTAAGTTTGCTTGCTGATCAAGAATATGCAAAAACTATAAGACTGTTTTAGCATTAAATAAAAATTATGTAATATGTTAGATCAGTATCCAAAGTCTTTAAAACTTGAGCTTTTCAAATTGAGTCTTTCTTTATTTCGTTCGTCAAACTGATTCTAAATCTTGAACCTTCAAGCTGAGTCTTTTAGAATCACTTTTAGGCTGAGTCAACTTCTAACTTTTCTACACTTTCAACAAAGAGATTCTACGGGCTTCTACCTGAAAAGTTAATCAAGCTAGAAAACAAATATGCAACTGGATCATTAACAAAATCTAAATCACTAACAATCTCTCCCTTTTTTATTAATGATAGAACTTTATATTTATTTTTAATGCTTTCAACTATAATTGTTTTTATCAGACTCCATGTATTAATTCCCCCTTTGTTTTTGCTTTTAATCTCTCCCTCTTTTTGTTAAACTTTATTGCCTTTTGCTTTCAAGAAATATCTCCCCTTTTGTCATTATCAAAAAGATGTTATCAGTAAACTTCTCCCCCTGTCTTAAAGAGTTCTTGCTCCTTTTTTTAAAAAATCTTTATTTTTTAAAAACGTGTAGGATAAGTCACTAGGTTGGCATAAACCTAAGTATCTTTTGAGATTAGCAAATTTGTCAAGATTTAAGTGTTTGGTAAATATATCAGCAAGTTGATCTTCCGTGTTTACAAAGTTTAAGGAAATTTCTCCTTTTAGAACACAGTCTCTTAGGAAGTAATGTCAAATGTTAATGTGTTTAGTCCTAGAGTGTAATACACGATTCTTAGAAAGATTTATAACACATATTATCACAAAGAATTTTAACTTTTTCAAACTTCAAATCAAAGTCATTTAAGGTCTACTTCATGCACAATATATGCAAACATGCAAGACAAGAAGATATGTATTTAGCTTCTGTTGTTGATGGTGCTACACAATTTTGCTTCTTAAAGAACCAAGAGACCAACGCATTTCCGAGGAAATGATGCATCCCGCTAGTACTCTTCTTATCACTTCTACTTCCAACATAATCAACATCCCTATAAGATTTTAAATCAAGGTGTGGAAATCTTGGGTAAAAGAAGCTATAATTATAAGTATCTTTCAAGTATTTTAAGATCCTTTTTGCAACTTTTAAGTGACTTTATTTATGGATCAATTGGAACCTAGCACACAAACAATTACTAAAAAGTATGTCTAGTCTACTAGCTGTAATATACAACATTAAACCAATCATACCTTTGTATGGAGTCGCATCAATATCTTTACCTACATCAAGCCAAGCTTGAGCGCGATGTCTTCCCTTTTGTACTCTCCATCCCGAATCTTTGGAGAAGATCCTGAGTATACTTTGTTTGACTTATTAAGATCCCATGTGGCAGTTGTTGAATTTGCAAGCCTATAAAGAAACCGAGTTCTCCCATGAGATTCATTTCAAACTCCTCCTGCATCAACTTAGCAAAATCTCCACACAAGTCTTCATTAGTAGCTCAGAAAATAATATCATCATATATCTGAACTATTAAAAGATAATTAAAATTCTACTAATCAAAGTTGAGTCTACTTTTTCAATTTCAAATTTAGCAGATAACAAAAAGATTTTAATCTATCATACCATGCTCTTGGTACTTGTTTTAATCCATATAAAGTTTTATTCAACTTCTAAACAAAATTAGGTTTATCTTTATCAACAAAACTAGGTGGTTGTTTAACAAAAAAGTATTCTTTCAGATAGCCATTAAGAAAAACACTTTTACATCTATTTGATAAAGTTTTATATCTAAGTGTGCAACATACACAAGTAGCATTCTAATTGATTCTAGTCTGGAACATGTGCATAGATTTCATCAAAGTCTATACCTTCATGTTGTTTGTAACCTTGTGCAACTAGTCTAGCTTTGTTCCTAATTACTTAACCTTCATCATTTGATTTATTTCTATAAACCCATTTAGTACCAATTGTTGAGGTATTTTCTAGTTTAGGTACAAGTTCCCAAACTCCATTTCTTGTGAGTTAAATTCTTCTTTCATTGCTATTATCCATGATTCATCTTTTTGTGCATCTTCTACTTTATTAGGTTCAATTTGTGACACATATGTTGGACATGCGAGCCCACGACGAGCCATTATGCAATAAATGTTATTGCAAATATCATTCCCTGATCTGAAATGAAGAATAACTAATTTGCGTAATAGGTCCCTCTGTACAATTAGGGTTATGTACCATGGCCATCTTAATAATCATACAGATGTTGATTCAATAATTGAATCATAGAGGTTGGTGTTTGGATGAATATCTAAGGAGTTAGATTGAGGACTCATCAAGCACCGACAAATGATTGTTAAGAGATGATCTCCAGCCTGAGTAGGAGATGGCAATCCTCATTTGGCTGATATCCGACTGACCTCTTGATGCAGGTCCTCTGCATGGGAATAGAAATTCGGAGGTGTTGGATTAGTCAGGTCAAAGAGTTGACTTAATAAGATTGTGATAATTAAAGTCCTATGTCGAATACTGTCACGATATAGGCACACATCCTCTGACCGGAGACAGACGTATTACTATATGTCTGAGTATGTACATTTGGCAGACCAATAAGTTGATGACCTAACCAAGGTCTATACACCGACGAGCTGGTGTGCATATAAGGGCATATGAGTAATACGATCTCTCAAAGGGATCATACATGTTTACTTCTGAACCGGAAGACATGATCTCACTCATGAGATATTGGGATCGATAAATTCCATGCATGGTCATCTCGCTTATGAAGCTTGACAGAATTTAGAGGTATGATATACACGCTTCGAGAAAGCATATGATCGATACAAAATCCCAATGATCAAATGAGAACCTTAATGATAAAACCCTAAAGGTGACAGTCTAAAAGAGATCTATAACTTTTGGTTTATTAGAAGGTCTTCCAGTATGCAGGATGTATAGATATTGAGAAAACCTAAGGGTGATGTGATCATAAACAATTGTATAACCATGATACTTCCATTCCTAGGGAGTGATGAAACAGGTTTGGATTTTAGTGACTCCTCTCAGTAGAGAAGTAACTTGATCTTAGTCCAAGTGTTGGACATTGATCTGAATGAGATTCAGATGCAATGAGAAGATTAGGTTTACGGACTTGATTTAATTAAGCATCTATGGGAGGTCCGTGAGATCTGGATTTGAGATGTGATCTCAATATCCAAGTCGCTATACGTGGAACAATACAATTGCCCCGTCCTTATCTCCAAGTACCTACGGAGAATATGATTCCATTGTTGAAAACATAGAGAAATAGATAATTAAATGTGAATTAATTATCATTAATAATGTGAATTTGATTCACATTATATTGGAGAATGAGAATGGTTATCCAATATAATTAAATGCGATTTAATTATTGTGGATAAGTATAATATGGATAAAAGTATCCATATTATTCATAATATGTTATAAATATGATTTATAATATATTAGAGAGAGTTTGCTATGATTTGTATTTATTGGTTAAATATTGATGTGAATTGGATTCACATTTGATAATTAATTGAAAATATAAATCACCTTTTATTTTGGGTTGTGAATTTGATTCACAAATTTCTAATGGCAAGATTGCAATATTCACAAAATAATTATGAATTATTTTTGGTGAATAATTTGCAACAATTGTAGTTGCAAAACATGGAGATAATTAAGGAATAATAGAGATTACATGTAATCTCCACTCCCATTGATTATAGGAGTGACGACCACCAATTCCAACAAGGAAAAAGGTGGTCGTCCACTCTATTACATAGAGAGGAAGCTTCCTTTGCATTATCTCCATGTTTAACTGATTTAATTTATCGAATTAAATCATATTGAATTTATCAATATAGATTTAATCTAAATTAAATTAATTGTTGTTTTATTTTACAACAAGATCTTGGCCATTGAAAGAAACACAAATCAATCTCGTCCATTGATTTTGTGTAGTCCATGGATCCCCAAAATACTATATAAGAAGAGACACCCCATGCTCTACAACAAGTTGTGCAACAACTCTCTCCTCTCTCTCTCATTCTCACGTGCCCTCTTCCTCCTCTCTCTTTGGGTGGCCGTCCACCCTAGCCCTAGAAGGAAGAAGGTCCTCGTCTTCGCATTGCGTTGTGCTTCGAAAACTCTCGATACTCCATCTTCTTTGATGCTTCTTGCCTGCGAAGAAGACATATGATCTCGTGTGACGAGATCAGGAGTTCCCTTGTTTGGACAACTACTTGGACTGTTAGATCCCCGCGACTCATCCCCCCGCTCGCAAGCGTCTCCTCCAAAGGTCGGACTTGAGACAGGAGGCTTCTTCTCTTAGAAGCTCGATCGCAACCACGCTACAACATGTATTCCTATATCTACTATGTGGTTAGATGAAACGATTCATAAATGGTTTATGGATCATGTGGTTTCATCATTTAAATTCTGCTGCACCGAGCAACTAGTATGACTAGTCGCTCTTGATTATATATGATACGATCGTCATGCCTCCGGGATGCGCTTAAGGATCCTCCCGTATCCTTTCAAGAGATATCAGATCCAGGTTGACGGAGGACGTGGATATGATCCATTAACCTACGAAAATTTGGGCTCGTTTGGGTTCGTGAAGATTTTAGCATTTCAGTTTTCGCAGCCCTGTCTTGTGATATTTTTTCGACCCTATTTAAAATATCTAAACATGAATTTATCACTTAGATAATGCTCCCCATTAAATAAGGAAAATATAGAATTTGAGTTTGCATAATTTGGATTCTGTTTGCTAAAGATGTGATCGTTTTAATGACCATATGTCCACTGTTTCTGGGATGGCGGTTAGAGACGTAATTAAGATGTTATTTACTGTTTTAAAACGTCTGGAAATGCATGTTTATCACATGGTTTCTGTTTTAAATCAAATTATAAATATCTGAAATTTTATTTGCTTAATTTGGATTTAAAATCAATGAGATATGCTATTTTTAGTTAGTGAGGGTCACTTCTGGAAATTGCATGTTTATCCAAAACCTTGTGATTGTCGTTTAAGAATATTGTGAAATTAATGATTAATTTCCTGGAATAATTATGGATAATATTTGGATAATATTAAAACAATAATTGTTCCATTAAATGACATTGCCTCTACCAATGAATGATTAGATTAGATCGAGATCACCAATTAGTTACGTGATACACTTTCATCAAACTTGTTTCTTGAATAGGTTTTGAGAATTTGTCTCGCAAATTTCCTTATAATCAAAATGGTTTTGATTATTACTATATGGTATAATTTTGGTTGAAAAACCAATGATCATCTCAAGTACAAAGTGATTGGCTCAACATTATTTTTTCCCGAGACGGATATGGTGTCTAGTCAGGGAGCATTGGGGTAGCAGGTTGCACCGTGTGTGGTCTGTCCTACTCCCGCAGGTACTGGCAATGATAGCGGATAGGGAACAAATGATGCTTGAGAGATCATGATGTATTTTCTAATTATTAAAATTCGAATAATACGTACTTTGAGATAATACCACTAATTCAAGTAACAATCAAGTTTGATGATTGAATTGGATTGATAATTGATTTAATGAGATTAGATTAATTACATCCAATTGAAACACTCTATTATAAATATATGTGTATTTTCCTTGGAAGAATTAATTGCATGAATATGATTCATGATAATTAATTAAAATTTGAATATAAGGTGGAGGATCACATAACTGACATCCATGGTCTCCTATCAAGACGAAGGGTTCCGTCGCCAGATATTGTATGTAGGAGACGCCTGTCCGAAGTAACAGCTCCTGCATACGAACCATTTGGATCGAGCTCTTCGCTTCTCGAAAGAGTAAGGACGTATGCGTAGTGACCCTAATATCGGGTCCTCATATTATTGGGGCGATATTGGAATGCACATAGCGAGTTGTATTCCTGTTGACGGTTGGTTCAATTAACAATGGGTCAACATCACCTCAAGGGTGGTGGGCTTGGGTGTTAAAGACCGAATTGGGAATGCAAGTTGGACTTGCAAGGCAGAATATGTTCCCGCTTCTTTTTATCTGAGTTACAAGTTCTCATATTATTGGGATGTAACAAGGATAAGAAAGGAGATCTCAGATCTTGCTTGAGATATATTGGTAAGTATATCTCTTACATTGAAAGTGATTAAGGGAATGAACTTTCAGTGTTGACAAGGCAAGACAACTTTGATATAAAATTCCTAAATCAAAGTAAAATGTGTGTATATATATATTTATATATATTTATGCAAATTTCTTATTTCAGATAATCCTCATTAAACCCACTCAGTACTATACTCAGTAATAACCAATAAAATATCATAGATTGGATCCATGATCAAGATATTGTACTTGCAGTTGGACACATAATGTATGTGGTTGCAATGTGCAAGTTTTCTCATAATAATGAGGAATGGCAATTAAATAGATAATATGACTACAACCATAGGGTTTGTATGTCTCTATAGTCTTGATATCTCATCGATTGTACTTTGGAAGTGACATGTCGATGATGATCGTGATTGTCAATTAATCCTTATAAAATCTAATAAGAAGTTCTGGCATACATATGTGCTCTTGACATTTAATCATGAATGACATGGTTCACTGCATCATGCAGAATGGTAGCTCTATAAGAGAATGTATTCAAAATGTTTGAATACCTACCTGAACCTAAGTCTTTAAGAGTTAAGATGTACGTAGATATGATGAGTGTCATCATCCTACTATCTATACTCTAGTCATTTATGAAGCTTCATAATGTTCATATTGTATGAATCAAATGAAGCATATATAAATGTCGAAATACTCTTATATTGAAATCTTTTGAATTCAACATAAGAGATCCTTTGTCTTAAGCAATGGTTGTTTAGAGATGAAAGGAGCACAGTGCAAGCATGGGTCGGACCTAGGTTAGAAGGAAAGTCAAAGAGTTGGCTGTACTTCTATGGTTTCCACACATATATGACATCCAAATAGTTGGATGAATGCCAATACTTCAATGAACCAATGTATTGATAGTATGACTATCAAGTCTATCTAGAATCCTTAGAGAAGGGCTTGGATAGTGCATCGAAATAATTTACATCTACATATAGTCATTAAAATTGACTTTCTTATTTGATAAGATCAAAGTTTAATAATTGTATCTCATTCTTCTAATAACACTTGCAATTGGTTGCATATATATTAGAAGACTAGAAAATTTGATCTTGAGGTTTAATAGTCATCCATGGATATTGATGCACTTGTTGCAACAATCTCTGTTGGATAGATAGACTTCATATTTTTAGTGGGAGAGACCTTAGTCTTAGAGAATGTCTCTACTACCTAGATATTAGAAAACACTCATAGCTTATTTCTAAATGTTGGAAATAGACATGATTTCTAGAATAGACATATAATAAAGAGTTATGATGAATATATTTCAGATAGTATTTTGATATCTGGAGGACTCTACGAAATTAGAAATTAATGAATGGTTCATTAGCATTTTTATTACTGAAAATTAAACCTTAAAAGATCAATAGGAGGATGAAGATCATTTGACAATGATCTGCCATCAAACCTTGGACATATGTCTGTTGATGTGATCAATAGACTAGTAAGAGATGAACTTTAGAATGTCTAAAATCTCAAATCTTACATACTTTTGAATATTGTATTCAAAGTAAAAATGTCCAATACACACTTCTCTGGGAATGGTGTTAGATATCGAGGTATTCAAGATCTCATACATATTGATGTATGTGGATCATCTATATCATAATGAACATTAGTGATATGTGATATCATTTAATGATTATTTGTGATATGAGATTTCTTTCCTTCATGATAGAAATCTTTGAGATGTTCGAAGGTTTCACAATTTTGGTTTGGAATCAAAGTTTGAAGGAAGATGAAATTGAATTTGATCTAACCTAGGTAGCAAGTATCTGTTAGATGAATTCAAATAATATCTTATGAAGATATGAATTTCAATCTTATCTCAATCCTCCTAATGCACCTAAACTCAATAGAGTTATAGGGAGATACAATTGATCATGTGTGACATGACTTGATCAATGATTAATATTAGCATAATTACCTATTAGTTTCCAAGGTATATATTTAGTAGAGACTACAATATATATCCTTATAAGGTTCCAAGCAAGTAAGCTGGAATTTGCACCTAAGAGTGCTACTTCATTAGGAAATAAAGGATGGTATTGGATACCTACTTTATGACATTGAGATTCTTGAAAGATCTCATCTCTAAGGATATGATTCTTAGAGGATGACTCTCTTGAGAATCAAGATAAAAATGAAGTAAAATGAACTCATTTAATCTTGAGAAAATATTGAGGCTCCTGAAATCAGAAACTTAAAGTACAATTAAAGATGAAAATCTAATACCTATTCAAATGAGTTTGAAGATGTATTCCATGTGTCAGAGAAATCTGACAATGATCGAACTTCATGTGATGAAGCTTTTAAAGATAATAACATGGAAAGATGGATTTTAGCAATAAAGTCTAAAGTAGACTTCATATACAAGTGTTGTATATGGTCCCTTGAGGATCCACCTATATGGGTAAGACCCGTTAAGGTGTAAATGGATCTTCAAGAAAATAGGGAACCTGATGAGAAGGTAGGGACCTTCAAAGAATGGCTTGTAGCCATGAGCTACACACTGAATAGAAGACATTGCTTGCAGTGAGACTTGCTCTTCAATGACCTTGCTTAAACCCATCAGAATATTGCTAACTATAGCTACACAACTTGACTTTGACATCTTCAAGATGGAAGTCAATTTTGCATTCCTCTATGAATACTTCTTCGAGGATATTCACATGAAGTAGCCCTAGGGCTTCATGGTTTAGGAAAGCAAGGTATGCAGGCTAAAGAAACTCCATCTATGGATCGAATAAACTTCTTGTATTTGGAACATAAGATTTGATGAAATTATAAATATTATGATTTCAGATAGAATCCTGATGTACCATGTGAAGCTTAGTGGGAGTACCATTGTGTTCATCATGCTATATGTAGATGATACCCTAATCATTTGGAATGATATAAGGATAATAATAAGTATTTTATAGACTGGTTATTCCATACCTTGAGATGTGATCTCAAGGATACCTCTTAGATCTTAGTTTTGAAGATGTTCACAAGCAAAGAAAAGAGGGCATTGAAACCATCGCATTAATGGTACACCTTGGATATATTCCATTTTCTGGAAAATTCCAAGAAAGGCTTCCTTCCCTTAAGATATGGTACCGTCCTATCTAAAGAGATAGCACCTCAAAAAGTTGAGGAAATGAATGCTAGAACTACTTGCCCTTGTGCATCACTTATGAGAAGCTGAGTGTATGCTAAATGTGTACAAAAGCCAGATGTCTGCCACGCAATGAGAGTATTAAATTGTTGCTAATCCTACTATGGAAATAAAACACTTGTTTGCAATGATAACAATATCTTCATAAATGACAATACTTTAGATATAGTTCTCTTTAAGTATTATCTTCAAGAACTTAAGACTTTATAGATAGTGATCTAAAAGGTCTTAACTGTGGATAACTTAGGAGATAGCGATCTCCAGGAATAAGGATATTCTGATAAGGATTATGGATATACTGGTTATAATAATTATCGAGTTGTAGTGTCAAAGACACTATAACAAGATTGAGTATTGGTTGCATAAGATGCAACATTTGCATTGGATGCGAGCATTGTTACTGGGGATATGCAAGTGCCGTAAAAGAACTTGGCGTAGTCTCTCGGGAACAGAGTGACTGATCAGCCTACCTAGCTATTTTTCTAAATAGCCTATGATTGTCACATGAGTGTGGGTTTAAATGATTAGCCCATTAATGGCTCTTTAGGCTAGTGGGAGATTGTTGGACATGCGAGCCCACGACGAGCCAATATGCAATAAATGTTATTGCGAATATCATTCCCTGATCTGAAATGAAGAATAACTAATTTGCATAATAGGTCCCTCTGTACAATTAGGGTTATGTACCATAGCCATCTTAATAATCATACAACTGTTGATTCAATATTTGAATCATAGAGGCTGGTGTTTGGATGAATATCTAAGGAGTTAGATTGAGGACTCATCAAGCACCAGCAAATGATTGTTAAGAGATGATCTCCAGCATGAGTAGGAGATGACAATCCTTTCTCATTTGGTTGGTATCTGACTGGCCTCTTGATGCAGGTCCTCTGCATGGGAATAGAGATTCAGAGGTGTCAGATTAGTTAGGTCAAAGAGTCGACTTAACGAGATCGAGATAACCAAAGTCCTATGTAGAATACTGTCACGATATAGGCACACATCCTCTGACCAGAGACAGATGTATTACTATATGTCTGAGTATGTACATTTGGCAGACCAATAGGTTGATGACCTAACCAAGGTCTATACACCGGCGAGCTGGTGTGCATATAAGGGCATATGAGTAATACGATCTCTCAAAGGGAACATACATGTTCACTTCTGAACCGGAAGACATGAGCTCACTCATGAGATATTGGGATCGATAAATTCCATGCATGGTCTTCTCGCTTATGAAGCTTGACAGAATTTAGAGGTATGATATATGCTTTTGGAAAGCATATGATCGATACAAAATCCCAATGATCAAATGAGAACCTTAATGATAAAACCCTGAAGGTGACAATCTAAAAGAGATCTATAACTTCGGGTTTATTAGAAGGTCTTCCAGTATGCAGGATGTATAGGTATTGGGAATACTTAAGGGTGATGTGATCATAAACAATTGTATAACCATGACGCTTCCATTCTGAGGGAGTGCTGAAATAGGTTTGGATTTTAGTGACTCCTCTCAGTAGAGAAGTAACTTGATCTTAGTACAAGTGTTGGACATTGATCTGAATGAGATTCAGATGTAATGAGAAGATTAGGTTTACGGACTTGATTTAATCAAGCATCTATGGGAGGTCCGTGAGATCTGGATTTGAGATGTGATCTCAATATCCAAGTCACTATACGTGGAACAATACAATTGCCCTATCTTTATCTCCAAGTACCTACGGAGAATACACATTATTATTGAAAGAGTTCATGAATAATTCCATTGTTGAAAGCATAGAGAAATAGATAATTAAATGTGATTTAATTATCATGAATAATGTGAATTTGATTCACATTATATTGGTGATGAGAATGGTTATCCAATATAATTTAATGTGAGTTAATTATTATGGATAATTATAATATGGATAAGAGTATCCATATTATTCATAATATGTTATAAATATGATTTATAATATATTAGAGAGAGTTTGCTATGATTTGTATTTGTTGGTTAATTGTTGATGTGAATTGGATTCACATTAGATAATTAATTGAAAATATAAATCACCTTTTATTTTGGGTTGTGAATTTGATTCACAAATTTCCAATGGCAAGATTGCAATATTCACAAAATAATTATGAATTATTTTTGGTGAATAATTTGCAACAATTGTTGTTGCAAAACATGGAGATAATTAAGGGATAATAGAGATTACATGTAATCTCCACTCCCCTTGATTATAGGAGCGACGACCACCAATTCCAAAAATAAAAAGGTGGCCGTCCACTCTATTACTTAGAGAGGAAGCTTCCTTTGCATTATCTCCATGTTTAACTGATTTAATTTATCGAATTAAATCATATTGAATTTATCAATATAGATTTAATCTAAACTAAATTAATTGTTTTTGTATTTTACATCAAGAGCTTGGCCATTGAAAGAAACACAAATCAATCTCGTCCATTGATTTTGTGTAGTCCATGGATCCCCAAAATACTATATAAGAAGAGGCACCCCATGCTCTTCAAGTAGACAACAAGTTGTGCAGCAACTCTCTCCTCTCTGTCTCTCTCATTCTCACGTGCCCTCTTCCTCCTCTCTCTCTTTGGGTGGCCGTCCACCCTAGCCCTAGAAGGAAGAAGGCCCTCGTCTTCGCCTTGCGTTGTGCTTCGATGACTCTCGGTACTCCATCTTCTTTTGTGCTTCTTGCTTGCAAAGAAGACATACGATCTCGTGTGACGAGATCATGAGTTCCCTTGCTTGGACAACTACTTGGATTGCGAGATCCCCACGACTCATCCCCGCGCTCGCAAGCATCTCCTCCGAAGGTCGGACTTGAGACAGGAGGCTTCTTCTCTTAGAAGCTCGATCGCAACCACGCTACAACATGTATTCCTATATCTACTATGTGGTTAGACAAAACAATTCATAAATGGTTTATGGATCATGTGGTTTCGTCGTTTAAATTCCGCTACACCAAGCAACTAGTATGACTAGTCGCTCTTGATCGTATATGATACGATCATCACGCTTCCGTGATGAACTTAAGGATCCTCCCGTATCCTTTCAACATAAGCATCAAGTAAAAAGTTAATATTAAGTAGAAATATTCTTAACTTTATTTGATATTTCTCCAATTACTTGAGCTTTAGGGTGTTCCTTGTTAAAGATCCATTCTTTAGGTAGATTATATGTATTAGTATCTTTTATTTTAGTTATATAAATGAATGTCCGTTCTTCGTTTTCTTCATCTTTAATAACATTTTCTTGATTATTTATTTCTTGTGGATTTTCGTCAAATTTTACATGCATTGATTCTTCTATAACAAGTGTGTTTTTACTAAAAACTCTATAAGCTTTACTACACTTTGAGTAATGAATATGCATTCTTAACTTTTTACATCAAACTTATCTAAGTTATCTTTTGTATTTAGTGTAAAACATTAAACTCCAAGCACTTGAAGTGGATTATCTTGGGAATTTTACTTTTGTAAAGTTCATAACTGATCTTTTTAATGATTGATCGTATTAATACTCTATTTAAAACATAGCATGTAGTATTAGTAGCATCTGCCCATAAGTATTTAGGTAGACCGGATTCAATTAATAAAGTTCTAGCACATAATTGTAAAGTTCTATTTTTTTCTTTCTACAATCTCGTTTGAAGGGTGTCCCTATATATATATGTATCACAATATAAAAACTAAACAAGTTGATACAATTCAAGATGAGAAAGTAGAACTGAGAACCAAACCGTCTGCAACATGGCACCTATACATGTACATGTACCGTACCCATAACCCGCAAGGTTATGTAGAGTGCATGTGACAAGCTTAATTTTAATTTCTTAAAAGCATATAATTGGTTTATTTTGCATTTATTCCATAATGTTTGATATGTAATTTATTTTTATCAACTTTGTTACCTCAGGATTCTACCAAATCAAAGTTAAGCATCCATGAGAAATATGTTAGGCCACGACTTCTCGCAAGTGGAATATGTAGCGAGTTTGACAAGTATCACCTTCCATTGAGGAACCAAGAACCAAATCCCTCGGAGTCCAACAAAACTGGGAGCCACAACTCCATTTGGCCAAAATATGGATCAGATTTTCCAAACACTACCAAAGTGCATACTCCCATCATCACACTGTAATGCCCTCAGATGACTGCACACTATCTTGTAGTATCTTGTCCTGACACACTTCAATCTTTCAATTTATCTACAACTCATGGGATTACCTAATGCTCATCACTTTTCCTGACTGCAACCAATTAACTAATTGATTTGTTTCACGATCATTGCATGTGGATCATAACTTGAAAACTCAATCCACATATTTACTCACAATAATCACCATAGTAAAGTTATTATATAGAAAAGTCATGATTTCCTCATCAGACAATACTGTTGGCATTTATTATACATTCTATTAACTTGCATTTGTATACGAACTGGTATAGATGGGGGTGGGGGGGTGTGTCTTGATGGCTGCAGGAGTGGATCATCGGAATCAGACTCTTACTAATTTATTAACAAGTGGATCGGGAATTAGTAATGTGTCAGGGAAAACTAGTACAAGAGGCCGTGGACATGCTTCTTGATAATGGGATTCGTGGACAACCAATGAGGGACGGTCATAATCAAGTTTACAAGTCCTTTTCAGATGGAAGATTTCGTAAGCGGTAAACGGGTCGATTATTCGGGGCTTGCTGGACGTAGGAGGGGAGGTCATCGAGAAGGAGGAGCTCCTCGGAGACAGGATTCGTGCATTCGAAGATCCGTCAGGGAAGGTGAGGTCGGGTGTGGACAAGGGTTTCAAAGGGGAGAGGTAAGGTCGGTATGTGGTGTGGTACGAGAGATTGAAAGTTTGAAAGAGAAATGGATATTTGTTTCAATTTGAAGTATATTTAGGCCAATTTGCTCAAATTTCCTGATGACAAAGTCCTCTGCCATGTTAAAAATGGAGCGGGGATCCTATTTGTTACAAATAAGATGGGGACCTAGATTGAGATCAAGCCTATTGGTTTGGATTTGATATGTAAATTACCCTTATGTTTTTGTTGCAAGCTAACATGTCAACCAGAGCTGACATAAGAGAGCCCCACTTGGATTTTAGTTGAAGTTAAAGAAAGAAATGATATCGGGGTGCTAACATCAGCATGTAGGGGGGGGGGGGGGGGTTGATGTCGACCCCTTTATAGTCATCCCAACAAACGAGTGCAGGCTACATCCGTCTTCTCCTGCAACTATCTTCGCATCGATGTTTCTGCTCTCCTACAACAGAGAAAACCATGCTGCTCCCTTAGCACTAGACTCGTCTCCTCCTTTCCCTCATCTCTGCCTACAAAGGGAGGAGGACCTCCTTCATCAAGCCAACCACAACCATCGATCTCTGACATTGCTCAGCAGGAGGACAACTCCACCAAAACAATGCTGGAGAAACGTGGTTGTCGTTGGATCGATGAAGGCAGGGGACAGTTTGATCATGGAGAGGGTGGTCCATAGATGGGTTCAAAGCCTACCCCAAGACCCCTGCTGCATGGATGCTTTCTTTTACCCATGGTTACCCTGTCAGAGAGAAAGAAGAGGACAACTAGCATCAAGCAAGGTAAAGACAAAGTGTAGAGGGCCCACACATCGTCAATACTTATCATTTTCAAAAAAGAATCCTACAACCACAATGGAAATACCAAAGAATAGTGAATCACCAATGCATGCAAATTGTAGAAACTGCTATCTTCTTGATTTTTATTTTGATTGCACAACAAATCAAATACACATGTATCTAAATAATTCTATACATGAAATAATGACTGATTTGAATTCATACATCTAGTTACACTTTCAACCAATTTGTATGTAAGTATGAACCATAAAACAAGTAATCATATTACTTGAGGATGGTGCGTGACATGTTGTTCTTTAATCATCCAATCTGCTAAGGAAGATGGTTGTTCCCTCGCTAGATTCCTCTGGTATCTTACTTAATATATTACATTTATGAAGGATGCGTGGTTTAATTTCAACATCTTCTAATGCTTGAACTTTCATTTTACCTTTTTAAACACCAATGCCTACTCATAGCATGCAAACTTTTATATAGAATTAATTCGCTAGATCATTACGAGGCAAAAGAAACCTAGAATGGAATTTTAACTTTCCCTATGGGGGCATTTTGATAGAGGGTTATCCTGTAGCAAACAACTCTTCCAAAAAAAAGGATATCTGGTGGACAACCTTTTTTTTGTATTTTGGCGTTTGAATGAAAGGTTTGTTGTGATATAATTTTATTGAAGTTTGAAAAATAATTAGATGTTGAGTATTTTATAATTTTTAGATGATAAGATGGTATAATATTTTTTTGAAAGAGAACATAGATAAGTGGGTGATTTGAAATATTAATTGAGAGTAACAATGATTGTCAGGTTGATCCGATAGTAGATTGAATAAAATATAACATGTGGGGCCCACCCTAGCGGAAACGTGGATTTATGGGAAAACTTGGGAGAACCCCAAAACCAGGGGAAACCCGGATTTTGGGGATAACCCCTCAGCTGAACGACCCCTGTATGCAGGGAGAGATGGGGTTAAGGTTACACCAAAAAAAGCCCCAAAAAGGGTTACAACTCATATTACACAAAGATACCACACTGGTATTGTTAAGAGTTGCGGACAATGAAGAGCTACCCACATATAATCCTTTTTTCTGAGGCTATAGTCAATCATAAATAATGACACACATGATGTTGGAAAAGGCATATAGCATACTCGTGACATAACATGCTGACCCCAGCCTCAAAAAATTTACAAGGGAGACATTGCTGTAACATAATCCAAATGTTACACGTGCGCAAGGAAAACTATAAACACAAGCAGATTACAAACAAAGTAATAAAATTAGCAAACTCACACAAAGGATTAATGAATGTTACATGGCACAATAGGTAACGCAGCAGCAAATAGGAATTTTGTGCACCCATCTATATGGCGGCTCTCATTGCACCTCGCGCTGCTTCTCGTTTCATTGCTGCAGCCTTTCCAGACCCTCTGAAATACATGTATACTTGCTGCAACATATTAAAAAAATGGTTTAAATGCATGAAAAGTGTTCCTGCGTTACCTACAGATACACATGTGAAAAGCAATATAGATTGATAATCCATTATGCACATAAATTTCCATATATATGAAAAGGGTGAAACTCCAGTTTCTTAACCAATTCATTCCATCACTGTCCAATATATAATATGGGTAGACTACAAGTAGAGAATGATTGGAGATGCGAGAGGGTCAACTAACCATTTGGAATACTCCATTCCAGATTTAGATCCAAATACAAATCAATCCAAGTAGAGGATGACTCCATAGTGATGTGCACATGCCATGCTTCAAAAACACGATTCAAAACTCAATGATGTTTGATTTGTTATTTATTAATTTTGTTAAAAGCTTGATCTCCATTAGATAGGGCGATGTGAGAGGGATGTGTTCTGTATATTCTCCATCTCACGTCTCGGTCTCATTTTTAATTCCTGGAATCAGACGAATAATGTTAGAACTCTCGACTACATTTTGCATCCACAACAGATATATCTCTTCGTTGGTGCATTCGTTCCTACACTGGGCTCTGCTTAGAAATGAACACAAGAAGAGTTCATAAAAAATGTTGAGAAATGATCCGGACGACAATCAATCCACAAACAATCACACAAAGAAGATAACAATTGTAACACCCCTAAATATTCAGCTTCTTGTAGGAATCTCAAAATGTTAGGATTAGGGTCATATTAGGATTATTAATCCTAATGGATGGGACTCCTAATCCTAATAGTAGTTGAGTTGTTTTCTATTTCTAGTCCTGATGGGAATTGGACTATGGTGTTGTAATTGGGCTATATATAGAGGGAGATGGAGGCATTGCCTCCATACCCTAGCAAGAAGGAATACCACAAGAGAAAAAGAGTGTGAGAGAAGAGAAGAGATAGAGAGAGAGAGAACGGTGAAAGTTGTACTCGTTCTACATCTTAGTGATTATCTTCTCTGGTAGTCGCGAGAGGTGACTGACCATCATCATATCTAGTTCTCTTCTCTTCACGTGCTTTTGTGGTGGTAGATGATTGCGCAGTACATCCGGTATCCAAGAAGAGGCCAAATCAGGTGGTTCATATCCCAACAACTGATATCAGAGCCTGATTCGACGACACCGAGGGATACGACGTAGCGGATCAGATAGAGGTTTGACGTTAAGGAGACGTCGTGACGCAACATGCACACCTTCTTTAGAGGTTGTGAATAACCAACATTACGGCGAACCATTGAGTTCAAGAGCATTTAGAATACGATTGAGGTAATCCAAGAGTCCAGATCAGTTTTTGCGCACTTCGGATGAGATGGACGGTTCAGATCGGGAAGATTCTGCTTTGATTTTTCAGATCATGCAAGGAGGTACGATAGCAAAGTGGATGCCGAAATTTTCATCGAAGGGTGCATCATTCCTCGTGGAACCCAACGGGAAGAACGACTTCACCTGATAGCAACAATGGGTGAAGAATATACTCACGTGAGAAGGACATGTAAAAGCTCTCCAGGATAAAGAAAAGAAGGCAGAGAAGATGAAAGAGGAAGAGTGAAAGGAGATGAGGGATCTCGCGAACAGTACAATACAATTGTTCTTGGCAGACAACACTCTTCGCATAGTTATCGGCTTGGAGGATCCAACGGAGCTTTGGATGAAGCTTGAGCGACAATCCAAGTCCAAATCTTTGACAAATCGGCTATTGATGAAGAAGAATCTCTATGGTTTAAAGATGACCGACGAGACAAAGCTTAAAGTGCACTTGGATGAATTCAATAAGATTCTGACAGATGTGCTCACACTTAAGGAGAAGAATGCGAAAGGAGAATCTCTTTATAGGAGGAGGATACAACACTGATCTTGCTGAGTTCCCTTTCATCTTCCTATGATCATATTGTGACGACATTACTTTATGGCAAGGAGATCATCACATTGGATGAAACAGTTGCTTAACTGCTTATAAACGGGTCTCGACGGAGTTTGACAGATAAGGCAAGGAATGATGAAGGTCATGTGCTAGCAACTGAGGGTAGACATTCAAGATCAAGGGAGACATGATTCAGAGGTCGTTTTAAGTCATGAGATCCAATTAGATGCTTCTATTGTGACAAGGATGGTCACAAAATAGCTGATTGTCCGAGACGTGAGAAGGAGAAAGGAAGGAAGAAGGTTGGTGATTCTGAATCTGACCAAGAGGATTCCAACGCAGTCTGCGAGGGAGACTTGCTAGTATGCTCTAGGGAGATTAAGGTAGATTCATGATGGCTTATGGACTCGACATGTTCAGATCACGTGTGCTCATTCAGGGAGCAATTCAGTGCATATCAGACATGCAATAATGACACGGGCGAGATGAGAGGCGGAGAGGTTCACCATACCAAGGGAATTAGATCAGTGCAATTCCATATGTTTGATGGAGCACTACTAACTTTGACAGGTGTCAGACACATTCCTACAGTTAAGAGGAATCTGATTTCACTGGGAACGATCGAGTCACGAGGATATCAAGTCACAATTGAAGGGGGAGTTTTCAGAACGAGCAAGAGAGCATGTGTGGTGATGTGTGCGATGAGGATGCTGAACAAGGTGTATAGACTAGGGCTAATGGTCGTGACAGGTGATGGAGCTCCAGTTATTCTCAAGACGAGTAGTACGATGAGAGAGCAACAAGTTATCGGCATCTCTGCTATAGAAGTGCGCAACAAGGAGAAGCTAGTGTGATTCGCTTTACCAGAGGATGCTGGCACAATCTATAGCCATGAGAGACTTGTGGTGCCGCATCATGAGGCACAATGCTGAGTTGTGCGAGCATGTTCGAGAGGGGGCATGTCGAGGGCACTCAGTGATGGGTGCGTCACACAGAGTCGGTGAAATCCTGCTAATGACACTTGCAAATGACGAGGATGGCCCAAAGCAAACTCAAGACGATAAAGAGGTCATGATGGAATTCAACTTAAGGGGGGATTGTTATAATTATGGTCATATTAGGATTAGGAATCCAAATGGATGACTCCAAATCCTAATAGTAGTTGAGTTGTATTCTATTTCTAGTCCTGATGGGAATAGGATTACGGGTTTGTAACTGGGCTATATATAGAGGGGGATGGAGGCATTGCCTCCATACCATATCAAAAGGGAATACGACAAGAGAAAAAGAGCAGGAGAGAAGAGAGGAGAGAGCGAGAGCAAGGGAACAGTGAGAGTTGTACTCGTTCTACATCTTAGTAATTTTCTTCTCCGGTGGTTGTGAGAAATGACCGACCATCGTAATATCTAATTTTCTTTTTCTTCATGTGCTTTTGTGGTAGTGGGCGGTTAGCGCATTCGTATCTAGGAGTTCATTCAATAATCGAGTAGAGGCAACATCAGATGGTTCATATCCAAACACAAAACATACCCAATATTATACTCAAAAACCGTCTCGTTGCAAGTTTTTGAACGAGCCCAACAACATGTAATTCAAAGTTTGGATGTGAGAGATATATGCATTTTGGTAAAGTGGGGTCAAGGATAATAATGAGAATTAAGGGTTGCGGGAATGAGACTAATCCTACACGGGTTGAAGTTGTTTTTAGGGTTTTTATACCTTGAATTTACGTTCCATAGAACCTGCCACTACCATCGAAGCCATGCAAAGCCGTGAAGCTTCTCAACGGCTCAAGGCAGAGAAGCATATTCGCATGGGAAGACGATCTTTCCAATCGGATTCGTGATCCGGTAGATCGTGAACGTAGATCAAAGGTGCGAGATTTCTCGTGTAGATAACAGATCCTCGACCCTCTCCATTTTATTTTCGCAGGCCTCATGATTTGGAGATTACCGCAGAGATTTATCTCAATTTCAATCTAACTTTTATCTTGAATCAGATTGGTTTTTTTGTAGGTTTTTTTTCTCGTGTACGAAGTAACCGGAAGGAAGATCTTGATGTATTAGCTCGGTGTATCGGTTAGGTTACACGCGATATGATTTTGATAATACCACTGATATTAGTGCCCAGTCTTATGGAATACAACTAATGGTTATTGATAGTGAACAAAAATCTAGACATTGATGTGAATCTAATAGGTGTGATTGACTCAAAGGAATCTGTTGGAGTATTTGGTTGTGCGCCTCTTATGTTGTAGATGGGTAAATGGATACCTCCAGGATCCATTTACCCCATCCATGTGTTTAGTCCCACATCTACCAGTGGTGGGACTTGGAGGCTCTGTGGAGGCTATATAAGGAGCTCCAAACCTCCTGTATCCATTGAGAAAGTTGAATGCAACATATGACCCTTTGAGGCCTTCTCCCATGGTTTCATCCCGCTCCTTAGGGAGTAGGGCTCCACGTAAAATCCCGTGTATTCTTCAAAGTTTTTATTCTTTTATTCTGATATGTTTCCGCATTCCTATTTTCTAACAGAATGGAATTACCTTGAGCTTTTAACCAAAATGTCATTATATAAATGAAAATCATCATTATTATTAATTAATCTTTATTTTATTTATTTATGAGTTAAAATCATTATATGTTAGACTTTTAACCTGTGTTATTACTGGTTACGACATCCAATCCATTATTTTCTTTGTAATATTCAAAATCATAGAACTGATTACTTTCAACAAAAAACAAAGCAAGACATAGATAAATCGATCGAAATAATCAACGAAGCTTAGTAACGTGGAAGTTCAAAAATATTAGATTATTACGAGCTTACCCAATCACCAACTAATTTTGCAAGGAAAGCATTGAATAGCTTTATAACTATTTAAGCAAAACGATTCCTCCCCTTTCTAACAACAGTACGTATGCTTTTTCTATAAAGAAGGGCCTTTGAATACATCTTTAAACCCTAAAACCTGATTTCCATATAGGTTCTACTTTGGTCGTTCGTATAATATGTGCTTCAGAGATAACACGTATTTAAGTTAATATGGCTTTTGGTTATGCATTATGAGATTGGCATATAGAATAATGCATCTGCTACAGGGTAATTGTCTGTAATTGAATCCTTATCACCCGGGTAATTTCCAACGACCACACTGAAGTCTATTGAACAGTATATGTCCAATTTGAAAGAGGAAGATGAGCGGGAGTGGAGAGGAGAGGGCCACCGGGAACGGGAGTGGAAGCGGAGAGTGCCACCGGTATCGAAGGATGTTCGGGTGGGCCATGTGAGGCTGGAGGCAGAGGGCTGGAAGATGTTGCGATGGAGGAGGCGGCGGAGGAGGGAGCTTGGCGCGTTCCAAAGAAGAGGATTCATAGGCCAAAGGTTGGGATCGCGGCGGGATCGTGGTGCTTCCGATGCAGTGCACTTGATCATGCATCCAAGAACTGCTTTACTATGGAGCAGTTATGCTTCCGTTGTGGCCGACCGGGACACAAAAGGCGGGACAACCAAGAGTGAGGCGTGTGGGTGAAGAAGAGAACACCGAGCGAGGCTCTGTTGGAACCGCGGATTCTTTCGTTGCTGCAACGGCTGCTCTGGAACAACCGCTCGATGGCGTCATCGTTGGTGAAGGTTGCCTGAAGGACTTGAGAAGGCTGCGAGAATGATTGGGCACGGTGAAGGGATCCGACATTACAGTCGACATAATTTAGTTGCCTCGAGATTTGATGTGCATCTGTGGTCTCTCAACAAGAGGGGTGTGGGAGATTCTTGGTGGCACTCTCGATGGATGTCTTCTGCCGCAAGAAAATGCCACCATGCATTGGCTAGTGAAGCTTTAACGCATGTTAGGGAGGTGACAAAGATGTTGCTCGGGGATGAGGCCTAGTGAAGGGTCAGAGGTGGAGGAGGTCTTGATGGGTGACAAATCGGTATCACCTCGGTATGTGGAGCTGTCCATTGGGCAACGTGCTGTACCCTTGTAGCTGGTGCCGCTCGACGAAGCTCCAGTTGACGATAGGGGTTCTTCGGTGGCCGGTCGGGGGACATTCGGTGGATCTACGGAGGAGATGATCATAGAGCGAAATCTGGAAGTGGCAAATTATTCATGAAGGGGAGATATCTTAGGTAAAATTAACGCTATGAACCCTAATGTGATTAAGTCCCTAATGTGATTAAGTCTTTCTTGGAGGCGGTCCTCTTCGGATCCTTGGACGTGGCTTCGGGTTCGGGTAAACTTCCAAACCTGATAAGGGGGCCGGTCCAGGCGAGTTCGATGGAGGCATCAGGCTCGAGCACGCTGCCTAACCCAGTTACTGGTGCAGGTTCGGGTCTATTTTGTTTGTTAAAAGCTTCAAACTCGGGCGCCCCACGTGACCGGATTATTTACGTGGGTTTGAAGGAGGGATCTAAGGCAGGTAGTGGGCTTGGCTCTGGGGCCTATTCTAGGTGTGACTCTTCTTCAAGTCAAGAGGAGGGGGGTGTGGTGGACTTGATTGGCGGGGCTGTGCTCTCGGGCATGGGCGAAGCATCCAAGACTGCCTTGATGGTGCCGACAGGGGGGTGTGGTTGGCGGTGGCGGTCGGTCGTCATTGGAGGGGGAGGGGTTTTGTTTCGAACAAGGGGGATCTACCAATGGCATTGGCAATGATATTCCTTTGCGTGACTCAACCATTCATTAGGAAGAGCCTAATGCAAGCCCTGCAAATGACTCCGACCTACCAATAATCTTGCGGAAAGGTAAATACAAATGCTCCGATTACCTGCTCATTGGCTACTTCACTTTTGATTGACACTCTATGTTGGAAAAGAAAAGAGCCCACCCATGTGTTTAGTACCACATGGGGGAGCGGTCACTGTTGGGTCTGTCCGTGGGGCTATATAAGGAGCCCCACACCCCCTGTACTCATTGAGAAAAGCAATAGCAAAACACGCCCCTTTGAGGGCTTCTCCCGTGGTTTCATCCCGCTCCTCACGGAATAGGGTTCCACGTAAAATCATGGTGTTCCCATGTTTATGTTTTTGTTTATGCTCTGATTTATTATTCGCTTCCGCATATTATATTTTATAACATGGTATCAGAGCAAGTCGATTTTGGGATTTCATTCCATATTTTTATTATTTTGAGTTCTAGAAGTTTGTTCTTGCGATTTCTTATTCGAGATCAATTGAGATCAACCATGCCATTGTTTTCACGCTGCAATATTGCAATATAGAGGCCATGTTTTGAAGAACCCAGATCTGTGCATCATCTTCACGGCGGCATAACATCAGGGCCCAAACTGGGTGCCCTAGTTTCCTATCGCAAGGTTGTTCCTGCTCCGCACACAGGCGGTTCGAGCACGCTCCTATTTCCTTACCCAGGCGGCGCAACCCTATTTCCACTAGGCGACGCTCTCCAGTCTACGTCAAATCCCTCGGCCTAGTCGGCTCTCTCCAGTCAACAGCAGGAGGCGTGGGTCCTCCGGGCGGCGATCCATCTTCTCCAAGCGCCGCCGAATCTCCCTGGCAGCATCCCGCGCAGCCCCAGTCCACCCTCGCCCTCCAGCGGCATCTCCAGGCACTTGCGCCCCCACGTGCGATGCCCCTTCCTGGCACCAGGCGGCTCCTAACGCCACCCCAAATCACGCGGGCGGTGGACTTTCAAGAGTCTCTTCCTTCGCGCGCACCCCCCAAGTGCGCCACACATCTACAGCAATGCTTTTCTTGCATCTCTGTGTGGGCCCTTCCATGCTCCAAGTGCGCCGCACGTCTTCAACGCCATCCGCGGTGCTCCAGGCCTATGATTCCAGGCGCAGATCCAGCGGCTCCCCTCACGGGAAACCCTATATCTCGAAGGAGAACAACCCCATGCGGCGGCAAAAAGCATCACCTCCCTGATGCGTGACATGAGAAGCCCAAGCAGCGCCCCGATTTCTTTCCCTGTGGCGACGCACGATCCAAAGCAACGGGGGCGGTATTCGAGGGGTTTCCCAAGTGGGAACCCTAAGGTGGTCGATTATTTAAAAAAAAATCTATTGAAAGTGAGGATTCCAACTGGGACCCTGTGTCACTACACAATAGCCAGGAAAGAGTCCTGGTTGGAAGAGAGAGATTTTATTTCATGCCTAATGTGTTTTTTTTGTTAAAAAAAAGGAGGGGGCAGAGAAAATAAAAAAAAGGGAAAAGAAAAGGGGGAGAAGTGACCTGCCGTGCATGACTGGTCATTAAAAAAAATTCGGGTGATTTGTTAGAGGGCTCAAGTAGGTCGTGAGTTGTTAAAAAGAGAGAGAGATGAGAGAAATTTTGAGAGAGAAGTGTTTGGGCCTAAAATTAGGCCGTATGTTCACGCACAAAAAAAAGCCGTACGCAAGTAAAAAAAACAGAAAAGCAAAAAAAAATTGATGTGAAAAAAAAGGAGAAAGCCGCAATATTTCAAAAAAAAGGGGGGGAGAGAAAGGAGGCTGAAAAAAAAGGAGAAAAGTAAAAAATCACGTACAAAAAGTCGTATGCATAAAAAAACAAATGTGATTCATGTTTGCTTCTCCCAACTTGTCTTTATTTTTTCATTTTTCTCACAAGTTTGGGAGAAAGGGGGAGTAAAAGCTATATGCATCCTACATCGTTGATTGACAGACCAAACACTCCGGATTTCACAGAATATCAAGCCATCTTCACTGTGCATCGATCTTCGTCGTGGTGTCTCTATCCTCGACATCGACTCCGCACTGGATTTGTTTTCTTCAAGGCACGACGGAGACAAAGTCCGGTGACCCGCATGCACGACTGAGACAGAGATCCGGTGACCATGCAGGCACGACAGAGACAGTCCGGTGACCTTCCAGGCATGACAGAGATACGTTCCGGTGACCTGATATACCCGTCAGCAAGCGGGTTTGTCTACCAGTTGCGGATACATACGTTTATTGTGGTGATTTCAAGTGAAGATGTAATGATGTATATTTTTCTTTATTGTTGCAAGTTGCAGCTGTCCCAGCTACCAACTTAAGGGGGAGTGTTGGAAAAGAAAAGAGCCCACCCATGTGTTTAGTACCACATGGGGGAGCGGTCACTGTTGGGTCTGTCCGTGGGGCTATATAAGGAGCCCCACACCCCCTATACTCATTGAGAAAAGCAATAGCAAAACACGCCCCTTTGAGGGCTTCTCCCGTGGTTTCATCCCGCTCCTCACGGAGTAGGGTTCCACGTAAAATCATGGTGTTCCCATGTTTATATTTTTGTTTATGCTCTGATTTATTATTCGCTTCCGCATATTATATTTTATAACACTCTACATGCAATTTATTTAGGCTCTCTCGATAGTAATGATTACAAAGATATTCCAGGAGTTCCTCAGAAATGACGTGGAAGGCAACTGTGGTCAAAGAAATGTCCACCTTATAGTTCGAAGAAACACAAGCCTTTGTTTCTCCCTCCAGATGATGCAGCTGTCGTAGGCTACAAATGAGTGTTTATAGCGAAACACTGAGCATAGGGTAGTGTTGAATGCTACATGACATCAATGACGAACATGTTTACTCAAACCCATGGCATAGACTATCACGATACTTTTTCTCCTGCAGTCAAACATGCATCCCTTCGAATTCTCCTGGGAAATGCAACAAGAAAGATTTGATAACTATTTCAACTTGACGTAAAGAATGTCTTTTTGTATAAAAACTTAATAGAGGCAAACTATATGCAACAACCACTTGGAATTGTCTTTGAGGGGGAGTTTTTAAAAGGTGCATCGACTTCACAAAGTGACCTATGGTCTCAAGCAAAGTCCTAGAGAATAGTTTCAGGAGCTCTCAAAAGTTATTTAGAAATAAGGTTTCACTTATTCTAATGATGATCATTCACTCTTTATAACCCATACTAGATATGGTACAATGACATTCTAGTTTATGTGGATGACATCATCATCATTGGAGATGATATATAGGGGATCAAGGACTAAGCACCTTTTAGGACAACAATTTGTTATCAAGGATTTGGACCAACTTTGATACTTTATCAACCTAGAATTTGCTAGAAGTGACAGAAGTCTTAGGATGAGTCAAAGGAAGTTTCTTATTGTTGAGTTATTATACTTATATGGGTATTCAGATCTTTGGATGAGAGACCGTTTACCCATCCTTCTCTATATATTGTACTCATCCCTCCTCATTTGAAAATATATATTATATATTATACCATTTATCCATCCTTCTCTATATATTATTGTTGGAGCATTTGTTATGTGCGCCTATTGAGTTGTAGCAGGGTAAATGGATCCTAGAGAAGATCCATTTACCCCATCCAGTGTTTAGTCCCACATCGTCCAGTGGTGGGACTTGGAGGCTCTGGAGAGGCTATATAAGGAGCCCCAGGCCTCCTGTAACAGATGAGAAAAAGGAATGAAGTATCCGCCCCTTTGAGGGCTTCTCCCGTGGTTTCATCCCGCTTCTCACGGAGTAGGGTTCCACGTAAAATCCCACTGTTCTTCGTGTTCTTTATTCTATTTTTCCATGTTTACGCTTCCGCTTCCTATTTTCTAACATGGTATCAGAGCGGGTTGATTCTTGAGGATTTTTCTTATGGTTTTATTCGAGATTCGATGAAGGAATTCTTTGTTCTTGAAGATTTTTGTTTGAAGATTATTCTGTATCATTCCTGATCGTTTCAAGATTGAGAAGCTCAAGGGTTTCCGAATATTGCATGATGTTCATCATCTAAGTATGTGGACTTTGGAACCCGAGTCGCATCCTCGTGATCTTCAAGCCCTCTAGGGTGTACATTCCAGCTCATATCTCCTTCACGTGTGATGGTGCTCTTCCAGATGCATCTTTTGCATCCCTGACTGCGACGAGGTCAGGCCGCATCCACCAGCATGTCGAGCCCTAAGGCTCCAAGCAGAGCCCGTAAGATCCAGGCGGCACGCCTCCCTCCAGCCGCACCAGCGACAAGACCCATTGGCGGCGGCGACGCTCCCTCTTCAGGGCAAATCCCTAGCAGCGTCCAGGTGCCCCTTGGTATCTCCTCAGGCTGTGCGGCCGATCCCCCATCGCCCATGACGCTAGGCACTCTTCGAGGCGCGCGCGCACACCAGATACTCGTGCAACATCTTCTCACACACAGGCGCTCCTTTCCGAGCGCTGCATCGCTCTCCATGGTCTCAAGATCAGAAAGCCCCATCCAGGGAACCCCCAGGCGGTTTCTTCGTGGATCTCCGATGAGCCGCACCAACATGCTCGTAGTTGGCGGTGTTGTTCTCCAACTCGCGCGATTCCCATGCAAAAGAAATTCAGGCGGAGATGCTCTTAGGCGATGACATCGTTCGCCGTATCTCTCCAGTGGGTGGCGCTACCTCCGCGCGATGATAATCCAGGAACGGCGACCTCCTCCTACCTCCGTGAACCCCCAGGCGCGTATCCCCTTCAGCCCTTCAGCCCTTCAGCATCTCTCGATGGCGCGCGAGATCTCTCTAGGGCCGATAGAAATAACAGAGAACCCCTAAATGGGGGAGGCGGCAATGTTCTCAATAAAAAAATTCCTTGTATATGGTCAAGAACTTTTTAATTTCAGTGGTAATGCTTTAATGTCACATCTTCAAAATGCGATATGCATATCACATTTTTAAAATGAGACATTCGTGTTATAAAAATATTCTTAGACTTCTAAAAACATTCTTAGACATCACATGTTTAGAATGTGATATTAAGAGTATGTTTTTGATGTCGCATCTTTTGAGTGCATCATTCAAAAGACGTGAATTTCATATATTTTTTTTCTTGTATTGATATCGCATTAGAAAAGGTGACTTCAGTACACTATCTCGGGAATAAAAAAGTTTCTGACCATGTAGAAGGAATTATTTTATTGGTAACATTATTTAAAAATTTGTATCTTAACCTCTCAAATTATGTTGATGCTATACAGAATGTCCTATAGATAGAAAATTCACTTCTAGCTTTGCAATGTTTCTTTTTTTTTGAAATCTAAAAGGTAGGGGGAAACACTCGATGGTGTCCACCCCAATATTATTTTTGCAGTGTTTCTAGGTGATTCCTCGATCACTTGGAAGAGTAAGAAGCAACAATTTGTATCTGCTAACGCATATGGTGTTTCTGTATCTTTCTGTTATTTTTATTTCCAGTTATATGCTTTGTGTAATTTACCCATAGGCTACTCTCCTATATAAGAGAGCCTAGGGCTTATGGAATAAACAACTTGCTCATTTTTCCCAACATGGTATCAGAGCGACGGTCCTAGACCAGAGTTCTCGAAACCCTAAACCTAACCCTACCCCACCCGCGTGCCTCCTCCTCCTCATCGGCGGCGCCTCTGCCTCCGCCCCTCCTCCGGCTCGCCTGCGCAGGAGCCTCTGAGCCACCGCTCGTGCGCATCCTCGTGTGCGCCTCTTCTCCGGCTCGTCTGTGCAGGAGCATCTCCACCGCGCACCCGCCTGTGCGCCTCTTCTCTGGCTCGTCTGCGCAGGAGCATCTCCACCGCGCACCCGCCTGTGCGCACCCAGCGCTAGGGCCAGTGCATCTGCGCCTCCTGCGCAACTGCGCCTAGTAGCGCCTCCTGCGCGACCAAGCGCCTGTCTGCGCAACTGCGCACCTGCCTGTGCGCTTCTCCATATCTGCGCGCAGCATCCTCACGTGCGTCTGCGTGATTATTCTCACGCGCTACTGAGCGCCTGCAGTGCGTTCCCGCGTGGTCCAGAGGGCGTTGTAAAGCCCTAAGTGTGTGCTACACCCTAAAGCACACACCGTCAACCATATGGGTTTAGTTGCTTGAGGTCTACACGTGGAACTAAACCCGTCTATGTCATTGTAGACGAATTTCATCCTCTGTCAATCGCTCCAGTCTTCAGTCTCCAGTATGTCAGAAAGCAAGGCGGATATCCCATCCATTGGCGCCTTTCGTGGTCCAGCGCCTATTGTAAAGATGGATGGTACAAACTATGAACTGTGGGCAATGCAGTTCATGAGCATGATGAAGTCTACAAGTAAGAAGCACATTCTTACCGAACCAGAGCCTGCTGAGAAGACTGGAGCCAATGCCTCTTGGGAGGCCGATGACGCATACGCCAAAGTTTGGCTATCTGGCACGTTGGCAATTGAGATTGCCAATGACATACTACATCAACCTACGACCAAGGATATGTGGGACATCCTGGCGGCTATATATTCACAGGCGAAGAACGAGACGAAGATTCTGCAACTCCAGCATGATATATTTACCATAAAGCAGAATGGTCGTCCTCTACATTCACTCTACACATCCCTGAGAGGGATGTTCGAGAAGCTCTACAGTTTCATGCCTCTTACAGCCACGCCAGAACAGCAGAAGACATACAGGAACGCGACTATGGTGGGCGTCTTCCTGGCTGCACTCGATCCAGAGTATGAAGCGACACGATCACAGATTTTGGCTGATTCTACTATTCCTCCCATGGAGGAAGCTTTTCATAGATTGAGTCGGATCACAGTTCCTTCCACGGCTACGAATCAAAATACTTCAGCCATGGCAGCCAACAGGGGTCGCGGATTTCATCATCAGGGTCGTGGACGTGGACCCCGTGGAAGAGGTAGCCGTACTAGGCCAACATGTACCTATTGTCATCGTGTAGGACACAATGAAGACACATGTTATTCGAAGCATGGATTTCCTGCATCTGCACGAGTCGCTGAGCAGATAGAGCCTCCATCTGCTGCTACTTTGGATCAGCGGTTCGACGATCTAGTTGCCCGTCTGCGGGGCATTATCCTCCCATCTGGTCCAGCACTGACTACTGAGAGTCAATCTGATGCTGCTGCCTCTGCCTCTGCGTCGACCAGTGCTTCAGGTAGCATACTTGCATTCACCAGTACTAGATCAGATATATTACCATGGATTATGGACTCGGGCGCTACACATCACCTATGTGGCGATCAGAATTTACTTACAGGATACACTCAGATTCCTCCAGGCCGAACAGTGGTAATCGCCAATGGGACACATTCCCCGATCACTGGTCAGGGGGAGATTCAATTGACATCTTCTATGCAGCTCAAGAATGTGCTACATGCACCTGATTTTTCTATGAATTTACTGTCAATTAGTCAGATTACGAAGGACCTACATTGTCGGGCTATTTTTGATCCATCTTCTCTGATTTTTCAGGACATCCATACGAGCAACGTGATTGGTCGTGGCTATGAGCAAGGAGGCCTCTACCGTCTGAATCAGACCCCTTTCGCTGGCACCTCATCCATTCCCACTGGACCAGTATCTCCTTTATTGTGGCATCTGCGTCTTGGACATCTACCGCTTCAGAAGTTACGTCGAGTGTTACCTCATGGTCTTCCTCACACACCTATCCAATGTGAGGCGTGTCAGTTGGGAAAGCATCACAGGTCGACCTTTCCCAGTCGTCCAGGTCGGAGTAGTACCTCCAAGTTCGAGTTATTTCATATTGATGTCTGGGGTCCGAGTCGTGTACCTGATCATCAGGGACACGGATTTTATATAGTATTTGTTGATGATTTTACTCGTGTGTCATGGGTATTTTTGATGAAAAATAAATCTGAAGCAGGAAATATCATTATCCATTTTCTGAATGAAATTCAAAATATTTTCTCCACATCTGTGAAGTTTGTAAGAAGTGATAATGCTCTAGAACTGTGTACTACTGTCCTTGCCAATTATTACTCCTCAAAAGGGATTGTCCACCAAACATCCTGTGCTCATACATCTCAACAAAATGGAGTTGCTGAAAGGAAACATCGCCACCTTCTTGATGTCACAAGATCACTTCTTATACAGAGTCATGTTCCCTACTCTTACTGGGGTGATGCAGTTCTCACTGCATGTTACCTAATCAATCGCATGCCATCCTCTGTCTTGGATGAACAGATCCTGTTTTCCCTTATCTATCCTGGAAAGGATTTGTTCTCTCTTACCCCCCGTGTGTTTGGTTCAGTTGCCTTTGTCCATCAGTTGTCTCCTGGTACTGACAAGCTCTCTCCTAGGGCTGTCAAATGTGTCTTTATCGGGTACTCTAGAACACAAAAGGGGTACAAGTGTTTTGATCCTCTGCGTCGACGGTATATGGTCAGTGCAGATGTTACATTTTTTGAATCTGTGATGTATTTTTCAGACTCAGGTGCTCAACAGCTTCTTCCAGTGCCTACCGATGCCATATACATGACACCACCACCAACGCCACCACCACCACCACCGATTCCCGTCTCACCACTACCTTTCCATTATACCCGCAGGCATCCTCCCACTCATAGTCATGGCTCGTCTCCTAGCCCTTCTATGGTATGTCCTGAAGATACTTCTATTGATGGATCTAATGATATTTCTGAGCAGGATATATTGCAGGGGCCATATGAGGCTACAAACGATTTAGATGTTCCCATTGCTATACGCAAATCGAAGAGGAGCTGTGTTACATATCCCTTGTCAGCCTCTGTGTCTCTGGAGAGACTATCTGGGACTTTCAGGACATTTGTGGTGGTTCTATCAGCTGTAGATATTCCACGGAATTATCAAGATGCCCTGCAGGATAGTAGATGGCGGCTAGCAATGGAGGAAGAAATGGCGGCACTTCAGTCCAGAGGAACTTGGAGTCTAGTCTCTATACCTCCAGATGTGACCCCGGTGAGCTGTAAGTGGGTGTTTACAGTGAAGCACAATGCAGATGGTTCTATTGATAGATACAAGGCACAACTTGTTGCACGTGGCTTTACACAGACATACGGGGTGGATTACCTTGATACATTCTCGCCAGTAGCCCGTCATTCCACTCTCCGGATCTTGTTGTCAGTTGCAGTTACTAGAGACTGGCCACTGTATCAGCTGGATGTGAAGAATGCCTTCTTATATGGAGATTTGCAGGAGGAAGTATACATGCAACAACCACCCGATTTTGCTGTTGAGGGGGAGTGTTCCAAGGTTTGTAGATTACATAAGGCTATCTGTGGCCTTAAGCAGAGCCCCAGAGCATGGTTTCAGAAACTCTCAGACCTCTTTGAGAAACAAGGATACAAACGCTCCAATGCTGATCATTCCTTGTTTGTACAGAAGACTGATAGAGGTATTATTGCAATCATGGTCTATGTAGATGACATCTTGATTACAGGAGATGATGAGCAGGGCATAAAGCAGGCGAAAGAAATGCTGGGAACCGAATTTGTCACTAAGGATCTTGGAGTCCTTAGATATTTTCTGGGGCTGGAATTTGCTAGAAATCTGTATGGATTAGTAATGTCGCAGAGGAAATATGTTACAGATCTGTTGAGTGAAACATGTATTCTTGCGTGTCGACCTGCTACGACACCAATGGATCCTAGCATGAAGCTCTATGATGATGACACAGAGGAGGTGGACAGGAGAAGGTACAGAGAGCTGGTAGGCAAACTGTTGTATGTCACGATCACTAGGCCCGATATATCATTTGCAGTGAGCCGTGTGAGCCAGTTCATGGAGCAACCACGTCAGGTTCATATGGATGCAATACATATGATTCTTAGATATCTCAAATCATCTCCAGGTGCAGGTTTGCTATTTAAGAAGGGAAAAGGGATTTCTATCACAGCATGTGCGGATGCAGACTATGCAGGATGTCCCAAGGATAGGAAGTCCACCTCAGGGTTTGCAGTCTATGTTGGAGATGCTCTAGTCTCATGGAGGAGCAAGAAACAGACGGTGGTAGCCAGATCTAGTGCTGAATCCGAATATAGGGCTATGGCTCAGGCTACCACAGAGATGATGTGGGTGAAAAGTGTACTTACAGACCTATGTCTACATGTACCACTTCCTATGACATTGGAATGTAATAATCAGGCAGCTTTATTCATTGCAAACAACCCAGCATTTCATGAGCGGACCAAGCACATTGAGGTTGACTGTCACTTTATACGTGACATGATTCAGAAGAAGTTCATTGCTACATCTCATGTTGCCTCAGAAAATCAAACAGCGGATATATTCACCAAAGCATTACTACGAGGCCTATTCCAGAAGTGTGCATCCAAGCTGAGCATGATCGATATCTATGCTCCATCTTGAGGGGGAGTGTTAACGCATATGGTGTTTCTGTATGTTTCTGTTATTTTTATTTCCAGTTATATGCTTTGTGTAATTTACCCATAGGCTACTCTCCTATATAAGAGAGCCTAGGGCTTATGGAATAAACAACTTGCTCATTTTTCCCAACAGTATCCATTGCAAAAATGATGTGGGTCAAGTCCCCATTAACAGACGTACACGTACACACAGAGATTCCTCTTTATATGCATAATGCAGTTATGGGATGACAGTCAAGCAATCTTATGCATGGAAAATAATTATGTTTCGATGAGAGAATAAACCATTAAGGTTGATTGTCACTGCAAAACAATGGATATATTTACTAAATTCCTCTACAGAAGATCTTTCCAGAATTGTTTGTCTAGTCTAGGCATGATAGATATCTACGCCCCAACTTGAGGGGGTGTTGAGGATATACGGTCTAAATCCCTCAAGGGTATTCTTGTATTTTGTCTATGAGAGATGGCTCTCTAGTATAACCCTGACCATAGATTTTCCATTTATAAGGAGATCTAGGACACCCATTCAAAATATAGTCAACATTCTCTCTTTCGACACATAATTTGCGAGGTTCACCCTTAACTGGGTTATGTCCTCGATGGTGGTGGCAGATCTCTCTCTAATACGTGGAAGAATGATAGCACAAAGGATGAGATTTAGCCCTAACCCTAAAAGGGTTTATATAGTATCTCTGTACATACGGATCCCCTAAACCACCAGATCCACTAAATCCAATTATAAAAAGGACTTATAATCTATATGTTATTTCAAAGGTGTTTCCCCTGAGATTCCACAATGGGGGATGGGGAGGACACTTGCTCCCTTCAAAACCTCTTCCCTAACCCCAAGCTTACTGAGCAAGATGGCATGCTTTGCTCACTGGCAGTTTGGGGGAGAACATAATACGCTCTACTATGCACCTGAGTAAAATAGATGGGCTAGGATTCAAGGCATCTCAACACTATCAATAATGAAGTGGGGGTAGTAGCCCAATACATATCATTTAATTTTTTTTAATGCTTCAATAGGCATTGGGATCATATTTTCAGTATATTTTTTTACGTCTTGGCAAAGTTGAATGATCCTTAGAAAAAAGGTAACAAGAAATAAAAAATGGTTGTAAAAGAGAGAGAAATCAATCGTGTTAGACAAAAAAGGAAGAAGAAAGAAGAGAAAAAATATGTAGAAAAAGAAAAAAACAAGGAAGAATTTTTTTACCTCACTTGTTTTCCCAATTTGATTGACTATTTGATGTTTCCAATTTGATTGACTATTTGATGTTTCGAATAAATATGAGGGGGAAGGGGGATAAAAGGTATGAAACAACTTTTCTTTTACTTGAGATCATCCAATAAAGAGTTCATCTTACTTCCAACATCCTTGCTTGTGACCCTAGCAACAAAAAATAGTCTTCTAGATTCATATGTGAGAATCCTTCCCGAGGTTCAAGTATAAGAGAAACTCATTCTTTAAGCTCCCTCTATAACAAAAGGGATGGTGGATGCCTTTGCACATGAGTAACCTTATCTTAGAATTTTGCATATACAAGGATCACTCTTGAGATCTTCATAGGAAAGAGGACCACACACATCTTTAGATGAACTTCTAATATTTTTTATCGGGATGATCTTAGATTTTTGTTGCTGTTAGAGCCAATGATACTCTTCTGTGTTATTCCATAGAGCCCTCGGGTCTCTTATATAGAGAGAAAACCCTTAGGTAAATTACATAGACGTACATGAGATAAATAAGAAATACGTAACAATACATCATGATATAACTTAAACCTCTACACTCCCCCTCAAGATGGAGCATAGATATCAATCATGCTCAGCTTGGAAGAACATCTCTGGAAAGGTCCTCTGAGCAATGGCTTGGTAAATATATCTGCAGTCTGGTCCTCTGAACTGATGTGTGAAGTGGAAATCAAGCCCTTCTGGATCATGTCTCTAATATAGTGACAATCTACCTCGATGTGCTTTGTTTTTTCATGAAAAGCTGGATTATTGGCAATGAACAATGCTGCCTGGTTGTCACATTGAAGATTCATGGGCAAGGAGACATTTACATTCAAATCTTCTAAGACCGCTCGAACCCACATCATTTCTGCGCTTGCTTGTGTCATGGCTCTGTATTCTGATTCAACACTGGATCTCGCCACAACAGTCTGTTTCTTGCTTTTCCAAGAAACCAAAGAGCTTCCTATGAAGATAACAAATCCAGAAGTAGATTTACGATCCTTTGGACATCCTGTATAGTCTGCATCTGCACAAGCTGAAATAGACAGATCTGTATCTTTTCTAAATAACAAACCTGTGCCTGGGGAAGACTTCAGATATCTCAATATCATATACAAGGCTTCCATATGAACTTGCCTAGGCTGCTCCATAAATTGACTCACCTTGTTTACTGCAAAGGCAATATCCGGTCGAGTTATGGTGATGTATAGAAGCTTACCCACCATCTCTCTGTATCTTCTTTTGTCCATCTCTTCGGTCTCATTGTCCATAGGCGTGCTCGACGGTCTGCATCCAACCATTCCTGTTTCAACTAGCAAGTTTGTGACATATTTTCTTTGAGTCATCACCATTCCTTGTGTATTTCTTGCAAACTCTACCCCCAGAAAATATCGTATCGCGTCTAGATCCTTCGTAATAAACTGACTTCCCAACAGAGATTTGGTCATCTCAATTCCCTGAGCATCATCTCCTGTAACCAGAATATCATCAACATATATCATGACGACAACCATACCTCTAGGAGTCTTCTGGACAAACAATGAGTGGTCCGCATTTGATCTCTTGAACCCTTGTCGTTCAATCAGCTGGGAAAGCTTCTGGAACCATGCCCGTGGACTTTGTTTAAGGCCATAGATAGCCTTATGAAGTCTGCACACCATCTGAGTCTCCCCCTCAGCAGCAAACCCCGGTGGCTGCTGCATGTAGACTTCCTCCTGTAGATCACCATACAAGAATGCATTCTTGACATCAAGTTGAAAACATGGTCCAGTCACGTACCACATCAACAGATAGGAGAATGCGAAGAGTGGAGTGTCGAGCCACTAGTGAAAATGTATCCAAATAATCTACCCTATAGGTTTGGGTAAATCCACGTGCGACAAGTCTGGCCTTGTATCTGTCGAGACGCCCATCTGCGTGATATTTAACCGTAAACACCCACTTGCTACTCACCACAGAGGCACCTGGAGGAATGGGAACTAGAGACCAAGTCCCTCGAGACTGTAAGGCACGCATCTCCTCCTCCATAGCTAGACGCCAGCAATCAATCTTCATGGCTTCTTGATAAGTCCGTGGGATCTCAACTGACGAGACAGCTGCTGCAAATCTCTGGAAATCACCAGTTTGCCGATGAAATGACACTTGAGACGCAAGAGGATATGTTGCACATTGTCTTTTCTGCTTCCTACGAGCAATAGGACGTTCAAGATCATCTATCACTGTGCTGACTGGCAGATCCTCCTCCTGTAGTAAAGGTTCTTGCACCGATGCATTATCTAACCCATCATTAGTGATAACATCAGAACATACCTGAGGCGTGCTGGATGGTTGACGTGTAGCTTGAGCAGGCCTTGACCGCCTTGTGTAGAACTTAGGGAATGGTAGAATGGGAGGTGGTGGTGGTGGTGGTGGTGGTGTAGAGGACTTAAATTGATTCAGACTCGAAGGTAGGGGCACATAGACATTAGTATCCGTGGATGTGGAGGAAACCAATCTGTCACCTGCAGGGGAGAAGTACATAATTGGTTCAAAGAATGTAACATCCGCACTCACATAGTACTTGTCATGAATGGGGTCATAGCAACGATATCCCTTCTGTGTCCTCGAGTAGCCCACAAAAACACACTTAACAGCTCTAGGAGAGAGCTTGTCAAGTCCTGGAGACAAGCGGTGAACGAAAGCTACAGTCCCAAAGACACGAGGGGTAAGTGAAAACAAGTCTTTGTCAGGAAAGAGAACAGAGATAGGGGCCTTTTCTCCAAGAACAGTAGAAGGCATGCGATTGACCAGATAGCATGTTGTAAGTATAGCATCCCCCCAAAAGGCTAAGGGTGCACAACTCTGAATAAGTAACGTGCGACCAATATCAAGAAAGTGTCGATGTTTCCGTTCCGCAACACCATTTTGTTGAGATGTGTATGCACATGTGGTTTGGTGGATAATGCCCTTAGAAGAAAGAAATCGGGTAAGAGAGCGAGTGCAGAACTCCAATGCATTATCAGTACGCACATACTTAACAGAAGACGAGAAAACATTTTGCACTTCATTGATAAGATTTTGGATAACACTTCCTGCTTCAGATTTATTTTTAAGAAGAAAAGTCCAAGACACTCGAGAGAAATCATCAACCACAACAAGATAAAACCTGTGCCCCTGATGATTTGGGACACGACTCGGACCCTAAATATCTATATGAAATAACTCAAATGGGGAGCGACTGCTCCGACCCTGACGACTAGGGAAGCTAGACCGATGGTGCTTCCCTAACTGACACGCTTCACAACGAAATGACGAATTCGGAGAGATCTGAGGCAGGAGGTGACGCATTTTCTGGAGCGGCAGGTGACCAAAGCGAAGATGCCATGTATATGGAGAGACGGATCCCTGAGAGTGTAATGAAACGCCAGCGTAGGAGTTCCGTACTAGACGATAGAGGCCATTGTGCTCAGAGCCACAACCAATCACCCTGCCCGTGAGTATGTCCTGAAAAATAACAGAGGATGGGTCAAATATAGCACGACAGTGCAAATCTTTTGTAATATGACTAATTGATAATAAATTCATGGAGAACTCTGGTGCATGCAGAACATTCTGTAAGTGCATGGAGGGCAACAAAACAGTCTCCCCCTGACCAACAATAGGGGAATGAGTGCCATCAGCTATGAGTACGGAGCGACCAGACTGAACAGCTCTGTAGGACTGCAGGTTCTCTCTATCACGACAGAGATGATGGGTGGCTCCAGAGTCTATAATCCAACCTGAGAGATCATGGTTATGATAGGAGGCAGAAGTACTACCTGAGGTACTGGCAGTAGCAGATGTACTAGCTGACGTAGAAGCCACAACGTCGGATGTATCAACACCCTCTGATGATGACTGTGGTATAATATCACGAAGCCGTGCCACTAGCTCCTCGAACCTGTGATCCGCAGTAGATGCTGGCGGAGCCTAAACATGATCAGCAACACGTGCAGAGGGAGGGAATCCATGCTTGGAATAACATGTATCCTCAGAATGACCAGTACGACGACAGAATGAGCACGTAGAACGCACACGACCTCCTCGGCCACGTCCACCACTTCCTCTGCCACGAAATGAAGACGAACTACCTCGTCCTCTAGAGACTGCTATTGCTGAGGGAGGTGGAGTCGCTGCACTGGAGGGAACTGAGATACGACTGAGCCTCCTGTAGACTTCTTCCATCGGAGGAATAGTGGCATCGGCGAGGATCTGAGAGCGTGCTGCCTCGTACTCTGGATCAAGGGCAGCAAGTAATACGCCTACCATAGTGGCGTTGCGGAACGTCTTCTGCTGTTCGGGGGTGGCTGTGAGAGGGATGGTGCTATATTACTTCTCGAACATTCCACGGAGGGACGTGTACAGAGAATGAAGAGGTCGCCCATTTTGCTTCGTGGTAAAAATACCATTCTGCAACTGCAGCATCTTCGTCCCGTTCCGCACTTGAGAGTATGTAGTGGCCAGAATATCCCACATCGCCTTGGCGGTGGGTTTGATGGAGGACATCGTTGGCTATCTCCATCGTGAGCGTTCCTGACAGCCAAACCTTGGCATACACATCATCAGCCTCCCATGAGGCATATATCCCCGTCTTCTCTGCCGGCTCATCTTCGGTAAGAATATGTTTCTTACCACACGACTTCATAAGACTCAGGAACTGCATAGCCCAGAGTTCGTAGTTCGTCCCGTCCATTTTGACTATTGGTGTCGAACCTTTGAAGGTACCTATGGCGGGCATATCAACCTTTTGTCTGACATATCGCCGGAGAAGAAGACCAAGGGATGAGAGACAAAAGAACCGATGTCTACAAAGACACGTTAGGATCCAAGTGCATATGTAGACTTATGCACTTAAACCCATCGGCGGCGGGAGGGGACCTCGACGGGTAGGAGGAGGCGTCGGTGGCGAGATGAGGGGGCCTCGGCGGCTAGATGGGGGGCCTCGGTGGTGAGGCGGGGGGGGGGGGGGCAGCGGTGAGAGGGCGGCGGGAGGGCTGGAGAGGGGCGGCGGTGGGAGGGCTGGAGAGAGGCGGCGGCCGAACGGGGGGGGGGGGCAGCGGGTGGAGAAAACTCTAGACTAGGGTCTTGGCTCTGATACCATGTTAGAGCCAATGATACTCTTCTGTGTTATTCCATAGAGCCCTCGGGTCTCTTATATAGAGAGAAAACCCTTGGGGTAAATTACATAGACGTACATGAGATAAATAAGAAATACGTAACAGTACATCATGACATAACTTAAACATCTACAGTTGCCTATCAATTTAATTGCATGAGGATCAACACTCTAGCCTATCTACCTCCAATTGATTGTCTTCACGAGCATCCAGTCCAAGCATAGATCTCCTCCTAGTACTATCTCTTCCATGTAGATCTCCTAACAATGACTATTTCAAGCGGGTCTTCTTCCAGCTCAACAGAAGATATATCAAGTGAAGATGTGTTTATTGCTATCTTTTGTAACGAGCTGCAAATTTTTTGCAGCTCTAATTTGAGGGAGAATGTTAGAGTATGTATTTTGATAGGTTAATTTAAATCTTTCTAGATCCAATTATATTACACGCATATTTAGTTTTATATTCCTTAATGACGGAACTTGGGTGTATTGGTGGAGCTATATAAATAGCCTCACACTTCTAGTATTATTTGAGAAATATACTATGAAGATCTAAACATGAGGTTCCCTTCTAGTGTAGACTAGAATGGTCCTTCAAAACTATCATAAATGTTGAATTCCATGTTTATTTTTCATGTTTCTTTCAGCATAATTCATATTATCACATTCTTAATTAAATTTTTATAAACCAAACAGAATCAACTGGTTCAACCAGTTAAATCAAGAACTAAAAAAAACTATCGAACCAATTGATTTTTTCTTGTAAAATAGAACCCGACCGAAACATGTCAAAATTAGATAGGACAACTCGAACCTATTAAAATGACAAAGCCTTCTCCTACTATAAGTAGGGTCGCCTACATGGATTCTTGCTCAGATCCATGTTGAAAGATTTGACTATTTTTGACGCTGGTTGTCGACTACATAACACAACCCCCACAAGGAGGGGATTTGAACCATGGTCTTTTGGATGGTAAGCACATTGCACTACCACCAGACCATTTAAGTGAGTCTCACCACCCGAATCGATTGAACTAGATAAAATCAAATTACTGGTTTCACCACCCATTTTTTGATAAGAAAAAAGAAAATCATTTTTTTGAATAAAATGCATATTTATAAAATCCTGTTATATTTTTAAAATTTTAATTTTAGATATCGTATTATGCTTTTATATGAATTGGACATAATATATGTAAATACATGATGTGGCATAATACATATTTATTAGCATGAAAGACTAGACAAACCTAGTTTGACCCTTAACCATATCAACGAAACATGTTTTTTTCTAATTTATATAATTTACTAGTCTCTCTCTACATGTATCTTTGGATTGTGATGATCTTGATAGGAACTAGCATGGAAAAAATATTTCAAAATTAATATTATAAAAATTGAAATTTTCAAAATTAAATGATAGTAAGAAAATCATTTTGTTATATTGTGTATTATATGCTTATTTTCTTTTTATTCACCGGTGATTTTTTTGGCTTTCCAAATGTAGAAAAAATGTAGAAAGGAAAGAACTTGTTGTATTAGTGAGAGGCCCTATGGTTCTCTTATATAGGAGAGAAATCTATTGGGCAAATTACAAGATGAAGACAAAAGAAATATATAATATGAAAACAATGAGAAATATAACTAATATCTCAACACTCTCCCTCAAGCTAGAGCGTAGACATCGATCACGCTCATCTTGAAACATCTCTGATAAGGCCCTCTAGCTAGGGCCTTAGTAAGAACATCTGTTTTCTGGTCTCCGAGCCGACACGGTAGTGGTGATAAGATCCTTTTGTATCATGTCACGAGTATAGTGACAATCCACCTCTATGTGCTTGATCCTCTCTTGAAAGGCTGGGATGTTAGCAATGAAAAGAGCAGCATGGTTGTGACATTGGAGGTGCATGGGAAGAGACACCTCTATAGTCAGGTCAATAAGAGCAGATCTGACCCACATCATCTCTTTGCTAGCCTGCGCCATGGCCATGTATTCTGACTTAGCACTTGATCTGGCAACCATAGTCTGATTCTTGCTCTTACATGAAACTAGAGAATTCCTACTAACACAGTGAAGCCTGAAGTAGACTTCTTATCCTTTGGGCACCCAACATAGTCTGCATATGCACATGCTGTAACTGAAAGAGAAGTACCTCTCCTGAAGAAGTCTTGTACCTGGTGATGTCTTCAGATACCTCAGAATTATATGGATTGTATCCCATATGTGTTTGTCTAGGATGCTCCATAAACTGACTCACTTTGCATATGGTAAAGGATATGTCGGCCCTGGTAATAGTCACATATATGAGCTTGCCAACAAGCTCCATGTACCTCCTCTTGTCGACCTCCTCAGTGTCATCATCATAGAGCTTCATGCTCGGGTCAATAGGAGTAGTGGCAGGTTTGCAATCTGCCATGCCAGTCTTTAAAAGAAGATCTGTAACGTACTTCCTCTGGGTCATCACAAGACCTCGCTGGTTCCTGGCAAACTCCAGTCCAAGGAAGTAACATAAATTACCAAGGTCCTTGGTCACAAACTGCTGACCTAGGAAGTCCTTGGCAACCTGAATGCCCTGCTCGTCATCCCCTGTAACAATAATGTCATCAACATAAACAAGAATGACAATAGCACCTCTCTGGGTCCGGTGCACAAACAAGGAGTGATCAGTTGTTGATCACACAAACTCATGTTGCTCTATCAAGTCCGAGAGCTTCTGGAACCATGGTCTTGGACTCTTCTTAAGGCCATAGATAGCCTTGTGTAGCCTGCAAACCTTCTAACAGTCCCCCTCAGCAGCAAAACCCCAGGTAGTGCAGCATGTAGACCTCTTGCAGATCACCATAGAGGAAGATATTCTTCACATCAAGCTCATAAAGGGGCCAATCGTCTCACATCAACAGACAGAAGAATCTGCAGGGTAGAATATCTGGCACTTGGAGAAAAAGTATCCTAATAGTCCTCCCCATATGTTTGGGTGAACCCATGTGCCACAAATCTCGCCTTATAGAAATCCACACTGCTATATGCACGGTGTTTCATAGTTAACACCCACTTGCATCCCACAACGGATGTGCCAACTGGAGTTGAAACAAGACTCCAAGTACCAAGCGACTATAACGCAACCATCGCCTCCTCCATGGCTAACCGCCACTGACTGTCCTGAAGAGCCTCCTGATATGTCCGTGGTATCTCCACGGCTGATAGTGTCAAGGTAAACCTCATGAAATCCTCTGATAGTCTGCAAGAGGATAAGTAGCACACATACGTCTCTGCTTTCACAAAGCAATTGGCACATCAAGATCATCTGCCAAGTCCCGAACCTGTAAGTTCCCCTCTTGAGAGGGCACCTGCTCACCCTGTATGGAATCTTGTTGTACAGATAACTCAGTAGTTCCATCAGTAGAAAACAATACGCTCATTACATACCTGAGTCATGTTGGATGATGGGCAAGACCTGTGAGAAGGGGAATAGAGCGAGACTTGCGAGTAAACACACGTAGCAAAAATCGAGTCACAATAGGAGAGGAGGTGGAGCCACAGGAGCAAGTGTAGAGCCAGGAGTATGTGTAGGTGGTGGTGGTGGCTGTGAAGGTGATGGTAGAGCATGAGTAGAGGGATGTGGTGATATAACAGTAGGAGGTGGAGGCATGTAGATCTCAACACCAGAGTTTGAGAGAGCTAGTCTGTCACTTGTAGGAGAAAAATGCATGACAGACTCAAAGAAAGTAACGTCGGCACTGACAAAGTATTTCCGCAAGAGCGGATAAAAGCAACGATACCCCTTTGGGTACGAGAGTAGCGACAAAAATGCACTTGACAGCTCTGAGAGAGAGCTTGTCACGACCTGGAGAGAAATCATGAACAAATGCAACTGAACCGAACATACAAGGTGTAAGGGAGAAAATATCCTTCTCAAGAAACGTAATTGAGAAAGGAATCTTCTTTCCCAACAAAGATGAGGGCATGCGGTTCACTAGATAACATGCAGTGAGGACTGCATCGCCCCAGTAAGCGCGAGAAGCACGACTCTTCATCAATAAGGTTTTAGTCACATCAAGTAAGTGACAGTGTTTGTACTCAGCAATACCGCTCTGTTGGGATGTATAAGCACATGAGGTCTGGTGAACAATGTTAAGAGATCTAAGAAAGCCAGAAAGTTGTAAGGTGCAAAACTCTAAGGCATTATCAGAACGAAGATATTTGACATTGGCAAAGAAAATATTCACCTCATTAATAAAGATTTGATAACTCAGACTTATTCTTATAAAAAGACCTAGGAAAGTTTAGAAAAACCATCGACAACGACCAGATAAAAACGATGTCCTTGGTGATCAGGGACATGACTCGGGCCCCAAATATCTAAATGAAGGAGCTCAAATAACTGAGAACTGCTCCAACTCTGATAAGATAGTAAGGGGGATCGGTAATGCTTCCAAAGTTGGCATGCCTTACACTGGAAGGAGGATCTCGTGGAAATCTGAGTGAGAACATGACACAACTTTTGCAGAGGAAGGTGGCCAAAACGAAGGTGCTATAGATATGGAGAAACTGGTCCAGTAGGTAAAGTAGAAACGCCGGCATGAGGAGGTTAAACCAGTCTGTAGAGACCCCGTTGCTCACGACCACATCCAATCACCCTGCCCATGAGTATGCCCTAAAATACAAGAGAGAAAGGGTCAAAGGTGGCACGATAATGGGGGCCCTTAGTAATCCGACTAATGGAAAGTAAATTCATCTGAAAGTCAGGAGCATATAAAACATTCTGAAGGCACATTGCTGACGTCAAATGCACCTCCCCCAATCCTGTAATGGGTAAGTTGTCTCCATTAGCAATGACAACTCATCTACTAGGAGGTAAGGTCCTGTAGGACCTCAGATGTACTGTCTCCATACAGATGGGAAGCACCAGAGTCCATAATCCACTCTGCCATATCTGCACCACTACTACCACGAAAAGCATAAGTGATACCTGAGGAGCTCAAAGATGCTCCGGCTGCGGTTGCGATATCTGTAGTGGTGGTGCATGCAACATGAGTCATGATCTCTCGAATACGAGAGACAATATCATCCAAACGAGGATCAACCTAGGAAGCTAGAGTCTCTAAAGGCTCATGTGTTTTGCCACGCGACCAGAAGCATGATATCCATGCTTCTGGTAGCAGGTATCCTCTGCATGTCCTGGCCGACGACAATAGGTGCAAGGGTTACACTTACGTCCACCGCCTTTGCCATGAGGGATACGTCCTCTAGGCTGGGTCGTCCCTCCTAGGCCATGAGAAGCGGTCATCGTTGAAGAAGGAAGAAAAGTGGCCGTAGAAGGCATAATAATCTGGCTGAGAAGGTTATAGGCCTCCTCCATGGGAGGTATGGTAGCTCCGACGAGAAGCTGTGTACGTGCATCATCATACGTTGTATCAAGTCCGGCCATGAAGATTCCAACCGTCGTGGAGTTCCTATATGCCTTCTGCTGCTTCGTAGATGTCGTAATAGGCATGTAGCTATGAAGCTTCGCGAACATGCCACGGAGCGAAGAGTAGTACACAAGGTTGCAGAAGTTGGCCGTCAGTACTCGGTCGGCAGGGTCACTGACTAAGGATTAATCGGCAGTCAGGAGAGTAATCGGATTTAGTCGGGCATTAGTCGGTTTGGATTTTTTTTATTACTTTAAATATATAAATCAAATTTTATAGGATATACTCTCATTTATATTCATATATTTAGCAGTTTTAATATTTTTAAGAGTATAAAAAAATAACAAGAGAATGAAAAAAGAAGCAAGTTAACAACAAAACAAAATGTTTGGCACATAGTACAAGCAAATGTTCAAAAATAAAAGAACAATTACAACATGCCCAAAACAAATGAAAGTAGATGTTCAAACAAGAGAGCCTTGGCTCTAGAACTGTACTTACATAATCATACTTCAAGCAATCATCCCAACACCAACAAAAGCATAAAGAATTAAAAAAATCAACAATAACTTGGTGTGGTTTCATCACTGACAAGATCTACAAGGCAAATAACGCATTCAATTCTTTGGAACAGAGTATCCTACCAATACAAAACAGTACAACTGAGAACAACTAAGAATAAGTCACTACCACAATATGTGGAATCAAATTGAGCAAAAAAAACACCAACAACACAATTCAGATTTTGATTTATGAAAGAATATTAGGGTAAGCCAACATACAACTTTATATCTATGATTCTATGCCAACATACAACTTAAATGATAGTCTAGTGCAAGTTCTATTCAAATATTAAAAATAAAGAAAGAAAAAAATGAAAAATAAAAAATCTAACCTAGGTCCTGGGCGACGAGCAAGGTTGATGGTTACTCGAGGCTGGCGATGGAGCAGTGGCTTGGTGGTGAACCGGGAGGGCGGCGGGCGGCGATGGAGCAGAGGCGCGGAGAGGCGGCGAGCGCTGCGGGTGGGAATCGGGAGCTAGGGCTGCGGGTGGGAATCGGGAACGAATAGTTTCTGTCGAACAGAAACTTATGGTCGACTTAATTCGGGTTATCGGGTTTTAGGATATATGCCTGAACCTTTGATGCAAAAGGCGGCTGATTACTTGGCCGACTACACCGATAAATCGGCCGAGTAATCGGATCTATCCGATTATAGCCCGAGTTTGGTTAATCGAGTCGGGTGACCCTCCGAGTCGCATAGTCAGGCCGACTAGTCGGCCTAGTCGGCCGACTTTTGCAACAGTGGTAGTACATGTGCAAAGGACGACCATTCTGCTTGGCCATGCAGATATCGAACTGTAGCTGAAGAATCTTGGCATCATTCTTCGTTTGAGCATAGGTGGATGCCAATGTGTCCCACATTGCCTTGTCGGTGGTCTGATTCAGAATATCATTGGCTATCTCCGTAGTGAGGGTCCCACAAAGCCAAACACGCGCATATGTGTTATCTTGCTTCCAAGAAGCATTAGCCCCAGTCTTATCAATTAGCTCTGGATCTGTCAGAATGTGCTCCCTATTGTTACACTGCATGAGCTGAGAAACTGCATGGACCACAACTCATAGTTGGTCTCATCCATCTTTGTGATGGAAGCCGGAACCTTGAAGGCACCAGATGAAGAAAATATATCAACCTTGTTCTCTTACATGATGGTAAAAGGATCGAACAATGGAACTTCCCCTCCACTCCGTATCTTTCTCTCTTCCCTTATCTCGCTTTAGACTATCGAATCTTCCACTCTCCTACCGCCTCGAATGCGCTAAGTGGAGTTCAACCGATTTACCTGCCTTGTATCCTACTTGATTAGGGAGAGGGGGATGCGCGGTGCGGAAAATGTTGCGGACTAGCGCTTCCAACTTCATCAATTAGCTGAGAGAGATGATCAGGGCTTACCACATGTTTTTCCCTTCCACCTTCACTCGACGATAGGCTAAGCACGAACGTCAGGCCCGGCACGCTTCTGCAATAAATAGAATGAGAAAGCGAGAGTCCTTTATCGAGTGTCTTGCGGTATCCGTTCTTTCTCTCTCGCGCCCTTCTGGGAGAAATCCGGAATGTATGACATGAGTTCTAATCTACCGCTCCATGAGTATCTTCACCTTCCCACCCTCAGGAAAGCGATGCGACGACATTTATCTATTTAAAAGCCCGAATATGAATATCTAGTTGGGGCTCTCCTGTTTCATGTTTTAGAGGGGGCGAGTACGAGTGTTAACTCCTGTCTTGTGACCTCGACCACTAGTTCTTAAGGGTCCGAGACAAGCAAGACTGGTAATAAGAAAGTAGGCGGGGAGGGTGACAACCACAACACACTGTCATGTTCCAAGGGCTAGACAAGAGGGGAGCTTAGACTGATATGAACGAGTCTACACGATCATACGGAGGATTGGTTGTACGTGTAGGCTTATACAACCATCCTCATCAATCTTCGTTGTGCACTAGCGTCGGAAAACATGATTTAAAGGTCTGAAATCACGTTTTTCAGTCAAACTCAGACTGTTTCAGACTGCAGTTCGAACCTCAAAGGTACACAGAGAGGCGCGGAGGTTCAAGGAGGTGCAAGGATGCGCACGGGAGGGGCCGACCGTAAACGAGAGGGGACCCAACGGCTAGATATGGAAGAGGGGGCCCTCACAGCGACCGGAGAGGGGCGGGCGGAGGCTGGTGGCGGCGCGGGAAGAGAAGGGAGGGCGGGTAGGGTTAGGGCTTGGGTGGGATACGGAACTCCGGTCTAGTACCGTCGCTCCGATACCATGAGAGAGGAAAGAACTTGTTGTATTATTGAGAGGCCCTAGGATACTCTTAATATAGGTGAGGAACCTGTTGGGCAAATTACAAGATGAAGACAAAAGAAATAGATAATATTAAAACAATGAGAAATATAACTAACATCTCAATACTAACTGTTGGAAAAGAAAAGAGTCCACCCATGTGTTTAGTACCACATGGGGGAGCGGTCACTATTGGGTCTGTCCGTGGGGCTATATAAGGAGCCTCACACCCCCTGTACTCATTGAGAACTTCAATAGAAGAAATGCCCAATTCATGGGCTTCTCCCGTGGTTTCATCCCGCTCCTTCTGGAGTAGGGTTCCACGTTAAATCCCGATGTCCCCTAATGTTTTCTTTATCTTTATTCTCTAATACGCTTCCGCATTCTGTTTTTCTACATGGTATCAGAGCCTGTTTTCTGACAAATACTGAGTAATCAGATGTCGTTCTCTGGAATCCAAGAGTGTTAATTTCTGTGGTAAGTCTGTCAAACCATGCCCTTGGACTTTGCTTGAGACCATATATCGCTTTGCGAAGTCGACATACATACTCCCCCTCGACTACGTAACCTGGAGGTTGCATCATGTATACCTCCTCATCAAGGTCGCCATAGAGAAAAGCATTTTTGACATATGATGTAGGATGCATATGGCTTTTATGGTGTCTGCTCTGATACCAGTTCGATGTATGGTTCCTTGAGAAGCAAAAAATGTGGCAAGGTTATTTTGGGTGAATTCTAGAGCATTATCTGAACGAAAAATTTGTGTAGAAGTGGAGAAAATATTTTTGACATACTGAAAGAAATTTTTGATGATAATATTAATCTCCGAGTGTGTTTTAGTAGATAGACCCAGGACAGTCTGCTGAAATCATCAATAAAAACAACAAAATACTTATGCCCACTTAGTGTACGAACCGGACAAGGTCCCCATATATCACAATGGACTAACGCAAAAGGCGTTGAATGACGAGACTCAGTTCGAGCAGGAAAGGATGCCCTATGATGTTTCCCAAACTGACATGCTTCGCACTCAAAGGGCTTTAACGATGAAAGTTCAGGGAACATCATAGATAGAGCTTTGGCAGATGGATGACCAAGACGAAGATGCCATAGCAGTGGATCAGTGGAGATGGACGCAGCACCCGCAAAATTGGAATCAGTAGGGATGTCAAGATAATACAGCCCATTCTTCTCATATCCCCCACCAAAGATCTACTTCGTCCGGATGTCCTGAAAGTAACAGCAAAATTTATCAAATATCACCTGACAGTTAAGCTCAGTGCACAGTTTATGGACGGATAATAAGCTAAGAGGGAATGCAGGAGCGCAATGCACGCCTGTGAGTCGGAGTGAGGGGGAGAATTCCACAGTGCCAACATTAGTAATGGGCGAGTGGTCTCCATTGGCAACACGCACAGTTTTCATAACTGAAGACGGATGGGAAGAAGTGAGAATACTACCTTCCCCTGTTAGATGCGTCGAGGCTCCAGAGTCAATGATCCATGTAGGTCGTGATGTAGTAGCTGTGGTGGCGACTGTACCAGAAGTCATGGCAAGACTGGCTGTTGAAGCAGGTGTAATGACGTTATTATGAGAATTCTGTAGTAGTTGACGGAGACTAGCATATTCAGAGGCAGTAAAGAAATGATGAGTAGCACTCGGGGTTCTCGCAATCAATCGTGTTCATCTGCAGATCTCCAGGGCGATAAGCCCCATCGCCTCAAGATCGCCGCGCACCCGCTCCAGGTAGCGGCCTTAACTCTTGGCCGCGAAGCATCTCCAGGCGATTGTCTAGCCGCCGAGCACGTCCAGATCGCCTCCTGGCAGCGGCGCCAGCCACCGGAGCTGCTCCAAGCGGCGCAAATCCAGCCGCCACCATCTCCCAGAGGGCTCCTGCTTTGCAATACAAGTGGCGCGCAGCCCAGGTCTCCAGCAGGCAGCATACACGGGGCGATGGCGGCGCAGCCTCTCTCCTCCTCAACGCAGCCGCATACGGCGGCGCAGACCTCCATGGCGGCACCCCTTCGCAACCTCCAGGCGGCCCGCATCATGGCCCATCGCGCTGCCCCAGCATCCCCCCCCCCAAATCTCATGTGAAGATCCTCCGACGGAGGCGGCTCCCATAGGCGGCGGGCTCCCTCCATGGTAGATGGGGATACCACCCATCATTCTGGCAGCGGCGGCAATTTTTTTTAGAAACGAAGGGATGTAAAGAGGGTTCCCATCGGGGGGAACCCTAAGGGCAATTTGTGCCGAGATTTCGAATATGTTTAAAAAAATTGAAGCCCAAATGGGCTAACGTAAAAAAAAAATGATGATGACAGGAGAGAGAAAGTTCAAGGGGGGTATGTTTTTGAAAAAAAATGAATGATGAAAAAAAGAGGGGGTTGCAGTAAAAAAGGTGTTTAAAAAAACAAAAAAAGTTTGAAAAAGGCCGCGTACAATAAAAAGCCGTACACAAATATATTGTAAAAAAATTTGATGTGAAAAAAAAGGAGAAAAGTAAAAAAAATCGCGTACAAAAAAAGTCGTACGCATAAAAAAATATGATTCATGTTTGCTTCTCCCAACTTGTATTTATTTTCATTATTCTCACAAGTTTGGGAGAAAGGGGGAGTAAAAGCCATATGCATCCTACATCATTAACTGACAGACCAAACACTCCGAATTTCACAGAATATCAAGCCATCTTCACTGTACATCGATCTTCGTCGTGGTGTCTCTATCCTCGACATCGACTCCGCACTGGATTTGTTTTCTTCAAGGCACGACAGAGACAAAGTCCGGTGACCCACAGGCACGACTGAGACAGAGATCCGGTGACCATGCAGGCACGACAGAGACAGTCCGGTGACCTTCCAGGCACGACAGAGATACGTTCCGGTGACCTGATATACCCGTCAGCAAGCGGGTTTGTCTACCAGTTGCAGATACATACGTTTATTGTGGTGATTTCAAGTGAAGATGTAATGATGTATATTTTTCTTTATTATTGCAAGTTGCAGCTGTCCCAACTACCAACTTGAGGGGGAGTGTTGGAAAAGAAAAGAGTTCACCCATGTGTTTAGTACCACATGGGGGAGCGGTCACTATTGGGTCTGTCCGTGGGGCTATATAAGGAGCCTCACACCCCCTGTACTCATTGAGAACTTCAATAGAAGAAATGCCCAATTCATGGGCTTCTCTCGTGGTTTCATCCCGCTCCTTCTGGAGTAGGGTTCCACGTTAAATCCCGATGTCCCCTAATGTTTTCTTTATCTTTATTCTCTAATACGCTTCCGCGTTCTGTTTTTCTACACTAACTAATTATAAAATAAATAGGTTGAACTATGTATGATCTCGCATATGCCCACTATTGTAAAAGCCAGCTTATTAGGCCAACTAGTCGAGTCAAGGGGGTAGTTGACTCGACTAGGCCTAGTTGGCCATTAGTCGGTCAACCCGACTAATCGGGTCGACTAGTAGGCCTAGTCGGCCATTAATCGATCAACCTGACTAATCGAGCCGACTAATCGGCCAACTACTCGGTCGAACATAAAGCTTTTCAATTTTTCAAATTTTTTATTTTTTAAAAGCAAACTTATTTTAATATGCTTAATATTATATATAAAGTCAATTACTTCTTTATTTCACTATGATGGTATAGAAAATGTATAAATCTATGCAAATATATAATATGTATAAAAAATGATTTATATATTTAAAATAATTTTAGAGAAATCCAAAATCGAGTAATGGTCGACTAAATCTGATTAGTCGCCCGATTGTTGATTAATCCTTAGTCGGTGACTCCACCGACCGAGTACCGACTACCGATTTCTGCAACCTTGCCTATGCCAACTATGCTCTAGATTGGGCAACCCAGTGCATCACCAAGAATGAATATTGTTGAAAGTGTGGCATATTATTGTAGGTCTATGCCTGTACCAACCCAACTAAATGGATGCTAACCCTGACTTAAGCAAGATCGATGAATCCTAACAAAGTTATAGAAATACAATTAAGTTTGGGTCATTCACACGACTACATAACAATGCAAAACTATAAACAATTTCATTAGATATAACATGAAGAAACATTTAGTTAAAATGCTTTTTTTAGTTTCATATTTTGTATTGTTTTTGGATATTTTCAGATATATTACCTGCTCAGTTTTTTAATCCTTGCTCTTAACAATAACAAAAAGTCTACATGCATCTATTGACAAGATTATGACTGGAAAATGCACGAAAATAATCAAAGTGGATCGGCATGTTCACTTAGCATTAATTTTTAACAACATAAACATAACCTATTAAAAACAATTTTAGAAAGAAGATCAAGACGAACTAGAAAATTTAAAGATAGTGAAGGGTAAGGGAAGGACCTGCATGACCCAAATGCTGAGGAGAGCCTCCAAGCAGAAGAACCCAAACCCAATGAAGTAGAAGATCTGAATATTTCAGTAATTTCAGCTCAATAATAAAACTATATCATCAAGTGCTTAATTCAAATTAATCATCAGAATATAAATGGTGGTGGTGAATCAGTACAGTGCAATACGCTCAACGTATACAAACGTGGACAATAAAATTGTGCATCTATAATTATTTTAAGAATGACCAACATGTAGCTCAAAGACATCACAGTTCACATTAGATAGTGAGGGATGACGGTGCTGCGTAAGGCGGTTTTATTTATTTGTCCCTATTTTTCACATCCGTACAGGCTCCCTTTAGCAAGCATTCAAGATCAGCTTGAATATTAAATGTGACATTTCTTTTTGGTTTCCAGGTGCTCTGGCATCCTCTTGGTAGATTGGAGGGCAATCACTCTACGTAAGGATGGTGGATGTCTTGGTGTCATTAGCTTGAAGGAGGCGGATAAGGAAGTATTGGCCAAGTAAATCTATCACATTTCGGATAACAGTAGTGATTTATTTTGTTCATTGGTTTGAAAGATTCACATGGTCTCTTCGAGCTTGTCTGCCCTGCCTAGGTCTATTTGGTCTCCCTCGACCTTATGAAGTTGTACCTATTCTGCACTTTTAGGCATCACATCTACTTAGAGAGTTGCTGTGAGCAACATCAGCTTTTGGCGGGACGACTAATCAGAAGATGGAGCTCTTTGTGATCAATTCTCAGTTGCTCACTCTAGCTTTGAATCAGGAGGTACAGGTTGCTAGAACCTAGTATGCTGAAGCTTTCACTTTGTAGTTGTTGACGCATATAAGATAATTGTATCTCTTTGTTATTTTATTTTCTTGTTATTCTCTTTATGTAATTTACCCATAGGCTACTCTCCTATATAAGAGAGCCTAGGGCTATGGAATAGATCATCTCATTCTCTTTTCCCGACATGGTATCAGAGCGACGGTCCTAGACCGGAGTTCTCGAAACCCTAACCCTAACGGTAGTATCATTCCAGTCTCTCTCACCAGTGAGTGGTAGAGCTCATGATTATGATTGATTCTCTAGCGTGCTATAAGTGCCCTTTTGTAGGTCGTGATCACTTGTCCCATTTTGATGGTAGGTTTACTATTAAAAATGCTTATAAAGTCCACTATGCAAACAATGTCTTTGGCCCTGTGGGATGCACCTCTGATTGCAAGAGGATTTAGGGTCGGGCACCTTATGGATTTTAAGACGTGGAAGAGTGATGATTGGAGCTCGGAGAGCAAGATTTCTTTAGGGTACTAAGGCTTCTTGTGTACGACATGCGGTAAAATGAGAAGATATTGATCACTTATTCTTTCTATACGAGAGTTGCAAGGAGGTGTGGGTAAAGACAGCTTACCATGGATGCAGGTTAATTGTGCTTCAATTGTTTGGGCCTCCCTTGGTTTGGATTGGAATGTAACTAATTTTGAAAAAAAAAGATTAATGGTTTGCTTGGTTAGGCTTTCAGCAGGAGAGATTCTATTGGAGAACGTGATTGAGCATGAAAAGTTTCTTTTTGAATCGTGGTCCATGTAACTTTATGTTGGACTACACATGTAATTCTGCGACTTTTGAGCTTGTGAATATATGAAGTATTTCGGTGAGCATCTATTGATAGTCACCATTTTTCTTCTCAAAACAAAATATCGATCAATACCCAAGATAGGGATGGACAACAGGATGTCAATAACTGACATTGACCAAACGTTAAATCGAGGGATATATTGTGATGTTTGGAACCAGGATAATTGCCATTTTATCAAAGAACTTGAAATGTCAAAGAGGACTATACTCCATAAACTACTACTTAGGATCAACATGTGGATATTTTCACAAAGTCTCTTATAAAAGATCGTTTTGATTAGTACCAGGTTGCCCATGATGCTCTTTGTGGTTCAACTAGAAGAAAAGTGTTAGGAAATAAGATAATAGAAGGGATTTTTACATCATGAACCCTACTAGAGGAAGAGTGTTAGGAAATAAGATAATAGAAGGGATTTTACATCATGAGCCCTAAAACTTTGCAAACCACATCCTAGATCATGTATTCTTCGTAATTATCACCTAAACCCCGCAAACTTGCTAACTCTTACACTACTGACCCTGTAGTTAACTCCCAAAATGGTTGTGGTGTAAGAATCTATAAATTTGCAAGATTTAAGTGATAATTATGAAGAATATATGGTCAATAAGGTAATTCGTAAAGTTTTTAAGGTTTATGGTGTAAAAATCCCATAATAAAAATAAAAATATGGCGAAGCCTTCTCCCACTATAAGTAGGGTCGGCTACATGGATTCTTGCTCGAATCCATGTCGAGAGATTCGACTATTTTTTTACACTTGTTGCCGACTACCTAACGCAACCCCTACAAGAGGGGATTCGAACCCTGGTCTTTTGGATGGTAGACACACTGCACTACCACCAGACCATTTAAGTGGGTTAGAGTATATTAAAAATCTCATAATAGAAATATGTGAATATTAATGTTGGAGAGAAATGAGTAATATGTTATTCCAAGGAACCCTAGTCTCTCTTATATAGAGAGAGACCCCATGGGTAAAATACATAAGAGTCCAGAAACTAAACAGAAACTAAGAAACGGTACATAACATCATAACATAAGTCTCTACACTCCCCCTCAAGGTGGAGCATAGATGTCTATCATGCTCAGCTTGGAAGAACATCTCTGAAAGGGTCCTCTGAGCAGCGGCTTGGTAAATATGTCAGCAGTCTGATCCCCTGAGCTAACGTGAGATGTAGATATCAAGCCTCTCTGGATCATGTTTCTCGTGTAGTGGCAGTCTACTCCGATATGCTTTGTTCTTTCATGAAATGCTGGATTGTTGACAATAAACAATGCTGCCTGATTGTCACACTGAAGCTGCATGGGTAAAGGTACAGCTATATGTAGATCTTCTAGCACAACTCGAACCCACATCATCTCCGTGCTTGCTTGCGCCATGGCCCTATATTCAGATTCAGAGCTGGACCTTGCCACAACAGTTTGTTTCTTTCTTTTCCAAGAAACCAGAGAGCTCCCAACAAAGATGGTGAATCCTGAAGTAGACTTTCGATCCTTAGGGCACCCTACATAATCTGCGTCTGCACATGCTGAAATAGATAAATCGGTGCTCTTTCGAAATAGCAACCCTGAGCCTGGAGAAGACTTTAGATATTTCAGTATCATGTATATGACATCCATATGAACTTGTCTTGGCTGCTCCATAAATTGACTCACCCGGCTTATTGCAAAAGCAATATCGGGTCGAGTTATGGTGATATAAAGGAGCTTACCTACCATCTCTCTGTATCTTCTCTTGTCTACTTCTGCACTATCATTGTCATACAGCTTCATGCTCGGATCCATAGGAGTACTCGATGGTCTACATCCAACCATGCATGTTTCAATAAAAAAATCTATAATGTATTTCCTTTGGGTTCACTAGACCCTGTGCATTCCTAGCAAATTCCAACCACCGAAAGTATCTTAGGGTACCAAGATCCTTCGTGACAAACTGACGGCCCAGGAATGCCTTTGCCCTCTCTACTCACTGAACATCATCTCCTGTAACCAGAATATCATCAACATAGACCATGATGACAACCGTACCTGTAGAAGTCTTCTGAATGAACAACGAGTGATCCACATTTAATCTTTTGAACCCCTGTCGTTCAATTAGGTGGGAAAGCTTCTGGAACCATGCCCTTGGGCTCTGTTTAAGGCCATAAATCGCCTTGTGAAGTCTACACACCATATGCTTCTCCCCCTCAGCAGTGAACCCTGGTGGCTGCTGCATGTAGACTTCCTCCTGCAGATCTCCATACAAGAAGGCATTTTTGACATCAAGTTGAGATATAGTCCAGTCACGTACCACAACAACCGATAAAAGAATGCGAAGAGTAGAGTGACGAGCCACTGGAGAAAATGTATCCATATAGTCCACGCCATAGGTTTGTGTGAAACCTCTCGCAACAAGTCGTGCCTTGTACCGATCAAGACTGCCATCTGCATGGTATTTAACTGTGAATACCCACTTGCAGCTAACAATGGATGCGTCAGGGGAGCATTAACCAAGCTCCATGTACCATGAGACTGTAAAGCACGCATCTCTTCTTCCATAGCCAGTCGCCAGCAATCAATCTTCATAGCTTCTTGATAGATCCGTGGTATATCCACGGAAGACAAAGCCGCAATAAACCTCTGAAAGTCGCCTGTGAGGCGATGAAAGGACACCTGGGAAGCAAAAGGATAAGACACGCAAGTCCGTTTCTGCTTCTGAATAACAATGGGAATATCAAGATCGTCGTCCACTGTACTGGATGGTGTAGCCTCCTCCTGCAATGAAGAATCCTGCACATGTACAATGTCTGACCCGTCATTAGTGATGCTATCTGAACATACCTGAGGCGTGATGGATGCCTGACGTATAGTCTGAGCAGGACCTGACCGACACGTATAGAATTTAGGTAAAGGTGGAATAGGTGGTCGTGGAGGTAATGGTGGTGGGTGGTGTAGCAACAGGAGCTGGAGTGGACTCAGGTGAACTCAAACTAGGAGGAGGAACATAGACATCATCGTTGGTAGTGGACGAGACCAGCCTGTCACCTGCAGGAGAGAAATACATAACGGACTCAAAAAATGTGACATCAACACTGACAAAATATTTCTTGTTTATGGGGTCATAACAGCGATAACCCTTCTGAGACCGAGAGTAACCTACAAAGACACACTTGACAGCTCTAGGAGAGAGTTTGTCAAGTCCAGGAGATAGGTGATGAACAAATGCAACAATACCAAAGACACGAGGAGTAAGTGAGAATAATTCCTTATCAGGGAAAATGACCGAAAGAGGAATTTTCTCACCAAGGACAGACGATGGCATGCGATTGACCAGGTAGCAGGATGTAAGGACAGCATCCCCCCAGAAAGTAATAGGAGCACAACTCTAGATAAGAAGGGTTCGAGTGATGTCAAGAAGGTGATGATGCTTTCTTTCTGCCACGCTATTCTGTTGAGATGTGTAAGCACAGGTGGTTTGGTGAATAATACCCTTCGACGAAAGAAACTGAGAGAGAGAACGGGTGAAGAATTCCAATGCATTATCTGTTCGAACATATTTGACAGTAGAAGAGAAAACATTCTGCACTTCATTAATCAAATAACATCCCCTGCTTCAGATTTATTCTTTAAAAGAAAGACCCAAGATACACGAGAAAAGTCATCCACCACAACTAGATAAAACCTGTCCCTGATGATGACCCCAAATATCAATGTGAAACAACTCAAACAGGGAGCTACTGCTCCGACTCTGACGACTAGGAAAGCTAGACCGATAATGCTTTCCCAACTGACATGCTTCACAGCGAAATGACAAACTAGGAGAGATCTGAGGCAAGAGATGTCGCATTTTCTGGTGCGGGAGATGGCCAAAGCGAAGATGCCAGGTATACGGAGAGACTGATCCGGATGAATGAGAAGAGACCCCAGCATAAGAGTTTCGGACAAGACGATAGAGACCATTCTGCTCAGAGCCACAACCAATCACCCTGCCCGTTAGTATGTCCTGAAAAATAAGAGATGAGGGGTCAAATATAGCACGACAATGCAAATCCTTCGTAATCTGACTAATAGATAACAAATTCATGGAGAACTCAGGAGCATGTAGAACATTCTGTAGATGCATAGAAGGTGATAAGGAAACCTTCCACTGTCCAACGATGGGGGAATGAGTACCATCTGCTATCAACCCTGAGCGGCCATGTCGGATGTCCCTGTAGGACTCAAGTCTCTCTCTGTCACGGCAGAGATGATGGGTGGCGCCAGAATCTATAATCCAATCAGAGAGATCATGACAAGATGTAAAGGCAGTGGCACTACCTGAGGTACTGGCAGCGGCAGACGAACTAGCAGAAGCTGTAGCAGCAACATCTGAAGATCTACCTTGAGAATCAGTAGATGATTGAGGCATAATATCACGTAGACGTGCCACAAGCTCTTCGAATCGGTTATCTGTAGTGGATGCTGACTGAGACGTGACATGCTCAACTACACGAGCTGATGCTAGGAATCCATGCTTAGAGTAGCATGTATCCTCCGAGTGGCCTGTGCGATGGCAGAATGAACACGGCTAGCGAAAGCGACCTCCTCGTCCACGGGGTCCACGTCCACGACCATAAGACTGACCACCTCTTCCACGCGATACCGCCATCGCTGATGGGGTTGGAGTAGATGTGCTGGAAGAAACTGATATGCGTCTGAGCCTCCGGTAAACGTTCTCCATAGGAGGAATAACAACATCGGCCAGTATCTAAGAGCGGGTTGCCTCATACTCAGGATCGAGCGCTGCAAGTAGTACGCCCAACATGGCGGCATTCCGAAATGTCTTCTGTTGCTCTGGAGTCGCCGTGAGTGGTATGGTACTATATAGTTTCTCGAACATCCCTCTCAGGGATGTGTACAACGAGTGAAGTGGCCGCCAATTCTGCTTCATCGTGAATATATCATGCTGGAGATGTAATATCTTGGTCTCGTTCCGCACTTGGGAATATGTAGCGGCCAGAATATCCTACATTGCCTTGGCAGTGGGCTGATGGAGGACATCATTGGCAATCTCCATCGACAGTGTGCCTGACAGCCAAACCTTGGCATAAGAGTCATCAGCCTCCCAAGAGGCATAGATCCCAGTCTTCTCTGCCGGCTCATCCTCTGTAAGTATATGCTTCTTACCGTTTGACTTCATGAGACTTATGAACTGCATCGCCCAGAGCTCATAGTTTGTCCTATCCATCTTGACTTTGGCGCAGGACCTTTGAAGGCGCCTATGGAGGGCATATCGACTTTGTTTTCTGACATGTCGCCGTAGATGAAGAACTAGGGATTGTAGACCAGGAACATGTGTCTACAAAGAGTTGATCGGATTTGAGTGCATATGTAGACGTTACACACTCAAATCCATGAAGGTAGAACGGCCGACAAAGAGGTGGCATCGACGTGGAAGGAAGGGGATCCCGGCGGTGAGGGTCCCCTACCTTGGGCTCTGATCGGCGGAGGAGAGAGACGGGGCCCGGCGGCGAGAGGAGGGGCCTGACGGCGAGAGGAGGGGCCCGACGGCGAGAGGAGGGGCCCGACAGCGAGAGAGGGGGCCCTGGCGGCGACGGAGATAGAGTGGCGGCGGAGGAGGTGTCTCGTGGAAGGGAGGTGGAGGAGGGGAGGGGCGGCGGAAGAGAGAGAGAGTGGCGGAAGAGAGGGTCCGGCGGCGGTGGAGAACCCTAGGATTAGGGTTAGACCATGGGCTCTGATACCATGTTGGAGAGAAATGAGTAATATGTTATTCCAAGGAGCCCTAGGCTCTCTTATATAGAGAGAGACCCCATGGGTAAAATACATAAGAGTCCAGAAACTAAACAGAAACTAAGAAACGATACATAACATCATAATATAAGTCTCTACAATTAAAAAAATAATCCGGTTAATTTGTTTGTTATCATCTCATGTCTTTGAAGATAGGTCAGAGTATATTATTACTCTCAATATAAAGTGAGGTTGAGTATCATCTTTCAATCAAGAAATCCACCTCATAATTCTCTAAACTGGGGATCGGTGCGGCGCTGTGGCTTTTCCACATACACTTGAGTGCTTTTCCATGTGTTATACATTTTTTTCTAAATAGGTCGGGATACATAATATTTTAAAAGTAATTAACCGAGAATAACCTGGAATGTACATCTCATAACTTGAAGCAAACTTACCCCAACAATTGCATGTTCCCCAATGAGATCTATTGCAGCCAAGATGCCACTGTACCAAAAAAATTGAATATCGAGAAATTAGAGATATGATCCCAAGTTTCCGAACTCAAGTTTAAATGCGTAGTTAAGTCCATTGATAACAAAAAATAAATAGAATCACTAACTCGACTCTCCAACTCCCTAATCTAGCAATACCTGATTTTGTTATCCTATACATTCAAAGCAACAAACGTTTTGTGCATCCAAGCAGGTCTTTTTTAAACATAAATTACATAATCAGGTTTAATTATTATAAGAATCCAAAAGGTCCAAAATTTGTTGGATAAAATCATGTCCCTGATATTATCACCAGAAAGGACTGAACCTTTCTTTCACTTTCCCCATGAAGAATGCAATTATATTCTTTCAAGAAAAATGGAGTATTCGCAAAAAAAACTTACGTCAATGATTTCCCTTTGAAAACCACAGGAGGAGCAACAGCAGAAAAGACAACAAAGCAGATATGAAGCTGCATGAGAATTCAAGTAAATAACAAAAGGACTTGATGAAAAAAAATCAAGAGTTGCTAGTAAAAAAACAGTTTATACCAGGTAGAACAGAAAGAACCATCCAAATTTGAGTGCACTCTCAGTCCTAAAACCAATGCCAAAAACGAAAGGAGAATCTCAAACCAAGCAAAACATAAACTAGATAAAATTCAGAACGTCTGCAAATTTGAAGGACCAACGAAGAACTCATATACCTCATGGCATTATAAAGAGGGCGATACCACAGAACATATGCACCAGGAATACCCGCTATGAAGTAGATGATAGCAAGAAGCCAAATTTTAACACCTACAGAATACCAACCAACACTGATTTTTATGCTCATAAATCCTACGGACACCTTAAAGTTTATAACATAAACAGAGACTAGTTAGGATAACATGACCATTAGACGCACTCAACCCTTAGAATCCTAAACAGCTTCTCAAGATAACATTACTGCCAAAGGTATCCTATAATTAAAAAAAGAAATTGTTGTGCTATTCATACCTTCTCCTTTAATCCATGCTGTCATAACTGCTACCACATTCCAAAAGAGACAGACAGTGATCCCTGCAAAAGAATGTCAACACTGAATTGCCCCTTCTTGCATTGATTTCTACATGTATTATTAAAGCACATGCGTGTACAAAGAGTATTTATTTCAAAAGGTAACATAGTAATTATGGTTATAGTAAAACAAAATATAAATGGTTTAAGTATAATATTCTATGCTGCATATGCACTTCTCATTATATTGTTTTAGTCGAATAGAATAAAATGGGTTGTTTCACTGAAGTTGTTTCTATAGGAAGAAGAATACATGCATACCCCTAACAAATGCGACGAAATAGAAACAATGTCCGAATACATTGGATAACTGCCTCGATCATCTTATTCTCAAGACCCCCTCTCAAGTGTGAGCATAGATGTCAATCTTATTCAATTTGGAAAATATGTCCGTTGGCTTACTTTCTGGGCAGTGCTTTGGTAAAAAAAGGTATATGCAATTTGGTCCGCAGAGTTAACATGAGTAGAAGAATCCTTTCAAGATCACGTCCCACGTGCAGTGGCAATCAATTTTTATATGCATAGTCCTCTCATGGGAGTCCGGTTGTTTGCAGAGAATCAGATTACCTTAATATTAACGACCTTAATGTTGATTGATATCAATGCGCTTTGCCAAAAGTCTAAAAAAAAGAAATGGCAAAGCCTTTTCCCACTACAAGTAGGGTGACAAGGTCGGCTACATGGATTCTTGATCAAATCCATATTGAAAGATTTGACTATTTTTTATGCTGGTTGTCGACTACCTAATGCAACCCCCATAAGAAGAGATTTGAACCCAGGTCCTTTAGGGTGGTAGGCACACTGCACTACCACCAGACCATTTAGGTGAGAGTAGACGCACTACCTGAAAAAAAATATTGAGAAATAGTGCCGACATATCGTCGATATTGCTAGAAATCGTGGAAATGCCTATAAAAATAAGTGACTTCCCAAAATTAAGTGTTGAGATAATTATATCTCTTAGTATCTGATTTATATTTTATGTTTTCTTTGTGTACCACTCATGTAATTAACCTATGGCTTTTCTCCTATATCAGAGAGCCCTGGGATCTCTTTAATGACATGTCTCATTTTATCCCAACATGGTATCAGAGCAACGGTCCTAGATCAGGGTTCTCGTACCCTAACCCTACACCCGCCAGCCCCCCCCTCTCGGCGTCGCTGCACCTACAACGGCCTCTCCTGCACCGCCCCGCCCCCCAACGACCCCTCCCGCACCGTCTCCCCCAGCGGCACCTCCCGCACTGCCCGGCAGCCCCTCCAACGCTGTCGTGCCCCCCCCCCCCCCCAGCGGCGCCGCCCCGCCCCGTTCGGCGTTGCCGCCTTCTCCAAAGAGGCTCCAGCACACCGCTTGAGGGCTCTGGTCCCTCGTGCGTGCCCAGCAGCCCCTCTCCAGCCGCCTTCCAGTGCGGCCCCGCCACCATTGGTGCTGTCCTGCCCCTGGCACCGTTGTAGACCCATTTCGACTACCATTGAGGGCTGCTCCTAGGCGTTTTTGTGCCACATCGAGTTCTGGACTGGTTCGAGAAAGGTGATATAGTCTGATTTGCCCCTTGATTTGCAGCCCTAGACCTCGAACGAAGAATTAGGGATGAGTGTATAAGTCTATAGATACAACTCATCCCTCCTATGGTATTGTAGACAAGTCTATTCTTGATTTCTTCCCCTCTTGTTCCGTGTCTTGGCCTATTGAAGAATATCAGATTATAAGGGTGACGTGTTCTCCTCTTCCGGTGTCTTCAAGAGCCCGGCACCTATCGTGAAGATGGACGGGACCAACTACGAGATATGGTCCATGCAGCTTTGTACCTAATGCAATGCCACAACAAGGAGCATATTCTGACTGACTCGGAGCCGACAGACAAGACTGGGGCAAATGCATCATGGAAGCAAGATGATGCCTATGCTCGTATCTGACTCTCTGGGACACTTAGCACAGAGGTTGCTAATGATATTGTCAATCATCCAACTGCAAAGGCCATGTGGGATATACTGGCTGCTACCTACGGACAGACGAAGAAAGAAAGCAAGATCCTCCAACTGCAGTTTGACATTTTCTCGATCAAGCAGAATGGTCAACCTCTACATGCCCACTTCTCACATCTGAGAGGCATGTCTGAACGACTCCAAAGTTTCATGCCTATTACTACCAGTGTGGAACAACAACAGGCGTATCAGAATGCCACTATGACTAGCGTTTTCTTGTCATCCCTTGACTCAGAGTAGGATCCTGCTCGTACTCAACTTCTGACTGGCGAGAACATACTACAAATGGAGGAGGTCTACAAACGGCTGAGCAGGATTAATACCACGCCTACTACTACACCACAGACGACGTCCTCGACTATGGCCACTTCGCGAGGCCGCGGAGGCTCGCCACAGTTCCGCGGCCGTGGCCCTCGTGGTCGGGGTAGAGGACGTCAGAGAGGTCCATGTTCCTATTGTCATCGTCCTGGTCACTCAGAGGAGACATGCTTTCAGAAGCATGGATATCCAGCATCTGCACGTGTTGCTGAGCAGACAAACTCTTCACCTACACCTACTACAGATGCACGTTTTGATGATCTTGTCTCGAGACTTCGAGAGATGGTGACCACCCCTGCGAATCAGACTGCAGGCCCATTAGATGCAATGCCACCGCCAGAGCATTGTCCAGTTCCTCAAGTATTCCCTATGTGCTTACCAGTAGTAGCAGTTTCGATGTGACATATTGGATTATGGACTCTGGAGCGTCTCATCATATGTGTGGAGATCGGACGTAGTTTACCTCTTACAGGTTTATTCCTCCTGGGCGATCCGTGATCATTGCCAATGGAGTTTGGCTACCCATTGTTGGTCAGGGGGAGATTGTTTTAGCCCCTTCTATGCATCTTCAAAACGTCATACATGCTCCAGATTTTCAAATGAACCGTTTGTCTATCAGTTAAATTACAAGAGATTTACACTGTCTTGTCATCTTTGACCCCTCTTCTCTTGTGTTTCAGGACATACTAACTGGCAGGATGATTATTCATGGCCATGAGCAGAGAGGATTGTATAAGTTTGCCGTTCCATCATGTGCTGGTGTAGCCTCTATTCCCTCTGGTATTGTTTCTCCTTTCATGTGGCATCTTCGCTTTGGCCACCTGCCTCTTCAAAAGATGATACCTGTTCTCCCACAAATATCTACTCGTACTACCTTGGACTGTGATGCTTGTCAACTAGGGATACATCTCTTGACGTGACAACATGTGCAGATGCAGATTATGCAGGTTGTCCCAAAGACAGAAAGTCCACGTCTGGCTTTGCTATTCTTGTTGGTAGCCCATTGGTTTCATGGAAAAGCAAGAAGCAGACGGTGGTGGCTAGATCTAGTGCGGAATCTGAATACAAGGCCATGGCACAAGGATGTGCAGAGATGATGTGGGTAAGATTGGTATTGACCGATCTTACTGTTGAGGTTTCTCTTCCCATGAAGCTTTTATGTGATAATCAAGCAGCTTTGTTTATTGCCAATAACCCTGCTTTTCATGAACAGATAGAGCATATTAAAGTGGACTGTCATTACACTAGAGACATGATCCAGAAAGGTCTTATATCCACCTCTCATGTTTTCACAGGAGATCAGACGACAGACATCTTCACCAAGGCCCGGCTAGAAGTCCATTCCAGAGGTGTTGTTCCAAGCTGAGCATGATTGATATTTATGCTCCAGCTTGGGGGGGAGTGTTGAGAAAATTGTATCTCTTAGTATCTGATTTATATTTTATGTTTTCTTTGTGCACCACTCATTTAATTAACCCTTGGCTTTTCTCCTATATAAGAGAGCCATGAGATCTCTTCAATGGCATGTCTCATTTTTATCCCACCATTAAGGTTTTCAATGTTCTTTATAAATAAGACAGATACAAACACTTGTTCGCTAAAATAAATGCCAAATTGTAAGTATTTTAGTAGCATATATATAGTATCATATACGGCATGCAATTACAAGTTTAGTCATGTAGAATGCTTAAATAACTTCAAATATCAAATAACATAATCTCGTAAACTCATAATTTATAATGTAAGAATGCAATAAATACCACACAAATATTGGTGCTTAAGATTGAAGATTTCAATCACCATGTTTTCACAAACCAAACAACAACAGCAACAAAGCATTTTCCACAATTAAGTAGGGTCAACTACATGGATTCTTTGCCTCCATTCATATCTATCTTGGGTCAATCTCGGGCTTATATCCCAAAAACTAAGATCCCTTCGTATAGTCTCATTCCAACACTTCTTGGATCGTCATCACCATCTCTTTGTCAGCTCAACATCCCGAAACTCGCATCTCCTAACTGGTGCATCAGCTGACCCCCTTTGCAAATGACCAAACCACCTTAAGCGGTTTTCTCGCAACTTATCCTCGATCGGAGCTACACCAACTTTCCTTCTGATTACATCATTCTAAATCCAATCTTTACGTGTGTGTCCACACATCCACCTTAGCATTTTCATTTCTGCTACTGTCATTCTCTGCACATGTCTATGGTTCACAAGCCAACATTCAGATCCATAGAGCATAGCAGGTCTTACGACTGCTTTGTAGAAACTTTACTTTGACTTTTAAAAGAAATTTTCTTATCACAGAGAATAGCAGATGCTCCTCTCCACTTTAGCCAGGTTGCATTTATTCTATTAGTAACACCTCCATCAATTTCCCCATCATGTTGCAAAATAGATCCCAAGTATCTAAAAGAATCTCTCTTCCGAATGTTATTGTCACCAATCTTCACCTCGATTCCTTCATCATTGCTTCCATCAAAAGTGCACTTTATATATTCAGTCTTAGCCCTACTTCCAATGCTTGTCTCCTAACCTCAAGCTTCTCATTTACTCCATTTCTAGTCTCACCAATCAACACAATATCATCAGCAAATAACATACACCAAGGTATCTCATCCTGAGTTTGACTTATCAACTCGTCCATATCAAAGTAAAAATAAATGGACTCAGAGTTGAACCTTGACGTAAACCAATGTTGATGTCAAAATAGTCAGTCTTCCCAGACTGGATACTTACAGAAGATAAAAGCACTATCATACATATCCTTTATGAGGATAATGTATAGGACATGTACTTGTCTCTTCTCCAAAACTCTCCACAATATCTTACGTGGGGCAGAATCATTAGCCTTCTCCAAATCAATAAAAATCATATAGAGGTTCTTCCTTTAGCTCAATAAATCTCCATTGTTCACCTCAGCAAATGGATGGTTTTGATAATTAAGCGACCTGACAAGAATCCGAATTAGTTTTCTTTTACTTCGGAAACTTGCCTCAACCTTCTTTCGACACACGTTCCCAAATTTTCATAGTGTGGCTCATCAGCTTGATACCTTTGTAATTTGAACAATTTTGAATGTCCCCTTTGCTCTTATAAAGAGGCACCACGATACTTCTCCTCCAATCTTCAGGCGTTTTCTTACTTCGCCAAATAACATTGAATAAATTTGTAAGACAAGTCAAACCGGGCTAAAAAAACTCTCCATATTTCTATAGGAATGTCATCTTGTCCTACACCTTTCCCTGGTCTCATTACCCCCTCTACTTCATTTCTTTGTATTCGTCTATAGCTTGCACGATTCAAGTAACTTTCACTACTAGCTAGATCACCCAGAATGATCTCTCTATTTCTTTCCCCAATGAAAAGCTTATGGAAATACCGCTTCTATCTAGTCTCTATATCTTTCAAAGTAACAAGCACGTGACCTTCCTCATCCTTAATGAATCTCACTTGAAAAAGGACTTTGGTCTTTCTTTCTCTTGTTTTGTCCAACCTGAATATATCCTTTTGGCCCTCCTTAGAGTCTAGATTTTTGTACAAAACTTCAAAAGTTTTTGACTTAGCTTCGCTTACTGCATTCTTTGCTTCCTTCTTCGCTATTTTGTAGTTTGTGACAGTTTCCTCCGTTCTATCCTTAGACATAACTTTAAAGCATGCTCTTTTAATTTTGAGCTTCTCTTGCACCCCTCCACTCCAACACCAAGCATCCTTTTGGCTTGGAGCTCCTCCCTTTGACTCGCCTAGCATCTCTTTGGCAACTGTTAGAGTATTTGGTTATGCGCCCATAAGTTGTAGATGAGTAAATGGATACCTCCAGGATATCTTTACCACATCCCAGTGTTTAGTCTCACATCGTCCAGTGGTGGGACTTGGAGGCCCCGTGGAGGCTATATAAGGAGCCCTAGGCCTCCTGTATCAGACGAGAAAAAGCAATGAAGTATACGCCCCTTTGAGGGCTTCTCCCGTGGTTTCATCCCGCTCCTCAAGGAGTAGGGTTCCACGTAAAATCCCGCTGTTATTATTTTCTTTATTCTTTTTTTCATGTTCCGCTTCCGATTTCTAACATGGTATCAGAGCGGGTTCCATTCTCGAGGAATCATGTTTTATTATTCTTGTTCGAGATTCGATTTTTTTAAGTTCCTGTAAGATCTAGGGTTTCTATTGAAACCCTAATTCATGGAGTTTTGTTCTTGATCAACGCTGGAGCATGATTTGTCGGCACATGTTCGGAGATCCGTTTTTTGAAAGATTATGGCTGAAGATCCTATTCATTTTTTGAAGATTGTTCACGTTCTACGGTTTCTGAACCCTAGATTGTTCTGAAACTCCATCGACGGCAGTGCGCATCCCGGCGACGCTCTTCGCGCACAGAGCCTCCAGGCGGAGGCCTTGGCATTCCGCATGCTTCAGTCCCATCGCCTCCCCTTGCGGCAGCGCCGCCCCTCGTGGTCTCCCCTCCGACAGCTTCCTGGTGGTTCCAGATCGCAGGCGCAAGAGGCGATCCCCCACCCCTGTGAACATCGCCATCCTCCAGCCGCAAACCCCCCGAGATCCATCAGCATTGCCTTTAACCCCGCTGCGTAATATCCAAACACCAGATGAAGCCCACTTGCTAAGATCTCTCTCTCCAGGCGGCGAGCCCCCTCGCATCTCCAGCGCGCACGGCGATCTTCCAAGCCAGCAGGCATCGCGCGGTCTTACTACAAGACCCAAGAAGGCTCCTCTGCTCCCCAAGGCGGCACGCGATCCCCAGGCCTCCCCTCAGCGGTGGCGCGCGAAGCCCAGGCGGCGGCGACTTCAATCCCAGCCCGCGTTGCTCCTCGAGATCCTCCACATCCAAGGCGGCGCAAGGCTATCAAGCAACGGCAACGACGACTCCAGGCTGCTCGAGTATTCCATCATGACGCGATCCTCCAGGCGCACCAGGCGCTCGAAATCCTTCGCGATGTCGCTCTCCCATCGCTGACGGCGCATACAGAAACCACAGGCGGCGATGGTTATTTTTTTTGAGAAATTGCGTGGTTAGTAAGCCCCGAGGGGGTCATTTAAATAAAAAAAAGAGGTTGCAGGCAAATTTAAAAAAATGAAGGCCTGGTTTGATGATAAAGAAAAAAAAAGAGGACCATTATTTGAAAAAAAGGAGAGAGAGATTCAAAAAAAATGATGATGAATTTTTGAAAAGGTGCATACATACAGCAAAAGCCGTACGCTAAAGTTCCAAAAAATGTTTCAAAAAAAATGTGCGAAGTGAAAAGCCGAGAAAAAAATGCCAACGGCTTAAAAAAAAGAAAAAATTGTTTTGAAAAAAAATGATGATGAATGTTTTTAAAAGGCCGATAAATGTGTGATCGGCTAAGTGATTTGATTCTGTTCCCCATTTTCTGTCTTCTCCCAACTTGGTCGACATCCATATTTTCCGACAAGTATGGGAGAAAGGGGGAGTATATGTATAGTGTTACAGGCCAGTTTGTCAGTTTTTGCAGATTCTCCAGACTTCATATTACAAGCCATTCAGATTCCAGACTGACAGTTCAGATCCAGTTTCAGACTCGACATCAGACATCTCCGAGTCTCCGGTTTCAGACACGCATATGATAGCAGTCATTTTCAGATGAGCATACCGATTTCAGACACGCATATGATTGCGGTCATTTTCAGATGAGCATATGTTGCCATCATTTGTTCGTGTCCCCCATCATTCTTCTAGTTGTCAGGCCAGAGTTTTCATGTGAGCCATAGGAACTCCAGAGCAGAGGACCATTCCCTATGCCATTGAGGGCAAGGGTTTTCATGTGGTATCATAGGTACACCAGAGCAGTGCACCATTCTCTGAGCTAGATGGGAGAGACCCAGTTCTCCGACGAGGAGACTTCAGGCGCAGTTTCAGACTCGATGGTCAGATTCCGAGTCTTTAGTTGACTCACACTCCAGCCCGTTCGTCCTCTTCACCTGCACGGCATCAGAAGCAACGTCCTCGACTACAGCAATGTGCGCGATGGGTTGATATTGTCCGTAGTTTCCTGTAGCGTTGAGTTGAGTTTCTTTCTGTTTGTCCAAGCTGAGCATTGCATGCTCCAGCTTGAGGGGCAGTGTTAGAGTATTTGGTTATGCGCCCATGAGTTATAGATGGGTAAATGGATACCTCCAGGATCCATTTACCCCATCCTAGTGTTTAGTCCCACATCGTCCAGTGGTGGGACTTGGAAGCCCCGTGGAGGCTATATAAGGAGCCCCATGCCTCCTGTATCAGATGAGAAAAGGCAATGAAGTATACGGCCCTATGAGGGCTTCTCCCGTGGTTTCATCCCGCTCCTCAAGGAGTAGGGTTCCACGTACAATCCCGCTGTTATTATTTCCTTTATTCTTTTTTTCATGTTCCGCTTCCGCTTCCGATTTTCTAACAGAAACCCTTCGGATACAAGATGCTACCACCTCCCATATCTTGTTTGCACTTCCGCTACAATCCCAAGATAAGTCTTCAAAAACCTTCTCCTTAAGGCTTGATTACTTCAGTTGAAGATTCCACCATCTAGTTCTAGTGATCTTGGAAACCCTCCTTTTCTTTACCAGCATTTTTATTTGCACATCCACGACTAACAAGCGATGTGGGGTAGTCAAACTCTCTCTTGGGATTACTTTGCAGTCTTTGCAACACAACCGATCTCTTTCCTCGGCGCAAAGTAATCTATTTGTGTTCTAGTAGGACCACTCTTATAAGTAATTAAATGCCCATCCCTCTTCTTGAAGTGAGTTTTGCTATGAAAAGATCATAAACCATTACAAAATCCAAAATGACTTTTCCCTCTTCATTTCTATCCCCGAAGTCATGACCTCCATAAACACTAGCATGCCCTGAAGCATTCTTTCCCGCATGTCCATTAAGATCTCCACCCAGGAAAATCATCCTTCTTTGTGTGATTCCTTGCAAAATCTTATCCAAATCCTCCCAAAAAGCTTGTTTAATCCTTTCATCTAAACCGATTTGCGTTGCATAAACTGAGATGATATTCAGAATTTCTTCTTCAAGCACTAATTTTAGCAAAATAATCTGATCCCTGAATCTTTGCACATCAACCACACAATCCTTCAAATCCTTATAAACAACCACTCCAAATGGACAAATTTATTTGAATACTACATGTCGATTGCATTATCTGATGCAATCTATTTGATCTTGACAAAGATGTTGGCCAACAGATTGTAGTGGACTGGTGTAGAAAGAGAATTAAGGGAGTATTATGGAAGGCGGATTTTTCAAAGGTGTAAGATTGTGCCGACTGGAGATTTCTGTGGGCATAACTACACAGGCGTGGTTTCCCAGATAGGTGGATCTTATGGATGAAGCGGTATATCATGACGACTTCTTATGCGGTTCTGGTGAATAGGCAGCTAAAGAGGGGATATTTTCAGCCTCAGCGCGAGGTTTGTCAGGATTGTCCTCTGGCACCTCTACTTTTTGTGCTTGCGACCGATGCCTTGACAGTCAAGGTTGACTGCACCACGGCGGGATGATTTTGCAATGGTTACACACTAGAGGAGATTTCAATACCCATTCCGCAGTATGCAGATGATACGATTCTATTTATGGAGGGTGGCACATGCAGTTGCAGGGGTCTTTCGATGGTTCTTGACATCTTTGGTGGCGTGCCCGGTTTGAGGCTCAACAGAGAGAAATTGGAATTTGTTCCCTTTGGCTTGACTGAGGTAGAGATCGATATATGTGATGGTTGGTTGCGACCGTCACGAAGGGACTTGCCTCTTAGATATCTTGGGGTACCCCTGGTGTCTGGGAGGATATGTATTACTGATTGGTTACCGGTGGTGGAGAAATTGTAGCAGAGACTAGCAAGTTTGAGGTCGGTCTGCTTATCCAGAGGTGGTAGATTGGTGTTGATGTATTCGGGTCATGTCCACGATGCCTATTTTTTCTATCGTTGAGATCTCTACCTACAGGTGTGCAGAAAAGGTTTGAGACCATTATGAAGCGATTTTTTTGTCATCGTCTGGATGATCAAAGGGGTCTCCTTTAGTGGACGGGTATACAATGTCTTATTCAAAGGAGGATGGTGGCCTTGGGATCCAAAGCTTGGAGGAGATGATAAGTCTTTGCTTAGCAAGTGGGTTACCCGTATTTGAGGCGACTGCACTAGTTTGATTTGCATCCTAATCATGAGGATTTACAGGGTTGGCCTTACTTTCCCCGGTAGTGGTGCTCTGGTGTCCGTGCCTTCTTTATCTGAAGGGATGTATGCAGTGTGGCTCAAGAGATCCGCCCGTTCTTGAGACCGGTTATTGGGGGTTGTAGAAATATTTCTATATTCTATGTGTACTTCTTTATTTATTTGTTTGTATCAATCTTTTGTAATCTACCCATAAGCATCTCCTCTATATAAGAGAGCCCAGGGTTACCAAGAATAAATATCTTTTCTATTTCTCTCAACATGGTATCAGAGACACGATCCTAGATCGGAGCTCCATATCCAAACCCTAAACATAACCCCCCATCGTTGTTCCTCTCTCCAAGGTCGCCGCCGCCACTGCCTATTCGCCAAGAGCATCGCCAGACCGGCCTTCCAGTTGCCGCCGCCGAGTCGTGCAGCCGCCACGGCCATCCCCCGCTGTCGTCGCTGCACTTCCTTGGTCGTCGGGACCCATAGCCGCCAGTTGCCCTCTCTTTCGCTCCGTCATCGACCTTCGGTTGGGCTAATGGATTAGAGTGCATAAGTCTACATATGCATTCAAATCCACGCATTTCTATGTAGACATCCATTCGTTGGTCTACATAACCCTAGTAATCCTCATCCAGCAATATGTCAGAAAACAAAGTCGACATACCCGCCACAGGCGCTTTTAGAGGTCCAACGCCTATTGTCAAGATGGACGGGACAAACTATGAGCTCTGGGCTATGTAGTTCATGAGCCTTATGAAGTCTAATGGTAAGAAACATAAACTTACTGAGGAGGAGCCGGTGGAGAAAATTAGGGTTAACGCCTTGTGGACGACGGATGATGCATACGCCAAAGTTTAGCTTTCCGGTACATTGACGATAGAGATAGCCAATGATGTGTTACATCAACCCACTGCTAAGACGATGTGGGACATCCTCGCAGTAACCTATTCTCAGGTGAGGAACGAGACCAAGATCCTCCAACTCCAGCATGATATATTTACTATCAAGTAGAATGTACAACCTCTTCATTCGATGTATACATCCTTACGTGGGATGTTTGAGAAGCTCCACAACTTCATGCCTATCACGGTTACCCTAGAGCAATAGAAGATATATAGGAATGCTACCATGGTTGCTGTATTCCTAGAAACCCTCAATCCTTAATATGATGATGCTCGCTCCCAGATTCTAGCGGATGCTACAATTCCTCCTATGGAGGAAGCTTTCCGCAGGCTTAGCAGGATTAATATTCTGTCTACTGCCACTAGCCAGACTTCTTCGGCAATGGCAGCCTCCCGAGGCAGAGGAGGCTCTTCTTCTTTTCGTTGATGCAGATCTCATGGTAGAGGAGGTCGCATTCATCACCCATGCACGTATTGTCCTCGTCCAAGCCATACAGAGGATACATGCTACTCCAAGCATAGTTTTCCGGCATCAGCTTGCACAGCGGGACATGTCAAGTCTTCAGCTGCTCTTACTTCATATCAGAGGTTTGATCAGACTGCGAGATATCATGCCCCCTGCTTCTTCATCATCTCTAGGAGGCTACTCAGATGTAGCAGCCTCTGCCTCTGCCAGCACTTCTGCTACGGCTAGTACCTCAGGAAGTATTTATGCTTTTACATCCTATCATGGATCTGATACTACTAGGTAGATTATGGACTATGGGGTGACGCATCATCTAATGCGGGGACAAAGATCAGCTTACAGCATATAGATAGGTTCCACCAGGGAGAACTGTGGTGATAGCTGATGGGACTCATTTCATGATCACTGGACAGAGAGAGATTAGTTTGACGCATTCGATGCATCTACATAATGTGTTACATGCTCCCGATTTTTCTATGAATTTATTATCAATTAGTCGGATTACGAAGGGATGATGACGCATTTGACTCATCATCCCTTGTTTTTCAGGACATTCTTATGGGCAGAGTGATTAGTTGTGGTTGTGAGCAGGGTGGTTGATAACCGCCCCGCACCCTTAGTTAATTCGAGCAAATTAATGTCCAAATTAATGTTAATCGTTCGTTGCAGTCGGATACGAGAGGCTAGTCAAAAACCACTTAAATCAGATATTCGAGTCAATTTCAAGTGGTGATTTTTTTACTTGGTGAAGTCCAAGGTCGAACTCAGGGAGGCATCTGTCTCCTTAGGTAGATTTTGAGCAAATATCCAAGTGTTAGATTTTCGAGGAGTAATTTTTTTGTTTTCTTTTATTTTCAATGCAGACTCGTGCAAAAATGCAGGCCAATTTAACGTTTAATTCAATTAAGATATCAAATGAAGTCCAAAAATTCTAAAAATTGGCCAGATGATTAATTATGATGAAAATGATCTACACTAATTTTTTTGGAATTTTCAGACACTAAATGAATTTACTGTGAATTAAATATGCAGACAGGGTGATTTTCACGATTTAATTTTTAATAAATAACAAATCACAATTTCTTCAAGAAATAAAATTATCCTAAATAGCACTAATGGTAAGGAATCCAGGAAAATTGACAGATCTTAATTTCAATGTGAAATGAATTTATTAAAATTAAAATAAGAAAATCACTCAACAATTTATTTAGGCCTCGATATGTGTGCAAATGATATGAAATTTATATGGCATGTTAAGAATACTGTCCTTAAGCTACTGTGAATTTTTGAGAATTTTTGGAACTACAGAGAGTTCACTAGAAATTAAAAGGTGTCACTGGGCAAAATATTCCACAAATCTACCAATTAATTCATTAAAAATTCCACTGAAATTACAAAAAGTGACACGTGGCTCAATAGACAGAGGACAAGTTTCTCAACAAAATGCAATTTTTAGAATTGAAAAATGATGTAATATGCAACCTAGGGATGCGTGCAAACACAGGGGTGTAAATGCAATACAGGAAAATAAAAATACATAAAGCAAATATGCTGACAGGGACTAAAATGCAATTACCTATAATGATGGGGACTTAAGTGCAATTTCCCCAACAGGCACGTGCTCCTCACGTGGGCTCAGCTTCACAGGGACCTTTTTGCAATATTGGAAAGCTCCAGGGGCCTCTGTGTAAATTTCCCAGGCCGCACGTGCTCCTCACGTGGGCGGCCTAGGCTCGGATGGCTGCGGAGGCTCGGGGCTAGGCTCGGGCGCTTCTGGAGGTCTGGAGTGAGGCTCGGGCGATCCGAACCTAGGCTCGGTGATGAGGCTCGGACCAAATGTGCGTGGCACGCTGTGGACCCTCGGATCAAGCTTGATCCGACGGGTGGCGGTGGAGACGCGTGGCTTGACCTGAGGCCGTTAGATCTAGGTGGATCCAACGGCTCCTGGGCTCGATGGAAACGGCGACGTGGCGCACTAGGCGCCGTTGGATCTAGATGAATCCAACGACTCCTGTGAATCCCGGTGAAGAGGCGACGTGGCTCGCTGAGGGCCGTTCGATCGACGTGATCGAACGTCAGCTGTGCGTCTGCTCCGATGATCCTCCGCCGCTTGCGGAGGAGATGGCGGGGATCCGGCGAAGATGCCTTAGCTCCGCCCGTCCTTCCTCGTGTTGCTGACGCTCTCCGACTTGTCGGAGATATCCCAGAATACGCGTGGCGATGCGGCGAAGATCTTGGTGGTCTCAGGAGCGACAAAGGGTGGTCTGAAGTCGATGGAGATGAAGCTCCAAGTCGGCTCCGGCGAACTTCCGTTCAATGAGCAGAGAGGCACCTGCAGGTGTTAGAGATAGAGCCGGAGCTCGTGCGTGCGCTCGTGGAAAAGTGAAGGTGATCGGAGAGGCCTAAGGGGTACTGAGGGCGTCTGGCGAAGGAGCTCCGGCTAAACGGCGGAGCTGGAGATCGGGGAGCTATGATGTGCGTCGTCGGAGGTCGTGAAAGGTACCGTGAAGATGGGAGCTTCGACGCGAAGCTCGGCGGAATGAAATGGAGGCGTGGGAGTGACCGGAGGAGGAGAATAAAAAGCTAGAAATTCAAAGAAGAAACGAAGAGGAGATCGGAGAAGGATGGAGGGTTCACCTGGCGATTGGAACTCCTTCTTGGGTTCCAGGTCGTCGCTTGATGCAGCGTGACCCCAAATTATGGGGCCACATTTATTTATTTAGATAATTATCAATTTTATTTACGTTTTTTGGGTCTAATTGAATAATTGAGATCGCCTGTGATCTCAACGTTGATTTCGTAGATTTTAATTATAATTGTTGGTCAATTAAATAATTAGAGTCCAATTAAGTTAGTTAGAGGTCAATTAGGATTAAATTAGTTGTAATTTGAGATTATTTACTATTTTTGTAAACCCTCTCTCCTATATAAAGAGAGGGTAGCCCATCAGTTTTAGTCAGTCCATTATGAATTAAGAACTTGAGTTGATCTCATTTTATCCCCTCACCTCTCTCTCTCCCTCCACGCGATCTCCGCGGTCTTCTCCTTCAACCCCTCGTTACCGACGAGAATTTCTCTTCTCAACCCATCTATTTCTTCTACCAAATATTTTCTACCGTTCAAGATAATTTTCCGACGCCACGCGAAAGCTGTTTGCATCAATTGGTATCAGAGCATGGATTTCGAATCGTACCTACGATTCGACGATCCGATCGACTATTGGTGTGCAAAATTCGGTCTCCGCCGCCCATCTCGTGGTTCGCGTCGCTCAAAAAAGTTCCATCAACGTCTTATCGCACGCATTAAGGTGCACGAATGGTTGGGCACACAAATCGACGACGATTCCGCCGCCAACGACCAAAATCAGATCTATGCCACCGCCGTGCAAGTCGATTTCGAAGCCGAAAACGAAGGTATTTTCATTCCAAAGGAAGATCTATTTGATACAACTATGGTGCAAGAAGAAAAGGGGGATCAAGGACCCATCTTCGATGAGGATCCCGCGGACGAGGAAGACGAAGACCTCGAAATCTGTGCCGTAGATGCCGCTGTCCAGCACGTCCCCGCACCAAGTACGTCACCGGAAGCGAACCTGCCACCTCCTCCGGCCACCCCGGCACAATCCCCACGACCCCAGGTAAACCCCTCTTCCTCTCCTTCGGCCCCACGCTCTCTCTCCCTCCCGACCCCGGTCTTTCCCGAACCCTATTCTCCACCCCGCCGCCCTTTCCCTCTCTCTCTCCCCGATTCTTCTTCCCTCCCCCCGTAAACCCCCAGTCTTCTGCTGCCGCCCCCTTCTCGTCTCCTCCCCTTCCCTTTCTTCCCCCCTTCTCTTCCCACGCCACCTCCCCACCTTCACCCGATCGCGCGCCCCCGATTCCCCGTTTCCCGAGCGCCGCCAGCCGCCTTACTCCATCCCTCGCACTGCCGCGCCGGCAGCGCCATCTCTGCCGCCCACCGACACCGCCGGGCCCTCGCCTCCCCTCCGCGCGCCCCTCTCTCTACCCCGTGCCGCCCAGACTCTCTCCCCCAACCCCAGACCCACCTTCGGCAACAGCTCCTCCCGCCTTCCCCTTCCACTTGCGGCCAACGATCCCCTCCACCCCTCAGTCCTCCGCCTGCGACTCCGCCCCGCGCAAAACCCTTCCCCGCACGCACCGCTACCGACCCCAGCCCTGCTCACCCTACCGCGTCACCATTCCAGCCCTCACGCCGCCCCTCGCGTGGGCTGTTCACTACTAACGGCGTCGCCCCGAGTCAGCAGGCCACCACTCGCGCCTCCGCCAGCTATCCCCGAGCCGACCACCGCGCGCGGCTTTGACCACGTCACCGCACCTCTCCGACGCCGCAAGGCCTCCCGCCTCCGTCCATCGAGCAGCTGCCGCCTTTTGTTACGGAAGAAGGGAGCCCTAGCGAGATTTGGGGGAACAACATCCCTGGAATTGAGGGGATGGATATTAAATTGGAAAAATTGCGAAATTAAAATGCCCAAGTCCTCTATTTACAGAAAGGTCCAGAGCAGTATGAAAAGAGAGAAAAAGGAAGGGGTACGAAAATTGCAGTGGTACCCTCCAATTGGAAAAAATTATAAACGTAATGTTGAAGATGATCCCATGGGAGGAAATTGAAGCCCCATTCAAGGATGATTTCTCCAACTATCCACCTACATCACGCAATTCGTCAGGAGCCGAATTTTTAAAGCGGTGGAGAGTTGATGCAGCGTAACCCCAAATTATGGGGCCACATTTATTTAATTAGATAATTATCAATTTTATTTACGTTTTTTGGGTCTAATTGAATAATTGAGATCGCTTGTGATCTCAACGTTGATTTCGTAGATTTTAATTATAATTGTTGGTCAATTAAATAATTAGAGTCCAATTAAGTTAGTTAGAGGTCAATTAGGATTAAATTAGTTGTAATTTGAGATTATTTACTATTTTTGTAAACCCTCTCTCCTATATAAAGAGAGGGTAGCCCATCAGTTTTAGTCAGTCCATTATGAATTAAGAATTTGAGTTGATCTCATTTTATCCCCTCACCTCTCTCTCTCCCTCCACGCGATCTCCGCGGTCTTCTCCTTCAATCCCTCGTTACCGACGAGAATTTCTCTTCTCAACCCATCTATTTCTTCTACCAAATATTTTCTACCGTTCAAGATAATTTTCCGACGCCACGCGAAAGCTGTTTGCATCATCGCTCGAGGGGCCGGTGGTGTCCCGAGCTCGTGCAGCGTCGCGGAGGGCAGCTGCGACACGGCGGAGATGCCGTAGATCTTGTCGGAGAAGAAACCCTTCTTCGCTCAATGATTCGTCAAATCGCTGTCACCAATTGGAAGATCGGAGCTCAGGGAAGCTATCTGGAATGGCGGATGGGTGCGACGATGGCCGGATAGGGGAGATTTGTAGGTTGAAGGTCTCGGCCATGCTGTCGATGGAGCGAGGTTGACGGAGGTAGTGGAGCGTCTATGGTGGAGGTGGTGGCAAGTGGGGTAGCTGGCGAGGATGAGTTGCGAGTGGGGAAGGTCGTGGGAGAGTTGGTGGCCGGTGAAGGTGGCTGACGTGCGGCCGAAAATAGAAAGGGGGCGCCCCTCCCGCAAGGCGGAGATCGTGGGAGAGAGGGGTGCCAGAGGTAGGAGACGAGGCCCTGGCCGTTGGATCTTGTGATCCAACGCCATAGATCAAAGCGCGAAGGGACGTATAGGATTAGATCAAGGCGAGGTGATAAGAGGCCGTGATGGCGCCACGTGGAGTGAGCTGGGCGAAGCGCGAGCGAGCGGCTGAGATCAAGTCAAGGCGACGCGATCTGAGGGTGCTAAAGCTGCCACGTGTCCTGGAGAGGCAGCGGCGCGAACGAACGGTTTGGATGAGGAGTTGAGGTTAATCGAAGGGACGAGGGGCGCCAAAGGAAGAGCGGCTGTGATGGAAGATCAGAGATGCGATCTAGCGGTGTACACGCCGCCACGTGGCGAGCTCTGGTGAGGGCGCTAACGGGCGGTTAGGATCGGAGATGGAGATGATCGGATGGCTACAAACTGAGGCGTATGTGGAGGCAGCCAAGCCGTTGGATCTAGAGGGTAATCCAACGGCTGTGGCTGCGGGCGGATGAGGCAAGGGCAGCGGGCTACGTGGCGCAACCAGAGGGCGCCACGTGGCCTGCTGTGATTGGTCGAAAAGAGATTTGAGTGTGGAAGGAGAAGGGGACCGAATTTGGAAAAACTCAAAACATGAAAGTTGTAGATCTTGATGAGATCTACAAGTTTCATGTTGACCAAAGACGGAGATGAGGTCAAGTATGATACAAAAAATACAAAGATATAATTTATACATATATGTAGTACAAAGTAGCCCAAAAACCCAACTTTCTCATACGAGCTCCAAATTGGATGAAATTAGTCTCATTTTAAAGGTCTTTTAATGTGGAGTATTCTAAGAGTGAGTAGACCTATTTTGGAGTTTGTGTGAGGGTCTTATGTGTATTTTAGTGTACAGAGGTTCTAAGGCTTTATTGATTAATTTACAAGGGGAATTTTTTGGCTTTCTTCCCTATATTATTAACTAAGGAGCACACATTATAGGGAAGAGGTTATTTTAGTGAGTGGGTATTTTACAAAGGATTTTGGCTTCTTATTAAATGCAAATAGACTGCTAAAATGTATGTATTATGTATGTATGCATGAATGCTATTTATGCATTATAAAGGGAAATATGCCTCTATTTACTCGGGAACAAGGCTCTATTTTTGACTTTTGAAGTGATGAATCACAGATTCATCAACCCCCTATACTTAAACCTTGCTCGTCCCCGAGCAACTAAATGGAATGCAAGAGTGAAATGATTTTGGGTTCCATACCAAGGTCATGAACAAAAGTTAAAAGTAGAGCTTGACTCGACCTTTGGATTAGTTGTGTGGCGGAACCTTATTTGGACCTGAACTTAAGACCTAACAGACTTCAAGTTCCCCAAGTCTTCTATTCAAGACTCCTCAATAGTCCGGTCAGAACAAATCCTCAAACGCAAATTTTTGATGACTATGATTCTTACTTGTACTGTGTAAGTGAGATATAGCTCTCCACATCAGAAACGACTCGGAACCAGCCTCCTCTAACAAGGTAACTCAATAACCTGGTCCAGTAACTCTTTCCTCGAGGAGCGGGGTATTCCCTTCTAAGTTCAAGTGCGACCAACTCAAGAGGAGGGGGTAGAGAAGAGAATGGACGGTAGCCAGTGTAGCTACCTATCCCGGGATGCCTGACCAGTGTAGCCAAGTCATCCAACTGCATTTCTTTACTAGTATACAGACTCCGACAGGTATTTTATTTTCTCTTGGACCTGTCTGATTTTTTTTGGAGTTTTTGATTTTTTTTTTCATAATGTGCAGCATGTACATCAGGAGTTTTTCCTCTTGAGCCAGTAGACTATCCCTCTTTTGAAGCATTATTGCAACCTACAGCATCCCGTCCTTAGATGTCAACACCACCAGACTAGGTTGAGATGCACTACCCTCCCTAGAGGAGGACGGATGTTTCCACCCGTGTGCAACTCCAAGCTAAAGGATTCTACCTCCTTACCACCTCATCACTGAAGAGCTACGTGCATAGTGCTTGTCCAAGTTAGGTCATTATCTAAAAGAATCCTGCGTATGCCCGAGATATTCTATTTAGACTAATCAAGATGACATGTGAACATAGACTTGCGGACTCGAAGAATTAAGTCACTTGACCTGAGAAATCTTAACTCCAGTTCCTATAAGGTTCCTCTGAAATTAGGTGAATTAAGGTCAAATCAAGTCCATCCTCAATATCTACTCATAACTTGGTTCAGAACCCACTAGCTTTTCACTTTGCATATGCAAAGTATGCAGATGAGATGAGATGTCATGCTATGAAGATGAATGAAAATGCAAGACTCTTTTTCTTTTCTTGGATGCAGAGATGATATGCACGAGTAAATAAGAAGCCTCTTTTCATTTTCATTCTATATATATATATTTTTTTAATTTTTTTTGGTATATCTCCTATTTTACAACAGAAGTACAAGAGTTGTGTAAGTATTATACAAGTGTTATAAAATATACAAGTATACACATTTTTTTTCCAATCTTTACCCACCCGTAATTATTGCAAAATATATACAAAAGTACGCGAAAATACGAGCTATGGGTAAAGTATATATGTAATATATACACGCCCCCCTATACTTAGCGTGTGCTATGTCCTCAGAGCATGAAAGCGACTAAAAAGACATAGCTCGAGCTAAGCGTAGGAGAGCTAAAATTACAAAAGTATAGAAGTCGTCTCGCCCCCCTATACTTAGGCTCTGGCAGCCTAAGTGTAGAAGAAGATCAAAAATGGGGCGGACGAGGTTAAGAGGGGAAATGGATGAATATATACAAAGCGGGCATCGGTCCCCCCTATACTTAGACTCTGGTCAGCCTAAGTATAGGACAGGAATGAGTATGAGGACCAATGTGATCTGGAGAATGTACAAAGAACCGACTCAAGTGACTCCTCCCCCTTATACTTAGGATCTGGCCATCCTAAGTATAATCCAAGATAGTGATATAATGAGACGGGGATGAGTTACTAGAGTCGCGGGAGAAAGGATAGGATGTACAAGAATGATGATATATACAGATGAGTCGATCTGAATCTTTCGAGATGCTGCGGATGGCTGGAATTCACTGCTGCAAGGTCTCATATGCGGCTCGAGGTGTATCTGTTGTATCTGTCTCGCGCATGAATACAATCTCCTCAACATGGACTAACTGCTCATTGGATTCGACGAAGTGCTTCAACAGCTGTCCATTCACTAGGAATGTCGGTGCGTCATCTGCGAGATCTGAGATCTCGACACATCCACTATCATGCACCGTACGGACGACAAATGGGCCTGTCCACTTAGACTTCAACTTGCCTTGGAAAATCTTCAGCCTAGCATTGAACAACCATACCTTTTGTCCAGGAACAAAGGTCTTTCGTCTGATATATCTATCATGCAAACGCTTCACCTTGTCCTTGTACACCAAACTGTTGTCATATGCGCGGTTTCTGACTTCCACAAGCTCATTCAGATCCATGTCTCTCTGTTTCTGACCCAGGTGTGTGTTCCAGTTGACCTTCTTGATTGCCCATTCTGATTTGTGCACTAACTCTGCGGGCAAATGGCACGGCTTTCCGAATACCATTCGGAATGGGGAGGTGCCTAACGGTGTCTTGTAAGCCGTCCTATACGCCCAGAGGACTTGATCCAAGATCTGAGACCAGTCCTTCCTGTCCGGGCGGACAAGCTTTTGCAATATGGTTTTCACCTCCCTATTTGACACCTCAGCCATACCATTGGTTTGTGGGTGGTAAGGACTCGCGACACGGTGTTCGATGCCGTAGTCTTTCAGGAGTTTCTTCACCTCCCGATTCACAAAGTGGCTACCCCCGTCTGATATCATCATTTTGGGGATCCCGAACCTAGAGATGATGTGCTCTCTAATGAATTTACAGACAGTCCTGTTGTCTGCGGCTCGGGTCGGGATAGTCTCCACCCATCTGGACAGATAGTCTACCGCAAGAAGGATATATTCGAACCCGTGGCTGACAGGGAATGGGCCCATGAAATCGATGCCCCAGGCGTCAAAGACATCACAAATGATGACCGGCTGCATTGGCATCTCATCCTTAGAACCAACGGTTCCTCCCATTCTCTGGCAAACTGGGCACGACTTCGCGAAGGCGGTGGCATCGCGAAACAGAGTCGGCCAGTAGAAGCCACACTGAAGTACCTTCCATGCGGTCCTCTTCCTGGAGTGGTGTCCTCCTGCCTCCAAGCTGTGGCATAAAGAAAGGACACTCTGGTATTCCTCCTGAGGAATACAACGTCTCCAGACACAATCCGGTCCTTCAAAGAAAAGGATCGGATCCTCCCAATGGTAGTGTCTCGCGTCTGACTTTAGTCGGTCGATTTGGCTCTTGGGCCAATCTTCGGGAACTTTCTTGGAGACAAGATAATTCACGATATTGGCGTACCATGGGAGTGAGTCGATAATAAAAATCGACTCGTCAGGGAAGGAGTCTCGAATTGGTGAAACCTCGGAAGTATTAAGATTTTCGAGACGAGAAAGATGATCGGCCACTACATTCTTCTTTCCAGGTTTATCACGGATGTCCAAATCAAACTCCTGGATAAGTAAAATCCATCGAAGAAGACGCGCCTTCGCATCCTTCTTCTCCATCAAATACCGTAGTGCCGTGTGGTCAGTGAACACAGTTACCTTGGATCCAATTAGGTGAGATCTGAATTTATCCAAGGCAAACACTACCGCAAGCATTTCCTTTTCCGTAACTGTATAGTTACGCTGAGCAGTATCAAGCACTTTGCTTGCGTAGTGAATTGCAAACGGGACGCCATCTCTTCTTTGTCCCAACACAACCCCAACAGCATAATCAGAGGCGTCCGTCATGATCTCAAAAGGTAGAGACCAATCCGGGGCTTGTAGGATGGGTGCGTCCATAATCATTCCTTGTAAAAGCTTAAAGGCCTCAAGACACTTGTGATCTACAACAAACTCCATGTCTTTGTCTAAAAGCTCAGTTAGCGGTCGGGCAATCTTAGAAAAATCCTTAATAAATCTCCGATAAAATCCAACATGCCCGAGGAACGACCGCAACTGCTTTACGTTGGTTGGTGGCTGGAGTCGTCTGATCACGTCCACCTTGGCAGGGTCAACCTCCATTCCTCTCTTCGAGATGACATGCCCCCACTATGCCCTCCGTCACCATGAAGTGACTTTTCTCCCAGGAGAGCACCAAATTAACCTCACAACATCTTTTGAGGACTCGGTCCAGATTCCTAAGACAGGAATCGAAAGAATCGCCGTGGACCGAGAAATCATCCATGAAGACTTACAGGAATTCGCCGACCATTTCGGCGAATACAGCAATCATGCACCTTTGAAAAGTACCTGGAGCATTGCATAGCCCAAAAGGCATGCGCCTGAAAGCATAGGTACCAAAGGGGCATGTAAACGTGGTTTTTTCCTGCTCCTCTGGAGCTATGGCTACTTGATTGTAGCCCGAGAACCCATCTAGGAAGCAGAAGAACTCTTTTCCCGCTAATCTTTCTAAAATCTGATCAATGAACGGTAGGGGGAAATGATCCTTCTTCGTCGCGGCATTCAGACGTCTGTAATCCACACAGACGCGCTACGACGTGGGTACTCTCGTCACGATCTCCTCTCCATCCTCGTTGGTGGTCGTCTGAATTCCCGACTTCTTCGGGACAACATGGATTGGGGCCACCCACTTAGAGTCGGAGATTGGGTAAATGAAACCCGCGTTGCACCATTTTTCTATCTCCTTCTTCACAACCTCTCGTAAATTTGGATTCAACCGGCGTTGGAATTCACGAGAGGGTTTGGCTTCATTCTCCAAGTAAACATGGTGCGAACACAGAGCGGGATTTTTCCCGTGGAGATCGGAAATGCTCCAGCCTATCGCCTTGCGGTTCTTCTCCAGGATCTCTAGCAAGCGAGATTCCTGCTCCTCGGTCAATTGCGAACTGATGATGACCGGAAATTTCTTGTCTTGGCCCACAAGGAAGGCATATTTTAAAGTTGTGGGTAAGGGTTTGAGCTCAGGAATAGTGTGATCGTCTAAGAAATCTGGCTCAATCTGATCTGGCTCAGTGTTGGAAGTGGCTGGATCGTTTTCTGTGATGGCTGCCACCAATTTCGGCTCTGGAGTCGGATCGTCAAAGGTCTCCATACAATCGGCAAACGCCTCGTCCGACTCGTCATCCTCATCTTCCGATTGTCCTAGAGATGTAAGGACTGACAGGCCCAATTGGGCCTCTACGTCATCGAAAATGTAGGGCGATGCAGGCTCAGAGCTGTACTCGTTCCTGAGGATCTCGCAGACTGACTCATGCACTGGATCATCTTCGGAGGAGATGGACACAACGGTGCTGGCTGGGTTCTGTCTCCATGCCCCAACTAAGTCTACATGCTCGCAGTCTGTTCCGGTAGAAGAGTACTCGGTGCTGGATTCTGAATCCGGTCTCTGCCATCTTGTCTGCTTCATTTCAAGTTCCTCATCTCCGCCTGGAGTTTGGAACTGAATCTTCCCATTCTTATAATCAAATAAGGCCCTTGCTGTTCTGAGGAAGGGCCTACCTAGAATGATCTGGGAATCTCTCCAATTACGAGGGGTTTCCATATCCAGGACAATGAAGTCCACCATGTATTCTTGCCCCTCGACTTTGATCACAATGTTCCTTAATTCTCCTTGGGACCTCTTGGTTGATTTATCAGCGAACTGTAGAAGAGCTCTAGATTTCCTAAGAGGTCCGAGATTAAGCCGCTCATAGAGGGTTGTAGGCATCAGATTGATTGAGGAACCATTGTATAGGAGAGTGCGTGCAAACGCGATGTCATCAACATGACTCACTACATAATGTGCACCCATGTCTCTTCGTTTCCTAAGAAACGAGTTCTTTATTGCACAAGTCGTGGCTAATGATAACACGTGTTTCTCAATACGGCTTTTGATCTTCCTGCTAACCCTACTAAGTGTGCATCTCACCTTAAGGTATTTTTGGAATGCAGGGGTCATTTCCACGAACTTGTCAAAAGGGATTGTGACATTGATGTGTTTATTACATAATTCAGCCATCTCAGGGTCATCTTTTTGGATTTTTTTGGTTTTCTTCCTTCCACCCTTGAGAGCTCGGGGGAAAGGGATTATTGACTCCAACTCAGGTTCTGAAACTGAAATATTGTCATTAACTTCGGGAACTGAGTTCTTAACAGGACTCTGACTCTGATACAGACTAGGACTCTGACTCTGACTGAAAACAAAATGCTGAGGCGAAACCGGTGACGCTTCTTCCGCGACTGCTGGACGATCCTCCTCAGATGGAGGTACGGGCTTTTCATCGGTTTCGTCTGACTCCATGCGAGTGCGAGAATGCTGCTTCGAGGACTCAGATGTCCTCTTCTTCTGCCGGCGATGATGGTGGTGATGCTCCTCCTCTTCTTCCTCCGAGTTCTCCTCGGGTAGAGTGTCGGAGGCTCCTTCCTTCTGCTCCCGTGCCCGATCAGGTATGGTCATGGTCCTTCCGCTCCTGAGGGACATATGATTTACATTATCGTACGAAAGGATCTCATGTTCAGATAAATAATTATCTGAATAGTATACCTGATCACGAGGTCGGTTCTGGCCCTGGTGTAAGCTGTTCGGGTTGGCCTGAACCTGTGCGGGAATTGGGGTCTTTGGCGCCATCTGTTGGTCCTGGGCACGAGAGACCCGATTGATGTCGGTTCTCATGTCTAGGTAGTCATTCTGTATCTGTTGGACCCTATCAGACAGGGTCTAGATCGCCAAGGTGAGAGACTCTAATTCGGTGGGCGGGGCTTGCTGCTGCGTAGATGCGGTTCTGTATTGGCCCTGCTGGCCATGCCGATATTGCTGCTGCTGATGGGACGGTGCTGACCCCTGCTGATAGGTGCGCTGCTGCTGCTGGTACCCCTGTTCTGGCCTGGACTGAAAGCCCGGTATGGGAACGGGCCTGGTTTCTTGGTAGACTGGGGATGGGCGGTGTGGCTGATCCTTCCCCATTCCGATCTGCCTGACCATCGGGTCACGGCTATACCAAAGCCCGTTGATCTCGTACACTGGCGGAGGCTCCTCGTATCCCGTCTCCACTTGTGGGGGTGCATGCTGGTTCTGCTGGGTGTAAGTTTGGTCCCAGCTACTCTGAGACCCCGGTGCCTGTTCCTGTACAAGATGGACTCGATGTACAGGTACAGGTGGTGCAGAAGGGGTAGGTAGCTTGATCTTAGCTACCTTCTCAGAGAGTTCCTCCACTTGCTTCGGTAGGCTTGAAAGAGAATCCATCTCCGCGACTCTCTTGTGGATCTGCTCGACCATGGTAAGCTTGTCAGCAATCATCCCCATGCTGGGAATGAGGTCCTCAGTCAGATCTGCTACAGTCCTCCGAGTTGTCTCATGGGATAGGATTGAGGGAGACAACTGATAGGCCATTGTGGCCTGTGACCTGCCGGTTTCTGCCATCTGCTCCAGGATCTTCCATACGGCGTGCTCGTTCTTGTTCAGATAGCTTCCTCCACAGGCGGCACTGACTAACCCCTGCATCTCCGGGGTTAGACCACAGAACAAGGTCTGGACTAAGATCGCCTTCGAAATGCCGTGGCATGGGCATTTCTGTACTAAATCATTGAACCTGTCCCAAGCTTCATGGAAAGGTTCATTGGGTCCTTGAGCGAAGCTGGCGATCTTCGTTCTCATCTGGTTAGTCCTACTGAGAGGGTAGAACTTTTTCAAGAAAAGGTCCTTGAACTGCATCCAGGTAGTACATACCACCCCTAAGTTCTTCAGCCAATGAGCAGCCTTATCTCCTAAGGCAAAAGGGGTGGCCTTCAGTCGGATATAATCTTGGTCAACATTGGGATGGCTAAGATTGTTGCACACCAGCTCGAAGTCACGGAGGAAAGTGTATGGTTCTTCATTGAGGTTTCCGTTGAACTTCGGAAGCAGACTAAGGAAGTGGGGCTTCAGCTCAAATGCCTGGGCGGGAACTGCGGGTGCTAACTAATTCTGAATCTCGTTCTCCGCCGGGTTGTAGGTATCGACCATTGGTCGGTCGATTCCTCCAGCTACAATAATCTGTCCCATCCGCGCCGTAAGTTCTGCATTCTTTTGTTCGGCTTCGGCGAGGCGAGCAAGAATCTGTCGTATCTGGTCCTCATCCGGTGGCATCCTTGGCGGCATCTTGTCCTCTAAGTCTAGGGATTGGGAAATAAGATCAGTGTTAGAGGGCAAATCAAGGAAGGGATTACCGAGGCGATGGTCTTCCTCGGTAATCTCGGAGGAGATGAAAGGGTTGGTTTGAGAGTAACCACCCTGAGTATGAGGGAACCAGGACTCAAGAGGGTCAAGAGTCCTGGGTGGTCCAAGGTGCGCTTGGACCGATGAAGATGAATTACTTGGGGGACTCATAGAGAGATTGGTGAATAATGCGTCGAGATCTCCCCAATCACTCATCTTGATGAAGAGAGAAGAAGATAGGATTTTACTCCTACCTGAAGCAAGCAAAAATCAATCCAAAACCCTGGGTTCACACTCAACACAGTGAAGGACTCGAAATCGAGTCCAATTAATCTTGTAGTTTTTAAGTGTGATTTTCAAGTAAAATATGTAAGGATTACGCGGCCTATAGGGAAGTCGGCTCAGAGCCGGATGCGTCTTCCCTGTTTAACACGTCGCCTAAGATACCGCCGCTCCTTCCTTTCTTCGCTCCTATCCTAAGCCGATGGATTCAATGACCACGCCCCTATCTACCTGCAAGAAGCGGAGGCTACTTGGTACTAGTCAAAGAATCTGAAATTATTCGACTTGTGATATTTGCTAGGATCAGTTAGAACGTGATATGAAAGGCGGGGATTTGGGCTCTGCCTTAAGGTGTTGACACACACTCAAGTACCCTCACTCAGCTTGAATACAAGGTCGGGAATTAATCTCCCGCAAACAATTTTCAAAATTTTATTCTTTTTTTTGGTCAATACTGTTTAGTAGTCCCGATTTTAAGTTAGGTTCTCACTGTATTAATCCAACCAAACAGCACGCCTATCGAACAGTCCCAATTTCCGTTTAATTTAGATGTGAAAATCAGAGGGGGGGGGAATCGAGAAAAGCCGATGTACGAAAATCGATGATGCTTATGCTGAGTGAAGAATACTTACAGTGATCCCTTCGCTTTTTTTATTCAGGATGCAGAACAGAATTGAAAACTTTTTAATCTAGATGCAAATGCAAGCGATGAAAGCCGCTCCTAGACAGGCAGTTCTATTAGCGTGAAGAACTGTTTAATTTGACTAACTACCGCGGTCTAGGTGCGTCTTTTAAGTGTATTGTGTGGTCCTAATGATTACGAGCACAAGCAATTTTTAGATTGGCTCGGAGAGCCGCTAGTGCAAGCTAAGTTACAATTCACCCACACAGCAACGGGGACACGGTTCCACTATCTTTACAGACGCGAGAACACAAACGGGAACCGCTGGAAATGATGCGAAAAAGAAATAAAATAAATAAAAAAATTACAATGCCTCTCTAATCACTCAATTAAAATGCTCGATCGTTGAAGCGTCTTCGACTCCTCGCGTTCCTCGTACAGAAAAAGAGTGAGGTCAGAGAGTGACTCAAAAATAAAATAATGCAAAGAAATAAAATAGAGAATATAATTACAAGAAAACCGGGGGTCAGACTACCCGGGGATGAAAAATCAAACACTCAAAATATCACTAAAAATTAACCTAAGCCGTGCCTCCCCGGCAACGGCGCCATTTTGATAACCGCCCCGCACCCTTAGTTAATTCGAGCAAATTATTGTCCAAATTAATGTTAATCGTTCGTTGCAGTCGGATACGAGAGGCTAGTCAAAAACCACTTAAATCAGATATTCGAGTCAATTTCAAGCGGTATTTTTTTACTTGGTGAAGTCCAAGGTCGAACTCAGGGAGGCATCTGTCTCCTTAGGTAGATTTTGAGCAAATATCCAAGTGTTAGATTTTCGAGGAGTAATTTTTTTGTTCTTTCTTTTATTTTCAATGCAGACTCGTGCAAAAATGCAGGCCAATTTAACGTTTAATTCAATTAAGATACCAAATGAAGTCCAAAAATTCTAAAAACTGGCCAGATGATTAATTATGATGAAAATGATCTACACTATTTTTTTTGGAATTTCCAGACACTAAATGAATTTACTGTGAATTAAATATGCAGACAGGGTGATTTTCACAATTTAATTTTTAATAAATAACAAATCACAATTTCTTCAAGAAATAAAATTATCCTAGATAGCACTAATGATAAGGAATCCAGGAAAATTGACAGATCTTAATTTCAATGTGAAATGAATTTATTAAAATTAAAATAAGAAAATCACTCAACAATTTATTTAGACCTCGATATGTGTGCAAATGATATGAAATTTTTATGGCATGTTAAGAATACTGTCCTTAAGCTACTGAGAATTTTTGAGGATTTTTGGAACTACAGAGAGTTAACTAGAAATTAAAAGGTGTCACTGGGCAAAATATTCCACAAATCTACCAATTAATTCATTAAAAATTCCACTGAAATTGCAAAAATGTGACACGTGGCTCAATAGACAGAGGACAAGTTTCTCAACAAAATGCAATTTTTAGAATTGAAAAATGATGTAATATGCAACCTAGGGATGCGTGCAAACACAGGGGTGTAAATGCAATACAGGAAAATAAAAATACATAAAGCAAATATGCTGACAGGGACTAAAATGCAATTACCTATAATGCTGGGGAGTCAAGTGCAATTTCCCCAACAGGCACGTGCTCCTCACGTGGGCTCAGCTTCACAGGGACCTTTTTGCAATATTGGAAAGCTCCAGGGGCCTCTGTGTAAATTTCCCAGGCCGCACGTGCTCCTCACGTGGGCGGCCTAGGCTCGGATGGCTGCGGAGGCTCGGGGCTAGGCTCGGGCGCTTCTGGAGGTCTGGAGTGAGGCTCGGGCGATCCGAACCTAGGCTCGGTGATGAGGCTCGGACCAAATCTGCGTGGCACGCTGTAGACCCTCGGATCAAGCTTGATCCGACGGGTGGCGGTGGAGACGCGTGGCTTGACCTGAGGCCGTTAGATCTAGGTGGATCCAACGGCTCCTGGCTCAATGGAAACGGCGACGTGGCGCACTAGGCGCCGTTGGATCTAGATGAATCCAACGACTCCTGTGAATCCCGGTGAAGAGGCGACGTGGCTTGCTGAGGGCCGTTCGATCGACGTGATCGAACGGCAGCTGTGCGTCTGCTCTGATGATCCTCCGTCGCCTGCGGAGGAGATGGCGGGCTCCGGCGAAGATGCCTTAGCTCCGCCCGTCCTTCCTCGTGTCGCTGACGCTCTCCGACTTGTCGGAGATATCCCAGAAGACGCGTGGCGATGCGGCGAAGATCTTGGTGGTCTCAGGAGCGACGGAGGGTGGTCTGAAGACGATGGCGATGAAGGTCCGAGTCGGCTCCGACGAACTTCCGTTCAATGAGCAGAGAGGCACCTGCAGGTGTTAGAGATAGAGCCGGAGCTCGTGCGTGCGCTCATGGAGAAGTGAAGGTGATCGGAGAGGCCTAAGGGGTACTGAGGGCGTCTGGCGAAGGAGCTCCGGCCAAATGGCGGAGCTGGAGATCGGGGTATTGTGATGTGCGTCGTCGGAGGTCGTGAAAGGTACCGCAAAGATGGGAGCTTTGACGCGAAGCTCGGCGGAATGAAATGGAGGCGTTGGAGTGACCGGAGGCGGAGAATAAAAAGCTAGAAATTCAAAGAAGAAACGAAGAGGAGATCGGAGAAGGATGGAGGGTTCACCTGGGGATTGGAACTCCTTCTTGGGTTCCAGGTCGTCGCTCGAGGGGCCGGTGGTGTCCCGAGCTCGTGCAGCGTCGCGGAAGGCAGATGCGACACGGCGGAGATGCCGTGGATCTCGCCGGAGAAGAAACCCTTCTTCGCTCAACGATTCGTCAAATCGCTGTCACCAATTGGAAGATCAGAGCTCAGGGAAGCTCTCTGGAATGGCGGATGGGTGCGACGATGGCCGGATAGGGGAGATTTATAGGTTGAAGGTCTCGGCCATGCTGTCGATGGAGCGAGGTTGACGGAGGTAGTGGAGCGTCTATGGTGGAGGTAGTGGCAAGTGGGGTAGCTGGCGAGGATGAGTTGCGAGTGGGGAAGGTCGTGGGAGAGTTGGCGGCCGGTGAAGGTGGCTGACGTGCGGCCGAAAATAGAAAGGGGGCGCCCCTCCCGCAAGGCGGAGATCGTGGGAGAGGGGTGCCAGAGGTAGGAGACGAGGCCCTGGCCGTTGGATCTTGTGATCCAACGGCCTATATCAAAGCGCGAAGGGACGTATAGGATTAGATCAAGGCGAGGTGATAAGAGGCCGTGATGGCGCCACGTGGAGTGAGCTGGGCGAAGCGCGAGCGAGCGGCTGAGATCAAGTCAAGGCGACGCGATCTGAGGGTGCTGAAGCTGCCACGTGTCGTGGAGAGGCAGCGGCGCGAACGAACGGTTTGGATGAGGAGTTGAGGTTAATCGAAGGGACGAGGGGCGCCAAAGGAAGAGCGGCTGTGATGGAAGATCAGAGATGCGATCTAGCGGTGTACACGCCGCCACGTGACGAGCTCTGGTGAGGGCGCTAACGGGAGGTTAGGATCGGAGATGGAGATGATCGGATGACTACAAACCGAGGCGTATGTGGAGGCAGCCAAGCCGTTGGATCTGGAGGGTAATCCAACGGCTGTGGCTGCGGGCGGATGAGGCAAGGGCAGCGGGCTATGTGGCGCAACCAGAGGGCGCCACGTGGCCTGCTGTGATTGGTCGAAAAGAGATTTGAGTGTGGAAGGAGAAGGGGACCGAATTTGGAAAAACTCAAAACATGAAAGTTGTAGATCTTGATGAGATCTACAAGTTTCATGTTGACCAAAGACGGAGATGAGGTCAAGTATGATACAAAAAATACAAAGATATAATTTATACATATATGTAGTACAAAGTGGCCCAAAAACCCAACTTTCTCATACGAGCTCCAAATTGGATGAAATTAGTCTCATTTTAAAGGTCTTTTAATGTGGAGTATTCTAAGAGTGAGTAGACCTATTTTGGAGTTTGTGTGAGGGTCTTATGTGTATTTTAGTGTACAGAGGTTCTAAGGCTTTATTGATTAATTTACAAGGGGAATTTTTTGGCTTTCTTCCCTATATTATTAACTAAGGAGCACACATTATAGGGAAGAGGTTATTTTAGTGAGTGGGTATTTTACAAAGGATTTTGGCTTCTTATTAAATGCAAATGGACTGCTAAAATGTATGTATTATGTATGTATGCATGAATGCTATTTATGCATTATAAAGGGAAATATGCCTCTATTTACTCGGGAACAAGGCTCTACTTTTGACTTTTGAAGTGATGAATCACAGATTCATCAGTGGTCTTTATCGCTTGGTCCGAACTTCCTATGCAGGCGTATCCTCTCATTCAACAAGACCTGTCTCTCCCTTCACTTGGCACCTATGTTTTGGTCATCTCCCTCTCCAGAAGATGTGTCATATTTTGCCACAGATTTCACCGGGGTCTTCCTTCCAGTGCGAGGCATGTCAGTTGAGAAAGCATCACCGATCTGCTTTTTCCTAGTCGTCAGAGTCGGAGCAGTTTGGCGTCTGCATCATGTTCCTGATCATCCGGGACACATGTTTTATCTAGTTGTCGTTGATGATTTTTCTCGTTTGTTATGGGTCTTTTTATTGAAGAATAAATCTGAAGTAGGGGATGTGATCAAAACCTTTATCAATGAAGTACAGAATGTTTTCTCTCCTTTTGTGAAATTTATGAGAACCGATAATGCTTTGGAACTATGTACCCATGCTCTATCACATTTCTTTTCATCCAGTGGTAATAACATGTGCTTACACTTCTCAGCAAAATGGTGTTGCAGAGAGAAAGCATCACCATTTACTTGATGTCACTCAAACTCTTTTCATTCAGAATCGTGCCCCACATTAATTCTGGGATGATGTTGTTCTTACGGCATTTTATCTGGTGAATCACATGTCCTCGTCTGTCTTGGTTGAGAAAAATCCTTTCTCCATAGTTTTCCCTAAGAAGGAGTTGTTCTCACTTACCCCTCGTGTTTTTTATGTTGCATTCGTCCACCAATTGACTTCAGGTCTTGACAAGCTCTCTCTTAGGGCTGTCAAATGTGTGTTTGTTGGGTACTTCAAGACCCAGAAGGGATACCCGTGTTATGATCCATTGCACAGGAAATTATATCAATGTTGATATCACATTTTTTGAGTCTGCGATGTATTTCTCCCCTACAGGTGATAGGTTGCCTTCATCAGACTCTGATGATGAGGTTTACATGCCACCTCCTACGAGTCTTTCATCTCCTCTATATATGCCTGTTGTTCCACCACCACCACCTTCTCCTTCTACCCAATCGCATGTGCCCATTGTTCCACCATTACCAAAATTCTACGCTCGATGGCCTGCATCTGCTCATGGTCATCACCCCTCATCCAGCACACCCCGGGTTTGTTCTGATAACATGATTTCTAACGACGGGTCTGGAGATATATCTGTGCAGGGATCATTGTAGAAGACTAGCCCACAGATGGAGGAGGTTCCTGATGACATGGATATACCCATTGCAATTCGGAAGCAAAAGCATACTTGGGCTTCATATCCTCTTGCTTCTCATGTCTCCTTTCAACATCTAACGTGGGAATTTCATATATTTGCAGTTGCTCTATCTGTCGTGGACATTCCACGGAATTATCAGGAGGCCTTGAAGGATAGCCGCTGGCGTTTAGCTATGTAGGAAGAGATGACTGCTTTGCAATCACGTGGTACCTTGAGTTTGGTGTATGTTCTATGTTGTGAGTTGCAAATGGGTGTTTACTGTTAAACATCATGTGGATGAGAGCCTTGATCGTTACAAGGCAAGATTGGTGGCACGACGATTTACTCAGACCTAAGGCGTGGATTATATGGACATGTTCTATCCAGTTGCTCGTCACTCAACTCTACTATTAGAAAATAAGAAATGCGGAAGCGGAATGATAAACAGAGCATAAGAACAGAAATATGAAACATTGAACACAGATTTTACGTGGAACCCTACTCCTTAAGGAGCAAGATGAAACCACAGGAGAAGCCCTCAAAGGGGCGGATATTGCATTCCTTTTTCTCAATGGATACAAGAGGTATGGGGCTCCTTATATAACCTCTACAGAGCCTCCAAGTCTCACCACTGGTAAATGTGAGACTAAACACATGGATGGGGTAAATGGATCCTGGAGGTATCCATTTACCCATCTACAACATAAGAGGTGCACAACCAAATACTCCAACACTCCCCCTCAAGTTGGAGCATGCCATGCTCAGCTTGGACAAACAGAAAGAAACTCAACTCACAATACATGACACTATAGACAATATCAACCCAACGCGCACAATTGTCGATTGTTGTCAAGGACGTTGCTTCTCATGTCGTGCGGGTGAGGAGGACAAACGGGTTGGAGTGTGAGTCAAATTGAATCTCCTCGTCGGAGAGCATGTGCTCTGAACTGCGCATGTCAGAGTCACTGCAACTGAAAATGAGTCTCCTCGTCGAAGTACTCTGGCCCGCCACAACAATGTGGACAACTGCTCCATCTCTGAAAAGAGGCTGAACAGAAAAGGTTGTGGAAGTGCAATCCTCGTCGGAGTCCACAGTCGCTAAAGAATGGAGTTTGAAAAAAGTCTCCTCGTCGGAGAACTGGTCTCTCCCATATGGCTCAGAGAATGGTACTCTACTCTGAAGTCCCTATGATACCACGTGAAAATCCTTGCCTACTAGCATAGGGAATGGTCCTCTACTCTTGAGTCCCTATAGCTCACATGAAAACTCTAGCCGAAACAACAAGAAGAAAGATGGGAACTACTACAAAAGATGGCAAACACGTGCTCATCTGAAAGAAGACCACATACATGTGTGTCTGAACTTGAGGACTCGGAATCAATTGTCGAGTCTGAATATCAACTGTAGAGTTTCAACAACTGGCTGGCCATACAATCTAGACTGGAGAATCTGGATCTGAATCAACTGACAATCTGGCATGTAGAATTCTACACAATAATCCCCCTTTCTCCCATATTGGTCGGAATGACAATCGTCGACCAAGTTAGGAGAAGACAATAAAATAGGGGTATAAAACAAAATAAGCCGTCACATTTTCATCTTTTCTTCTCAATAAAAATTCTCTTCTCGGCTATTTCATTTTTTATAGCCGTCCCAAATTTTTTTAATAAGCCTTTCCATCATCATTTTTCCGACTATTCATTTTATTTTTCTTGCAAATATTTTGCGTACAACTTTTTATTGTACGCGCCTTTTCTCAAAACCAATTCTTTTAAGCAAATCTCGGCCCATACATCTGGGCCCAAAAGAACTCTTTCTCTCTCTCTCTCTCTCTTTGAGATCTCAAACAAATAGTCCCCACCGTTTTTTTAATAAAAACATGCCCCCACTCGGCAAGGCTCATCTAGCCTAAAAGATTTTTTTAAGGGGCCCGCCACCCGCTTACTTAGGGTTCCCAACACGGGAACCCCTCTTACAATGTCGTCGCCCCCAACGGGGTTTGAAGAAAGGGTGTTACCCCGTTGGAGCAGCATGGAGAACGAAAGGGGCTTGTAGCCGCGTCACCGCTGCCTTGCAGTACACCTAGTGTTAAGGCTGCGAGGGCTCGCATATCGTCTGGTGATGAAGGGGACGAGCTGAACTGATCACCACAGTTGGATCCTTGTCGCAGCCTGGAGGAATCACATTGGAGGTGCGTGCTTGGGGAAACACTTCCGCCTAGAGGCGTGATAGCGGGTGCTGAGATGCAGGGGCTTCGCATGCAGGAGATGATCGCCTGCGCGAGATCGCGTAAGGGGGGGTGCCTGCGCGAAGGGATGGAGGGCTCTACGCCAAGATTTACTCCGCATGCGCGGAGAACGGGTCACCGCGCGACTGCTGCTGCGAGAGGGTGCGGCTAGGTCTCACGGCCATGGTCGATTGGGGTGCGCCGCCATGAGATCTACCGTCTGGGGATGGAGGATGTCGCTCGCGCTGGGGCTTGACGCAGACTGGAGAGCGTCGCCTGGTGGGAATAGGGCTCGGTTGTATCTCGCTTGGGCTCGTGCTTGTTGGAATAGGGCTCTCCGCGCAAGATGGGAAGAGGTGCTGTTGGGAAAAATGAATGGCTTGTTTATTCCATAAGCCCTAGGCTCTCTTATATAGGAGAGTAGCCTATGGGTAAATTACACAAAGTAGACGACTGAAAAATAAAATAACAAAGAGGTACAGGCACTACTCCACATGCGTCAACACTCCCCCTCAAGATGGAGCATAGATATCAATCATGCTCAGCTTGGACGCACACTTCTGGAATGGGCCTCGAAGTAATGCCTTGGTGAATATATCAGTCGTCTGATTCTCTGATGTGACGTGAGATGTAGCAATGAACCCCTTCTGAATCATGTCACGTATGTAGTGACAGTCAACCTCAATATGCTTGGTTCTCTCATGGAAGGCTGGGTTGTTTGCAATGAACAGGGCGGCCTGATTGTCACATTCCAACATCATAGGAAGCGGTATATCAAGACATAGATATGTAAGTAAAGATTTCACCCACATCATTTCTGTGCTAGCCTGGGCCATAGCCCTGTATTCAGATTCAGCACTGGATCTAGCTACTATTGTCTGTTTCTTGCTCCTCCACGAGACTAGGGCATCTCCAACATAGACTGCAAATCCTGAGGTGGACTTCCTATCCTTGGGGCATCCTGCATAGTCTGCATCAGCACACGCTGTGATAGAGATCTCCTTTCCCTTCTTAAATAGCAAGCCTGCACCTGGAGATGATTTTAGATATCTCAGAATCATGTGTATTGCATCCATATGGACCTGACGTGGTTGCTCCATGAACTGGCTCACATGACTCACTGCAAAGGATATATCAGGTCTAGTGATCGTGACATACAGTAGTTTGCCTACCAGTTCTCTGTACCTTCTCCTGTCCACCTCTTCCGTGTCATCATCATAGAGCTTCATGCTGGGATCCATTGGTGTCGTAGCAGGTCGACACCCTAGCATACCTGTCTCACTCAATAGATCTGTAACATATTTCCTCTGCGACATTACTAAATCATATGGATTTCTAGCAAACTCCAGCCCCAGAAAATATCTAAGGACTCCCAAGTCCTTGGTGACAAATTCGGTTCCCGATCTTTCTTTCGCCTGCTTTATGCCCTGCTCATCATCTCCTGTAATCAAGATATCATCAACATAAACCATGATTACAATGATACCTCTAGGCGTCTTCTGTACAAACAAGGAATGATCAGCATTGGAGCGTTTATATCCTTGTTTCTCAAAAAGATTTGAGAGCTTCTGAAACCACGCTCTGGGGCTCTGCTTAAGGCCATAGATGGCCTTATGTAACCTGCATACCTTGGAACACTCCCCCTCAACAACAAAACCAGGTGGTTGTTGCATATAGACTTCCTTCTGCAAATCGCCATATCGGAATGCATTCTTCACGTCCAGCTGATGAAGCGGCCAGTCTCTAGCAACTGCAACTGACAACAAGATACGGAGAGTGGAATGACGTGCCATAGGCGAGCTAGTTGACGAGTCATGACCATGAGCTGGAGGAGGCATGCGGGTATAATGGAACGGTAGCGGTGAGATAGGCGGCGGCGGTGGTGGTGGTGGTGGTGGTGGTGGTGATGGCATATGAGGTGGTGGTGGTGGTGACGGCATCTGAGGTGGTGGTGTCATGTATATGGCATCAGGAGGTATAGATGGTAGCTGCTTGTCTCCTGATGCTGAAAAATACATAACAGATTCAAAAAATGTAACATCTGCATTGATCATATACCGCCGACGCACAGGATCAAAGCACTTGTACCCCTTTTGAGTTCTGGAGTACCCAACAAAGACACACTTGACAGCCTTAGGAGAGATCTTGTCAGTACCAGGCGACAACTGATGGACAAATGCAACCGACCCAAACACACGAGGAGTAAGAGTGAACAATTCCTTGCCAGGAAGAATAAGTGAAAACGGAATCTGTTCATTCAAGACAGACGAAGGCATACGGTTGATTAGGTAACATGCAGTGAGAACTGCATCACCCCAGTAGGAGTAGGGAACATGACTCTGTATAAGGAGTGATCTTGTGACATCAAGAAGGTGACGGTGTTTTCTTTCAGCAATCCCATTCTGTTGAGATGTATGAGCACAAGATGTTTGGTGAATAATACCTTTTGAGGAGTAGTAATTGGTCAGAATATTGGTGCACAACTCTAAAGCATTATCACTTCTCACAAGCTTGACAGATGTGGAGAAAACATTTTATATTTCATTCAGAAAATGGATAATGATATTTCCTGCTTCAGATTTATTTTTCATCAGAAACACCCATGACACTCTAGAGAAATCATCCACAAATACAATATAAAATCTGTGTCCCTGAATATCGGGTACACGACTAGGACCCCAGACATCAATATGAAATAACTCAAACTTGGAGGTACTACTCCGACCTGGACAACTGGGAAAGGACAACCTGTGATGCTTTCCCAACTGACACGCCTCACACTAAATAGTTGTGTGAGGGAGACCATACGGTAAAACTTGACGCAACTTCTGAAGCGGTAAATGACCAAAACGCAGATGCCATAATAAGGTTGATACTTGTCCAGAAGAAGAGGATGAGGATCCAGCAAAAGGAGTCTGTATCAGGCGGTAGAGGCCTCCTTGCTCATAGCCACGACCAATCACGTTGCCCGTATGGATGTCCTGAAAAATCAAAGAAGATGGATCAAAAATTGCCCGACAATGTAGATCCTTCGTAATCTAACTAATTGACAATAGATTCATTGAAAAATCAGGTGCATGTAGGACGTTCTTGAGCTGCATAGAAGATGTCAATCTAATCTCCTCCTGACCAGTGATGGGCGAATGAGTGCCATTGGCAATCACTATTGTCCGACCTGGAGGGATCTGAGTGTATCCTGAAAGCAAACTCTGGTCGCCACATAGGTGATGTGTAGCGCCCGAGTCCATAATCCATGGTAAAGTATCTGATCTACTACTGTTCAGTGCAAGTATACTACCTGAAGTACTGGTAGACGCAGAGGCAGAAGCAGCAGCATCAGAATGACTCTCTGCAGTCGGTGCTGGTCCAGATGGTGGAATAATGCCCCTCAGACGGGCAACAAGATCGTCGAACCGTTGATCCAAAGTAGCAGCAGATGGGGGCTCTATCTGCTCAGCAGCTCGTGCGGATGCAGGATATCCGTGCTTCGAGTAGCATGTATCTTCATTGTGTCCAACTCGGTGACAGTATGTGCATGTTGGCCTAGTGCGGCCACCCCTTCCACGAGGTCCACATCCACGGTCCTGGTGATGAAATCCGCGACCTCTGTTTGCTGCCATGGCTGAAGAATTCTGACTCACAGCTGTTGAGGGAACTGTGATCCGACTCAATCTATGAAAAGCTTCCTCCATGGGAGGAATAGTCGAGTCTGCCAAAATCTGAGATCGTGCCGCCTCATACTCTGGATCAAGTGCAGCCAGGAACACACCCACCATGGTCGCATTCCTGTATGTCTTCTGCTGTTCTGGCGTGGCAGTAAGAGGCATGAAGCTATAGAGCTTCTCGAACATCCCTCTCAGTGATGTGTAGAGAGAATGTAAAGGACGACCATGCTGCTTTATTGTGAATATATCATGTTGAAGTTGCAAAATCTTCGTCTCGTTCTTCGCCTGAGAGTACGTTGCCGCCAGAATATCCCACATATCCTTGGTTGTGGGTTGATGTAGGATGTCATTGGCAATTTCAATAGCCAACGTACCAGATAGCCAAACCTTGGCGTATGCATCATCGGCCTCCCATGAGGCATTGACTCCAGTCTTCTCTGCAGGCTCAGGTTCGGTAAGAATGTGCTTCTTACCTGTTGACTTCATCATACTCATGAACTGCATTGCCCACAGTTCATAGTTTGTATCGTCCATCTTGACAATGGGCGCTGGACCACGAAAGGCGCCAATAGATGGGATATCAGCCTTGCTTTCTGACATAGCGGAGATGGAAGACTGGAGCGATTGACAGAAGATGAGCTTCGTCTACAATGACATAGACGGGATTAGTTGCATGTGTAGACCTCAAGCAACTATCCCCATGAAGATGTGCGTGCTACGGTCTTCACGCGTGCAAGAATCACGCACTGGATCACGAAGATGCACGCGAAGGAGATGCGTGCACTGGAGATGCACTAGGTGGGCGCACAGTTGATCGCGCGCACAGATGATCGCGCGCAGGAGGCCCACGGTCACGCGCAGGTGACTGCGCACAGGGTCACGCACTGGAGACTGCACACAGGCGCTATGCGCACAGGCGCTATGTGCGCACAGGCGCTGCAAGATGCGCACCCGCGCACGCGCTGGAGGGTGCGATGCGCGCAGGCGCACGCGCGTGGCACAGCAGGAGAGCGTGGCGCGCTGGAGGCGATGGCGTAGGAGAGGTGGCGCTGGAGCAAGCTCGGGCGACGCCGATGGGGGCGAGAGGGAGAGGCCGGCGGGTGTAGTGGGATTAGGGTTAGGGTTTCGAGAACTCCGGTCTAGGACCGTCGCTCTGATACCATGTTGGGAAAAATGAATGGCTTGTTTATTCCATAAGCCCTAGGCTCTCTTATATAGGAGAGTAGCCTATGGGTAAATTACACAAAGTAGACAACTGAAAAATAAAATAACAAAGAGGTACAGGCACTACTCTATATGCGTCAACATGTGCGGCTAGGTCTCGCGATCTGAAGGTCGCGAGGGAGCCGCCGCCGCCAATAGAGTAGCACGCGAGTTGCGACGCCGAGGATCCGCTTGATGGTGTCCAGAAGAGGAACTCCAGGAGTGGATAACTAGGGAATACTCCAGGAAATAGGGTTTAAATAAACCCATATAAAAACAACTATCGAACTTGAACATTCCCAAACATAATATTCTTCAAGATCAAAACACCAAAAAATCGAACTCAAATACATGATGAGAGAGAAAAAAAACTCCTCAAAAATCGAACCCGCTCTGATAAACAGAGCATAAGAACATAAATAGGAAACATTGAACACGCAGATTTTACATGGAACCCTACTCCCTAAGGAGCGTAATGAAACCACAGGAGAATCCCTCAAAGGGACGGATATTGCATTCCATTTTCTCAATGGATACAGGAGGTACGTGGCTCCTTATATAGCCTCCACAGAGCCTCCAAGCCCCACCACTGGTAGATGTGGGACTAAACACAAGGATGGGGTAAATGGATTCTGCAACATAAGAGGCGCACAACCAAATACTCCAACATCTACATGATACATGATTGACCTTTGTTTCTGCTAGACGTTAAAAATGTATTTTTGTATGGAGATCTACAGGAGGAAGTGTACATGCAGCAACCTCCCGGGTTCGCTGCTGAGGGGGAGTATCAACAGGTTTGTAGACTCCATAAGGCAACATATGGCAGAAGAACTCGGATTTGATTGAAAGGCGGGGGTTCAAGAGGTCAAATGCAGACCATTCATTGTTTGTGCAGAGAACACCTAGAGGTACTGTTGTTATCATGGTTTATGTCGATGATATACTTGTTGTTAGAAAATAGGAGTGCAGAAGCGAATATCAGAGAAAATGATAAAGAAACATGAACTCGAGATTTAACGTGAAACCCTACTCCCTAAGGAGCAGGATGAAACCACGACAGAAGGTCTCAAAGGGCCATATGCATCATTGCTTTTTCTCAATGGATAGAGGAGGTCTGGGCTCCTTATATAGCCTCCACAGAGCCTCCAAGTCCCACCATTGTAGATGTGGGACTAAACACATTGATGTGGTAAATGGATCCTGGAGCAATCCATTTACCCATCTACAACTCAAATGTCACACAACACATATACTCCAATACCCCCCTCAAGATGGAGCATGCAATGCTCAGCTTGGACAAACCGAAAGAGCTCTCAAACCCACGCTATAGGACACAACGGACAATATCAACTCAATGCGCACAACTGTCGGCTGCTGTCGAGGATGTTGCTTCTCATGTCGTACAAGTGAGGAGGACAAATGGGCTGGAGTGTGAGTCAATTGAGTGTGCTCTGGATTGTGCCTGTCAGAGCCACTAAAACTGGATGAGTCTCCACCTAGAGAACTCTGGCCCACATAACATGTGGACAACTACTCCATCTTTGAAAGGGTCGAACTGAAAAGCCGTGGAGTTTAATCCTCATCGGAGTCCACGATTACTAGAGAATGGAGTCTGAAAAAGTCTCCTCGTCGGAGAACTGGGTCTCTCCCATCTGGCACAGAGAATGGTACTCTACTCTGGAGCATGGAAGGTCGTATCGATATCGTTTCGGTCCACCCGGAAATGGATATATCGGGATATATCGATGATATCAGTGGAAATGTCAAAAATGGCTCAAAAAAGCCAATTTTTGGCATATTTTCAGAAATTAAAGTCATCCAAGATATTAAAATAAGAAATAACATACAAATACACACTTATATCACATATATCGGTCCATTTATAGATCATATATCACACATATCGGTATCGCACATATCGGTCATGTCGATGTTAATAACATAATGTTGATTCTTGACTTATAAATATTGGAAATTGTAGAGATATATGTTATGTTATTTGTATTGTTTCATATTTTCTATATTCTTATGGACTCTTGATGTAATTTACCCATAGGCTACTCTGCTATATAAGAGAGCCTAGGGCGTATGGAATAAACAAGTCTCTGATTTTTCCAACATGGTATCATAGAGACGGTCCTAGACCGGAGTTCTTGAACCAAACCTAACCCTAGCCCCCACCTCCAAGCCCTAACGCGCGCCAACCCTCCGTGCACCCATCCCCGCGTCGCCCATCCGGTGCTACTCGGCCCCGCGCGATCCATACGTTGTGCCTTGTGTGTTGCCCTTTTGCCACTCGGCCCCGTGACTCGGCCACGCGTACCATGACTCGGCCCTGTGCGCCGTGCGCCGTGACTCGCCACGTGTCGTGTCTTGCACGCCGCCTCTCTCTTCCTTTGGGCTTTCACGTCCTAGGGTTCGAACAACCCTAGGTCTCGTCGTGCCGTGACTCCTAGGTTTCGCGTGCAGCCACACGTCCTAGGGTTCGAACAATCCTAGGGTATCTTCGTCATCGAAGGGACCTTCGCCCGTGTCTCCACGTTAATGGGTTTGGTTGCCTGAGTCTACACATGCAATCGAACCCGTGAATGTCAGTGTAGACAATCACATCTTCAGTCTACAATCCTAGTCTTCTATTATCATCATGTCAGAAAGCAAGGCAGATATTCCATCTACATGCGCCTTCAGAGGTCCTGCGCTTATTGTGAAGATGGGCGGGTCAAATTACGAACTGTGGGCAATGCAGTTCATGAGTATGATGAAGTCGACCGGTAAGAAGCACATTCTTACTGAGGAAGAGCCTGCTGAGAAGACTGGGGTCAACGCCTCATGGGAGGCAGATGATGCATATGCCAAGGTTTGGCTATCAGGAACATTAGCAATAGAGATTGCAAATGATATTCTTCATCAGCCCACTGCAAAAGCAATGCGAGATATTCTGGTTGCTACCTATTCACAGGCAAAGAATGAGACGAAGATTCTGCAACTCCAGCATGACATCTTTACAATCAAGCAGAATGGACAGCCTCTACACTCATTATACACATCTTTACATGGAATGTTTGAGAAGCTTTACAGCTTCATGCCTCTCACAGCCACTCCTGAGCAACAGAAGACCTACCAGAATGCCACCATGGTTGGTGTATTCCTGGCAACCCTTGATCCAGAGTACGAGGCAGCACGTTCCCATATCTTGGCAGATTCCACTATTCCTCCGATGGAAGAAGCCTTTCACAGACTGAGTCGTATTACTGTTCCTTCATCTACTGCAAATCAGACTACCTCAGCTATGGCAGCATCTCGAGGTCGTGGGGGTCATCATCAGTTTCGTGGTCGTGGACCTCGAGGCAGAGGGGGTCGTGTTCGGCTATCATGCACTTTCTGCCACCGTTCTGGACATACCGAGGACACATGCTATTTCAAACATGGATTTCCTGCTTCTGCACGAGTAGTTGAACAGATTGAACATCCATCTGCTTCCTCTATGGATCAACGCTTTGATGATCTTGTATCTCGTCTGAGGGGCATTATTCCTCCATCCGGTCCTGTTGCATCAGCGCCTGCCTCTGAGAATCATTCTGACGTTGCTGCTTCTGCATCCACCAGTACCTCAGGAAGTACTTATCCATTCACCAGCAGTAGTGGATCTGATATTTTAGAGTGGATTATGGACTCTGGTGCCACACATCATCTGTGTGGTGATCGAGGTCTACTTACAGCCTACCGACAGGTTCCTCCAGGCCGTACTGTGGTTATTGCAAATGGGACACACTCTTCGATTACTGGTCAGGGGGAGATTAGCCTGACACCATCTATGCACCTCAAAAATGTGTTGCATGCACCTGATTTTTCTATGAATTTGTTATCCATTAGCCAACTTACAAAAGATTTACATTTTCGAGCAATTTTTGATCCATCTTCTCTGATTTTTCAGGACATCCTTACGGGCAACGTGATTGGGAGTTTCCGGAATCTCCTCTCTTCTTGCTGGACATGTCTCTCCATTCATGTGGCACTTGCGCTTTGGCCATCTACCGCTTCAGAAATTGTGTCGTGTTCTACCTTAGGTTTCACCTCATGTGTCCATCCAATGTGAGGCTTGTCAGTTGGGAAAGCATCATCGGTCTACCTTTCCCAATCGTTAGAGTCGGAGTAGTAGCTCCAAGTTTGAGTTGTTTCACGTTGATATCTGGAGTCCTAGTCGTGTTCCTGATCATCAGGGACACAGGTTTTATATGGTCATAGTGGATGATTTTTCTCGTGTATCTTGGGTCTTTTTGTTAAAGAATAAATCTGAAGCTGGGAATATTATCATAAATTTCATAAATGAAGTTCGTAATGTCTTTTCTGCATCAGTAGAGATTGTGAGAAGTGATAATGCCTTGGAATTTTGTACTCATACTCTCTCAAATTACTTTTCAACACAAGGGATTATCCACCAAACATCATGTGCCTATACTTCCCAACAAAATGGAGTTGCAGAAAGGAAACATCGTCATTTACTTGATGTCATCAGGATGCTTCTTATACAGAGTCATGCACCTCATTCTTTCTGGGGTGATGTTGTTCTAACGGCATGTTATCTCATTAATCGCATGTTGGCGTCTGTCTTAGGTGAGAAGATTCCTTTCTCCCTTGTTTTTCCTGAAAAAGAATTGTTCTCTCTTACCCCACGTGTGTTTGGCTCGGTTGCCTTTGTCCATCAGTCGTCTCCAGGTATTGACAAGCTCTCTTCTAGGGTTGTCAAGTGTGTTTTCGTCGGGTACTCCAGGATACAAAAAAGGGTACATGTGTTATGATCCGTTGCGCAAGAAATACTTTGTTAGTGTTGATGTCACCTTTTTTGAATCGGTTATGTACTTCTCTCCTACAGGTGATCGGATGGTATCCTCAGACATTGATGAAGCCATATACATGCCACCTCCATCACCACCTCCACCACTACCCACATCACCTACACCTCTTGTTACAGTTCCTGTCCCCCCATTGCCACTCTACTATACTCGTCGGTCTGCTTCTGCTCATGGTCACCGCTTATCATCTAGCTCGCCTGAGGTATGTTCTGAGAATATAATCAATAATGATGGATCTAATGATTTACCTGAGCAGGTTGTGTTACAGAGGTCAGATGAGGATGCAAGTAATTTGGATCTACCTATTGCACTTCGGAAACAGAAGCGTAGCTGCGTGTCATATCCTATAGCATCCACGGTTTCTTTTGATCACCTATTTGGTGAATTCAAGAGCTTTGCCATTGCACTATCTGCTATGGATATTCCACGGAATTACCAAGATGCGTTGAAGGACAGTAGATGGCGTTTAGCTATGGAAGAAGAGATGGTTGCTCTTCAGTCAAGAGGTACCTGGAGCCTTGTCATTGCACCTGCCGGTGTGTCTACAAGGAGCTGTAAGTGGGTCTTCACAGTTAAGAAGAATGCAGATGGCAGCATTGACAGATACAAGGCACGCCTGGTTGCCCGTGGGTTTACACAGATATATGGGGTGGACTATCTTGATACATTCTCGTCAGTTGCTCGCCATTCAACCTTACGGATCCTTCTTTCTGTTGCGGTTACTTGTGATTGGCCATTATTCCAATTAGATGTTAAGAATGCATTTTTATAGGGTGACATGCAGGAGGAAGTCTACATGCAACAACCACATGATTTGTTGTATATGTTGGAGACTCTCTTGTCTCATGGAGAAGCAAGAAGCAAATTGTTGTATCCAGATCCAGTGTTGAGTCTGAATATAGGGCTATGGCCCAGGTTAGTACAGAAACGATGTGGGTGAAAGCTGTCCTTACAGATCTATATATAGAAGTCCCACTTCCTATGGCTCTGGAATGTAACAATCAAGCTTCTATATTTATTGCCAATAATCCAGCATTTCATGAACGAACCAAGCACATTGAGGTTGATTGTCACTATGTACGAGATATGATTCAGAAGGGTTTTATTTCATCATCTCATGTTAGCTCAGGGGACCAAAGTGCAGATATCTTTACCAAGGTGTTACTTAGAGGGCCGTTCCAGAAATGCGCGTCCAAGCTGAGCATGATCGACATCTATGCTCCATCTTAAGGGGGAGTGTAGAGATATATGTTATGTTATTTGTACTGTTTCATATTTTCTATATTCTTATGGACTCTTGATGTAATTTACGCATAGGCTACTCTCCTATATAAGAGAGCCTAAGGCGTATGGAATAAAAAACTCTTTGATTTTTCCCAACAGAAATGGATTCCATTCAAGTTCTTATAAGTTTATAACATGAAATACTACAAATATACACTTCATAACACACAGAGATAATTTATGAGGAATATGGTCCTTAAACTGCACATATTAGTCATATCGATTGGAATATATAACGAGACAATCATTGTTTGGCATAAAGATTTATTACAGGCTACAACAATAAATGAGAAATATCCAAATCAATTTAACATTGTAAAATGAGATGACCTAAAACCAAGAATTCCGACGGATCTAAATCGACCCCCCTGCCCTGTTGTCTCTCATAGCGGATTGCGGACTCAATGAACTTGGAATAGTTTTCTCATGTCTTGTACGAGTGCATGGCCTTATAATCCATAATATACTGCATGTATTGATGGTCATCAATCCCTATGAGTATCCCAAGTCGAGGATAAGCAATACTAGATCCGGTGTCACGAGGTGCACGTTGAGGCTGCGAAGTACTAGCTTGAGATCCTCGGGATGACGACGATGGAGTAGGAGATCTCTGCGGAGGATGAGGACCTGGAGGAGGAGCGTAGTACTCAAGGAAGAAACCGAAACTGCCGCCACTAAAGAAGCTGTCCTGGCTCTGCTCGGATTGGCTACATTGGCAGTTCTCACCGTCAAGGTTGCAAAAGTCGGTAGTCGGTACTCGGTCGGTTGTGCCATTGACTAAGGATTAATCGGTAGTCGGGCGACTAATCGGATTTAGTCGGACTTTAATCAGCTTTGAGTTTTATGATTATTTTAAATATATAGCTCATTTTTAATCATAGATTTACATAGATTTTGTACATTTTTATACTATCATAATAAAATAAAAGAAGTAATTGAATTTAAATAAAACATTAAGCATATTATAATAAGATTGCTTATAAAAAAGCAAAACATAAAAAAAATATGATATCTCCAAGCAAAAATTGGTCGACTATTGTGCCTAGTCGGATTTAGACGGTACTCGGTCGGCCACCCCACTGACTAGACTAGTCGGACCTACTAGTCGGGCCAGTCGGGTGACTTTTACAACACTGCTCACCGTTGTAGCTGTTATATCCTCCATACCCACTGTAGCTACCATATCCATAAGATAGAGGAGTATACGCCTGAGGAGGAGGACCAGGTGGAGGAGCAGGAAAATATTCAAGGAAGACGCCAAATGATCTTTCATCTTGTGAGGTTCCATATCCGCCCATGGGACTGGGTGTTCCTCCACGGTATGGGCTGTCAATTTCCATGCAACTCAACGAACCTACAGATGATATCAAATCGTCCATGTAGCTATCTGTAGGATGATGGACACGTCGTCCATATGCGTCGTAATCCATAGGTCCTGGACTCAGACTTGGGACAAACTGCCCATGTATGTTTCCACGTCGTTCCATGTATTCTCGCCCTGACTCGAATCTTGTATCATTACTGATCCACGACCACCCCCTGCAGACCCTGACCCCCCTGAATATGTCTCTCCATCACCTGATCCACCACGACCACCAACAACATCATCATCGCTCCCACTGTCATCTTTTGATTTCGATTTGGATTTCGATCCAGTAAAGAGAATGTCGTCCACAATCGCATCAAGCTCCACCCCTCCAAGAGGGCCCGTGATTCGCCCAGATCTGGCCATGTAGTCACCAACATCTGCTCCCATTTATTGGCTTATTTTCTGATTCGGCCTACCTCCCGGTTGATCGAGCAATGGAGCACCGTTGGAATCCAACCATCTCTGCAGAACATCTTCATCTGCATCGTCGTCGTGCATCTTGAAAATATATGCAAGATCGACGGGGTCTGTGTAGTCCTCTTTGTAAGCAATGTGACCCCGAGGCGAACCATTCCTGTAATAAATGTTATTGTAATAAATGATTTGTCAATAAAAGTTATTGATTGTTTTCACTCCCTTTTTGAGATTAAATGAATGAGTGTGTTATAAGGTCCCTCTGTACAATAAGGGTTATATACCATGGCCAACTTAATAATCATACAACTGTTAATTCATTGATTGAATCATAGAGGTTGATGCTTGGATGATTATCTAAGGAGTTAGATAGAGGACTCATCAAGCATCATCAAATGATTGTTAAGTGATGATCTCTAGCCTGAGTAGGAGATGGCAATTCTTTCTCATTTGGCTGATATCTGACCGACCTCTTGATGCAGGTCCTTTGCGTGAGAATTGTGATTCGGAGGTGTCAGATTAGTTGAGTTAATGGGTTGACTTAATGAGATCGAGAAAACCAAAGACGTATGTTGAATACTGTCACAGCATAGGCATGCATCCTCTAACCAGAGACAGATGTGTTGCTATATGTCTGAGTATGTACATTTGGCAGACCAATAGGTTGATGACCTAACCAAGGTCTATACATCGGCGAGCTGGTGTGCATGTAAGGACATATGAGTAATACGATCTCTCAAAGGGATCATATAGGTTCACTTATGAACCGGGAGACATGAGCTCACTCATAAGGTATTGGGACTGATCAAATTCCATGCATGGTCGCCATGTTTTGGAAGCATGACATGAATTTGAAGGTAAGATATATGCTTTGTGAAAGCATATGATCTATACCAAATCCCAAAGACCAAGATTGAGAAACTTAGTAATCAAACCCTGAAGATGACAGTGTAAAAGTGATCTATATCTTCAGGATGATCATAGGTCTTCCAGTATGCAGGATGTGCAGGTGTTGGGAATACCTGAGGGTGATGTGATCATAAACGATTGTATAACCATGACGCTTCCATTCCGAGGGAGTGATGAAACAGGTTTGGATTTTAGTGACTCCTCTCAGTAGAGAAGTGACCTAATGTACTGGACATTGATTTGAATGGGATTCAGATACTGTTAGAGTAAAAGGATACTCTGATGTGTTATTCCATAGAGCCCTCGGGTCTCTTATATAGAGAGAAAACCCTTGGGTAAATTACATAGACGTACATTATATAAATAGGAAATGCAGAACAGTCATAACATAATATAAACCTCTACACTCCCCCTCAAGATGGAGCATAGATATCAATCATGCTCAGCTTGGAAGAACATCTCTGGAAAGGACCTCTGAGCAATGGCTTGGTAAATATATCAGCAGTCTGGTCCTCTGAACTGACATGAGAAGTGGAAATGAAGCCCTTCTGGATCATGTCTCTAGTATAATGACAATCCACCTCGATGTGCTTTGTTCTCTCATGAAACGCTGGATTATTGGCAATAAACAATGCTGCCTGATTGTCACATTGAAGATTCATAGGCAAGGAGACATCTACATTCAGATCTTCTAAGACTGCTCTAACCAACATCATTTCTGCGCTTGCTTGTGCCATGGCTCTGTACTCGGATTCAACACTGGATCTCGCCACAACAGTCTGTTTCTTGCTTTTCCAAGATACCAAAGAGCCTCCTATGAAGATACAAATCCAGAAGTAGATTTACGATCCTTTGGACATCCTGCATAGTCTGCATCTGCACAAGTGGAAATAGACAGATCTGTATCTTTTCTGAATAGCAACCCTGTGCCTGGGGAAGACTTCAGATATCTCAATATCATATACAAGGCATCCATATGAACTTGCCTAGGCTGCTCCATAAATTGACTCACCCGGTTTACTGCAAAGGCAATATCCGGTCGAGATGATGTCCAGCGATTGACCCAGGCTTTGAGGCGGAGGCACATATACATTAGTATCCGTGGGTTTGGAGGAGACCAATCTGTCACCTGCAGGGGAGAAGTACATGACCGGTTCGAAAAATGTAACATCGGCACTCACGTAGTACTTGTCATGAATGGGGTCATAGCAACGATAACCTTTCTGTGTCCTCGAGTAGCCCACAAAAACACACTTGATAGCTCTAGGAGAGAGCTTATCAAGTCCTGGAGATAACCGGTGAACAAACGCAACTGTGCCAAAGACCCGAGGTGTAAGTGAAAACAAATCCTTGTCAGGAAATAGAATAAAGATAGGAGACTTTTCCCCAAGAACAGTAGCAGGCATGCGGTTGACCAGATAGCATGCTGTAAGTATAGCATCCCCCCAAAAGGCTAATGGGGCACAACTCTGAATAAGTAATGTGCGAGCAATATCAAGAAAGTGTCGATGCTTCCGTTCTGCAACACCATTTTGTTGAGATGTGTATGCACATGTGGTTTGGTGGATAATACCCTTAGAGGAAAGGAAGCGAGCAAGGGAACGAGTGCAGAATTCCAATGCATTGTCAGTACGCACATACTTAACGGTAGATGAAAAAACATTTTGAACTTCATTGATAAGATTTTGAATAACACTTCCTGCTTCGGATTTATTTTTAAGAAGAAAAGTCCAAGACACTCGAGAGAAATCATCAACTACAACTAGATAGAACCTGTGCCCCTGATGATCTGGGACACGACTGGGACCCCAAATATCTATATGAAATAACTCAAATGGGGAGCAACTGCTCCGACCCTGACGACCGGGGAAGCTGGACCGATGGTGCTTCCCTAACTGACACGCTTCACAACGAAATGACGAATTTGGAGAGATCTGAGGCAGGAGGTGATGCATTTTCTGTAGCGGCAGGTGACCAAATCGAAGATGCCAGGTATATGGGGATACGGAACCCTGAGAATGTAGTGAGACGCCAGCATAGGAGGTCCGTACGAGACGATAGAGACCATTGTGCTCAGAGCCACAGCCAATCACCCTGCCCGTTAATATGTCCTGAAAAATGACAGAAGATGGATCAAATATAGCACGACAGTGCAAATCTCTTGTAATCTGACTAATTGATAATAAATTCATAGAGAATTCTGGTGCATGCAGAACATCCTGTAAGTGCATCGAGTGTAGCAAAGCCGTCTCCCCCTGACCGACAATAGGGGAATGAGTGCCATCAGCTATGAGTACGGAGCGACCAGGCTGAACAGCTCTATAGGACTGCAGGATATCTCTATCACGACAGAGATGATGGGTGGCTCCAGAATCAACAATCCAACCTGTGAGATCATGGTTATGACAAGAGACTGGAGTACTACTTGAGGTACTGGCAGTAGCAGATGTACTAGCTGACGCCGAAGTCGCAATGTCAGAAGCATCAACACTCTCTGAAGATGACTGTGGCATAATATCACGAAGCCGTGCCACTAGCTCCTCGAACCTGTGATCTGGAGTAGATGCTGGTGGACCCTGAACATGATCAGCGACACGTGCAGAAGGAGGGAAGCCATGCTTGGAATAGCATGTATCCTCCGAATGACCAGTACGACGACAGAATGAGCACGTAGAACGGACACGACCTCCTCGGCCACGTCCACCACTTCCTCTGCCACGAAATGAAGACGAACTACCACGTCCTCTGGAGACTGCCATTGCCGAGGGAGGTGGAGTCGCTGTATTTGATGGAACTGGTACACGACTGATCCTCCTGTAGACTTCTTCCATCGGTGGAATAGTGGCATCGGCAAGGATCTGAGAGCGTGCTGCCTCGTACTCTGGATCCAGGGCAGCAAGTAATACGCCTACCATAGTGGCGTTGCGGAATGTCTTCTGCTGTTCTGGTGTTGCTGTGAGCGGGATGGTGCTATATAACTTCTCGAACATTCCACGAAGAGACGTGTACAGAGAATGAAGAGGCCTCCCATTTTGCTTCATGGTAAAAATATCATGCTGCAACTGCAGCATCTTCGTCTCGTTCCGCACTTCAGAGTATGTAGTGGCCAGAATATCCCACATCGCCTTGGCGGTGGGTTGATGAAGGACGTCGTTGGCTATCTCCATCGTGAGCGTCCCTGACAGCCAAACTTTGGCATAGGCATCGTCCGCCTCCCATGAGGCATAAATCCCCGTCTTCTCTGCCGGCTCCACTTCGGTAAGAATATGTTTCTTACCACACGGCTTCATAAGACTCAGGAACTGCATAGCCCAGAGTTCGTAGTTCGTCCCGTCCATCTTGACTATTGGTGCCGAGCCTTTGAAGGCACCTATGGCGGCCATATCAATCTTTTGGTCTGACATAGTGCCGGAGAAGAAGACCAAGGGATGAGAGACAACAGAACTAGTGTCTACACAGACACGTTTAGGATTCAAGTGCATATGTAGACTTATGCACTTGAACCCATCAGTGGTGGACTGAGCCCCGGCGGCAAGGGGGGGCTCTCGACGGCAAGGGGAGGCGGGCGGGGACTCGACGACGGCAGGGGGGGGGGTCCCGGCGGCAAAGGGAGGCGGGGGGTCCCTGCGGCGGCAAGAGGAGGAGGGGGGAAGGCCCGGCGGCTGGAGAGGGGCGACGGGAGGGGGATCCCGGTGACTGGAGAGGGGCGCGGGAGGGCCTGGCGGCGAGAGGAGGAGGCCCAGCTGGAGAGAGGCGGCGGCAGCGGGGGAGGGGGGCGGCGGGTGGAGAAAACCCTAGGCTAGGGTTTTGGCTCTGATACCATGTTAGAGTAAAAGGATACTCTGATGTGTTATTCCATAGAGCCCTCGGGTCTCTTATATAGAGAGAAAACCCTTGGGTAAATTACATAGACGTACATTATATAAATAGGAAATGCAGAACAGTCATAACATAATATAAACCTCTACAGATACAATGAGAAGATTAGAATTATGGTCTTGATTTAATCAAGCATCTATGGGAGGTCCATGAGATCTGGATTTGAGATGTGATCTCAATATCCAAGTCACTATACGTGGAACAATACAATCGCCATGTCCTTATCTCCAAGTATCTACAAAGAAATCACATTATTCTTGAAAGGGTTCAAGAATAATTCCATAGATCTAAGCATTAAGAGAATGATAAGTAAATGTGATTTAATTATCTTGATGTATGTAGAATTTATCCAATATAATTAAATGTGATTTAATTATTGTGGATAAGAATAATGTGGATAGCAATATCCAATTATTCATAATATATTATAAATGTGATCTATAATGTATTAGAGAGAGCTAATTATAATTTATATTTGTTAATTAATTATTGATGTGTATTGGATACACATTGTGTAATTAATTGAAAATGTAAATTATATTTTGTTTTGTGTTGTGAATATGATTCACAATTTTCCAATGGCAAGATTGCAATATTCTCAAAATTAATTATGAATTATTTTTGAAGAATAAATCACAACAAAAGTTGTTGGATTAAATAATGAAGATTTTCATGGAGATATGCAATCTCATGAAATCTCATGAGATTGCTCCCACTTGGAATCAAGTGGACGACCACCATGACCACTATGGAAATTGGTGGCCATCCACCATAATCCATGGGGATACAATCTCCATGTTGGTTAACCTCCTTTATTTAATTGGTTTAATTTAGGATTAATTTATATTTGACTTATCAAATATATTTGATCTAAATTAAACTATTAGTTGTTGGCTTTTACCAACAACAATCTTGACCATTGAATTAAACATAAATCAATCTCATCCATTGATTTTATGTGTCCCATAGATAGAGATCCATGGATCCCAAAACCTTATAAATAGAGGCATACCATGCTCTCTAAAGGCTATGCTTTTGAAGCACATCTCTCTCTCTTTCATTCTACACGTCAACCCTCTCCCTCTCTCCTTGGTGGCCGTCCACCAAACCCTAGAGGAGAAGGCCGTCGTCGCCCTCGCCACCGCGCCGCCGCCTCGACGTTCTTCAGTTCTCCGTCTTCTTTGGAGTGCTACGCTCGTGAAGAAGGTGTTTGATCTCGTACGACGAGATCAGGAGTTCACCGTGCTTGGATCATCTTATTGGATTGCGAGGATCACGCGGTTCATCCCCGCGCTCGCAAGCGTCTTCTCCAACAATCGGATTTGAGACAGGAGGTCTCTTTTCGTAGAGACTCGATCAACCACGCTTCAAGAGGTATTCCTTTATACTTGTTGTGGTTGTAGATGAAACGATCCGAGAATCGTTCTTGGATCATGTGGTTTCATCGCATGAAATTTTTTTTTAATTCCGTTGCACAAAACAACTGGTGCAACTAGTCGTTATTCGTCGTATTCGATACGACGCTCACGCTTCCGTGATGCGCTTGAGGATTAAACCATATCCTTCAAGTGGTATCAGAGCCTTAGGTCGAAAGCTTTGGATACGATCCGCAAACCTAGGACGACTTGGGTTCGTTAAGGTCGTGAAAGTTTTTGTCGCATTTGATTTTCACACATCTGTTTAGTGAATAAATTTAGCCATGTTTAAATTGCTTAAACACGAATTAATCACTTGTATTTTGTTCCCCATTAAATAAGGAAACCATAGGATCTGAGTTTACGTAATTTGGATTCCGTTTGCTCGAGATATGGTTGTTTTAATGAACATGTATTCACTGTTGCGGGAACTGCGAATCTTAACATGATTAATGAGTTAATTACTGTTTTGATCCGCCTAGAAATGCATGAATTATCACTTAGGTTCTGTTCTAAATCAAATTAGCAATCTTTGAAAATTGATTTTGTCTAATTTGGATTTAAATTGATTGAGATATGTCAATTTTAGTAAGTAGAGGTCACTGCTGAAATTACAGTCCTAATCAAGAACCATGTGATTGTCAATTAATGAAATTAATTGTTAATTTCATGAAATATTTATGGAAAATATTTAAGAAATATTGAATGATGATTATTTCCTTAATTGACTTGGCCTCAACCAATAAATTGATTAGATTTGATCTAGATCAAAATTGGAAACACAATCATCAAACTCTTTGCTTAAATAGGATTGGGATATTGTCTAGCAAATTTCCTTATAATCAAAAATGTTTTGATTATTACTATATGGTATAATTTCGGTTGAAGAACCGATGATCATCTCAAGTACAAAGTGATTGGCTCGGCATTATTTTTTCCCGAGGCGGATATGGAGTCTAGTCAGGGATCGCTGGGGTAGCGGGTCGCACCGGTTGCGGTCTGTCCCACTCCCATCGGTACTGGCCATGACAGCGGGGGAGGCAGATGATGTGTATGCTCGTGTATGGCTATCTGGGACTGTATCCACAAAGATAGTTAATGATATATTGAGTCAGCCTACTGCAAAGGCTATGTGGGACAATCTTGCCGCGACGTATTCTCCGGCGAAGAATGAGTCGAAGATACTTCAGCTCCAGCATGATATCTTCACATCGAAGCAGAACGGTCGTCCTCTTCATACCCTCTATACTTCTTTGAGGGGTATGTTTGAGAAGTTACATGGCTACATACCCTTGACTGCTACACCTGAGCAGCGCAAGGCATACAGAGATTCTGCGATGACTGGAGTACTTCTAGCAGCCTGGAACCAGAATATGATGCAGCTCGTGCCCAGATCCTCACTAATGCTACCATACCTCCTATGGAGGAGGCATATCGCAGATTGAGTAGACTATCTGTATCCTCTAGTAGTACTGTACATCACCCGACTTCTTCAGCTATGGTGGTGTCACGTGGTAGAGACAGCCATACAGTATATCGTGGTAGGGGTAGTCCCAACCGTGGTAGAGGAGGGGTGGGCGACCCCGTCAGCCGTGCACGTAGTATCACGGGATAGGCTACTCTAAGGAAACCTGCTATTCTAAGCATGGGTTTCCTACGTCATCCAGAGATGCAGAGCAGACACAACAAGTTAGGATTCCATCACTTGCATCTGATCAAAGGTTTGACGAGCTTGTAGCACGACTGAGAGAGATTATGCCTGGCACGGGTGGATCCACTAGCTCCCCTTCAGAGTCTTAAGAAGTTGCTGCCTCAGCATCTACATCTACATCAGGTACAGAATATGCTTTTACGAGTTGTTACAGGATAGACTTATCGGAATGGATCATGGATTCTGATGCACCATCTCCTTGGTGACAGAGGTTAGTTTAGTGTTTTTCGTCCGACTCAGCATGGACGATCAGTTGTGATAGCAGATGGGAAACATTCTCCCATTACTGGTCAGGGGGAGGTGCAATTGACTTCTACATTGAGGCTTCTGAATGTTCTCTATGCTCCTGATTTTTCTATTAATCTATTATCAATTAGTCAAATAACCAGAGATTTACATTGTCGTGCCATATTTGATCCTTCTACTCTTGTGTTTCAGGACATACTCACGGGCAGAATAATTGGAACTGGTCTTGAGCAAGGGGGCCTTTACAGACTAGTGCAATCTCCATATGCTGGCGCTTCTTCGTCTCTCCGCACTGGATCTGTCTCTCCTTATATGTGGCATCTACGTTTTGCTCATCTTCCTCTGCAGAAGCTGAGTCATGTTCTTCCACAGATTTCTCCTCGCTCTACTTTTCAGTGCGAGGCCTGCCAACTTGGGAAGCATCATCGCTCTACTTTCCAGAGTCGTTAGGGTCCTAGTAGTCATAGTCTATTTGAGTTGCTCCATTTGGATATTTGGGGTCCTAGTCGTGTCCCCGATCATCAGGGATAGATTTTATCTTTGTGGCTGATGAGTTTTCTCGATTGTCTTGGGTGTTTCTTCTTAAGAACAAGTCCAATGCTAGTCATGTTATTCGGTCTTTTATTGTTGAAATAAAGAACATTTTCTTTTGCAAAAATCAAGTTCATACGTTCTGATAATGCATTAGAAATTTGCAATTCTCATCTTTCTCAGTTCGTCAGGTCTCATGGTATTGTGCATCAGACATCATGTGCATATACTTCTCAACAAAATAGGGTGGCTGAACGGAAACACCGCCATCTGTTGGATGTTACCAGAACCCTTTTGATTCAGAGTCGTGCTCCTCATTCCTATTAAGGAGATGCGGTTCTAACTGCTTGTTATCTGGTAAATCGCATGCCTTCTTCGGTTCTTGGGGAGAAGATCCCGTTCTTGATTGCGTTTCCCGAGACGGATCTCTTCTCGCTTACGCCTCGTGTGTTTGGATCTGTGGTGTTTGTTCATCAGCTCTCTCCTGGTCTTGACAAGCTCTCTCCCAGAGCTGTCAAATGTGTATTTGTTAAGTATTCCAAAACCTAAAAGGGATATCGTTGTTTTGATCATATTCGACGCAGGTACTATGTTAGTGCTGACGTCACCTTTTTTGAGTCCATTATGTATTTCTCTCCCACAGGTGACATTACTTCTTCAGAGGATGGAGAAGAGATCTATATGCCTCCTCCTCCGTCATTGCCATGTTCTACTCCACCACCACCGCCGTCGCCGCCGCTGCCTCCACCACCATCTTCTATTTTCTTTCCTCAGGTCTACCAGCGAAGGCCCCATGCTCATGCGCCTCCTCGATCATCCAGCACGCCCAAGGTATGTACTGAGCATTTGAGTTCTTCTAATGGCACAAGTGATTTGCATATAGAAACTGAGGTATAGGGTGCAGATATTATTTCTACTAATGTTGATGATCTGGATATGCCTATTGCACTTCGCCGGCAGAAACATGCATGTACAATGCACCCTATTGGTTCTCATGTTTCCTTGGAGCGTCTTTCCAAGGATTTCCAGCACTTTGTTTTGGGGTTGAAAGCGGTAGAGATACTAAGGACATATCAAGAGGCAATGCAAAGCAGTCCGTGGCGTCTGACTGCGGAGGAGGAGATGGTCGCCTTACAATCACGAGGTACGTGGAGTGTAGTCCATGCTCCACCAGGCGCGTCTGTTGTTCGGAGTAAGTGGTTATTTACTGTGAAGCATAGGGCTGATGGTACCGTGGATAGATGCAAGGCCAGGCTGGTTGCTCGTGGGTTCACCTAGACTTATGGAGTGGATTATCAGGACAATTTTTCTCCTGTAGTACGTCATTCTACCTTACGGATTCTTATTGCAGTTGCTGTGGTACGTGATTGGCCGCTTTTCCAATTAGATGTCAAGAATGCTTTCTTGTATGGTGATCTGCAAGAAGAGGTTTACATGCAGCAACCACATGGGTTTGCTGCTGAGAGGGAGTCCAGTATGGTGTGCCGTCTTCATAAGGCTATATATGGCCTTAAGAAGAGTCCGAGGGCTTGGTTTTAGAAGCTCTCAGAATTGATTAAACAGAAGGGGTTTGTCAGATCTACTGCAGATCATACTCTCTTTGTTAAGAGAAACCAGAGAGGTATTGTAGTCATTTTGGTTTATGTTGATGATATTGTTATCACTGGAGGCGATGAAAAGGGTATTCAAACATCTAAGGATTTCCTTGGACAGCAGTTTGTTACCGAGGACCTTGGCGCACTTCGTTACTTCCTTGGCATGGAGTTTGCACGAAATCAGCAAGGTATGGTTATGACACAAAGGAAGTATGTTACTGATCTGCTATCTGAGACAGGTATGTCAGGATGTAGACCAGCTACTACCCCGATGGATCCTAATGCGAAGCTCCATGATGATGAATCTGAGGAGGTGGACAAGAGACGATACAGAGAGATGGTAGGGAAACTATTATATATAACTATTACCAGGCCCGATATATCTTTTGAAGTGAGCAGGGTAAGTCAATTCATGGAGAAACCCCAGGCATACGCACATGGATGCAGTATTCATGATCTTGAGATATCTGAAGTCATCTCCAGGTGCAGGTCTTCTGTTTAAAAGAGATACGTCTCTCTCAGTTACAGGGTGTGCAGATGCAGATTATGCTGGATGTCCTAAGGACAGGAAGTTTACTTCGGGCTTCATTGTGTTTGTTGGCAGCTCATTGGTCTCATGGAAGAGTAAGAAACAAACGGTGGTTGCTCGATCTAATGCGGAATCAGAATATAGGGCAATGGACCAAGGTAGTACAGAGACGATGTAGGTCAAATCGGTCTTGACCAATTTACAAACTGAAGTACCTCTTCTTATGCACCTCAAATGTGACAATCAAGCAGCCTTATTCATGGCTAATAATCCAGCATTTCATGAAAGGACGAAGCACATTGAGATGGATTGTCACTATAATCGTGATTTGATCCAAAACGGGCTTATCTCAACTTCTTATGTAACATCAGGAGATCAGATTGCAGACATGTTTACTAAAGCTCTTGCCAGAGGTCCTTTTCATCATTGTTGTTCTAAGCTGAGCATGATAGATATATATGCTCCAGCTTGAGGGGGAGTGTTAAGATATTTATGTTATTTTATCTTTTCTCTATAGTGATCATTTCTATTGTCATGTTTATATAATTTACCCTATGAGCTTTTCTCCTATATAAGAGAGCTCTAGGGTTAGATGGAATACAATTCTTTTCTTTCCCCTTCCACAAGCCCAAATAGAGCCCAATACCGTGCAACCCCCCCCCTTTTTTTAACATACGCCCCACTTAGGCTTGAAAAATGGAGCTTGCCCTCTTTTTTTCACGTTGGGTCTCCCTCTTCCTTTTTTGAAGACATGGCCCATTGTGGGCCTAAACTTCACGCCTCGTTTTTTTAGTGACGTAGGCCCCCAGGGCTAAAAAAAGCACCACATTAGGGTTCCCGATTGGGAACCCCTCTCGTCTAGGAAGATGGGTGTCGCCGTTCGATAGCCTGGAGGCTCCGCCTGGGGACAATGATGGAGGCTCCGTCTGGAGATGATCAGCGAAGGGCTAGAGGGCGCCGCTTGCGCCTGGCTGCGGAAAGATGTGTCGCGCGAGGAGCTTCTCGCTTGCTGGGAGGAGAGGTCTGCGCCGTCGAAGCCACTGGAGAAGAGGTGGCTTGCGTACGAAGGGAGTTTCTGCTGCTCGTGCGTCGAGGATGGGGGCGGAGGCTGCTGGGAGCGAGGTCATCTCGCTAGGGGTGCCGCCACAATGAGACCTCGAGCGCCGAGGATCTTCGTGCGGCGCCTGCGCGAATGGAATGATGGAGGTGTGACATACCGAGGCACTCGAGATGCTCCTGGGGTTTGCGCGAGGTGGAGCTCCATGCGCATATGCATGCGATGCGTCGCTTGGATGATGCAGCGCTACTCTAATGGGTCACGCCGCTGGGATGTCCCACTATGGGGTTTGCGCAGACGGTGACCTAGCCGTCAAAGTGCGGAGTTGCATGGGGATGCACGTGAGGGGTTTTCCTAGGATCAGGGCCCTGGAGTTGCATGTCACGATGAAGAACATCGGCCTGTGCATGTTGGAGAAGATGCATGCATGGTTTGGATCGGCGCCTCCTTGATCTGGAACGATTCACACGTTATGGCGGTGTGTTTTAGGGCTCTGTCTGGAGCTTTGGAGGGGTGTCTCCGCCCCCTGATCTGGGTCATGGATTGCCGCCACTTCACAAACAAGTATCGTGCATAAAGCAGTTGCGCACGATTGAATCTCCGCTTGAGATCTGGAACTGGATTATTACACGATGCAGGAGATGCTTAGGGTTTCAGAATGAATCCTAGAACTTGATAGAACAATAAATCAAAACACGAACTCGATCAATAAAAAATCTCCAATGATAATTCTTCAAAATCAACCAAGAACGACCCGCTCTGATACCATGTTACATGAGATGATGTGCATGGGATAAAGATGACAAAAGAATTTTTGGATCATCAGTTTGTTACTAAGGATCTGGGCACCTTAAGGTATTTCTTAGGGTTAGAATTTACTAGGAATGCGTAGGGTCTTGTGATGATCCAAAGGAAGTATGTTACAGACATGCTTGTTGAGATAGGCATGAATGGGTGTCGACCCTCTACTACTCCTATGGATCCTAGCATGAAGTTATATGATGATGATACAGATGAGGTTGACAGGAGGATATATAGAGAGATGGTGGGGAAGCTCTTATATGTTACTATTACTTAGACCTGATATCTCTTTTACAGTGAGTCGGGTGAGCCAGTTCATGGAGCAGCCCCGACAGGTACATATGGATGCTATATACATGATACTGAAATATCTAAAATCTTCTTCGAAGTTTGTATATGGAGGTTGGGGGGCTTGGTGTGCGGGACATCGAGCGCATGAATCTGGCTTTAATTGCCAAGTGGTCCCTGCGTGTCAGGGGGCCGTGGAACAGCCTTCCTCAGAAGTTTGTATAGCCTCACCGGGAAGCTGGTGGCTGGTAGGACCCGCTTCATGTCGGTGCTATGGAAGGGTATCATCGAGGTTTTACCGTCTATGAGGCCGAAATTACAACCGCGCGTGGGAGATGGCAAGATATTCAGATTCTGGTTGGACAACTGGTCGGGCGATGTCACCTTTTCGACTAGATTCCCCCGACTATTCGCGTTGGCGACAGAGAAGGATGGCACGTTATTTCAAGTGGCGGACTCGGGCAAATGGATCCCACCTTTCTGCAATGATCTGTCCTATCGGCGGTCGGAGGAGTTCATCAAGATGATAGGGGAACTCCCACAACCGGGTCCCTTCACGCTGGACCGTGACCACTTTCGGTGGGGCGGGTCCGACCAATCGATTAAGAAGTTGTACAAGGCCTTGAGCTCGGAGGAAGGTGAACAGGATGTTGCGTTATGCCAGGACTTGAAGATCGTGTGGACATCTAATATCCCATGCCGCGTCAAGGTATTCCTGTGATTTCTCATAAAAAAATCTAAAATCTTCTCCAGGTGAAATATTACTATTCAGGAAAGGAGCAACTCATTTTGTTTCTGCATGTGCTGATGCAGACTATGCAGGGTGTCCTAAGGATAGGAAGTCTATTTCGAGCTTTGCAGTGTTTGTTGGCAGTTCTCTTATTTCTTGGAAAAGCAAGAAACAAACGATTGTGACTAGATCAAGTGTCGAATCTGAGTATAGGACTATGGCACAAGCTAGTACAGAAATGATGTGGGTTCGAGCAGTGCTAGCAGATTTGCATATAAAGGTACCTCTACCAATGCAGTTACAATACCATAATCAGATTGCCTTATTCATTGCAAACAACCCTGCATTCCATGAAAGAACGATACATATTGAGGTAGACTGCCATTATACTAGAGATATGATTCAGAAGCGCTTGATTTCTACCTCCTATGTTAGTTCTGGAGAGCAAACGACGGATATCTTTACCAAAGCATTGCTAAGAGGATCATTTCAGACGTGTTTGTCCAAGCTGAGAATGATTGACATCTATGCTCCATCTTGTAGGGGAGTGTAGAGATATCTATATATTCTCTGTGTACTTTATTTTATTTCTTTGTATCCATCTTATGTAATTTACCTATAGGCCTCTCCTCTATATAAGAGAGCTTGGGCTTATCAGGAATAAACATCTTTTTTATTTCTCCTAACAGGGACAGTACGGGTTTCCGTTCTGGATGGACGATTGAAGTGAGGGCGGAGCTCTACAAGTGAGATTCCCGAGGCTTATGACACGGGTTGAACACCTAAATTGCTCAGTGGCAGACAATTGGGACTGACACTCTTTTTTCCCACAATTTAGATCTAATATTTCATATCAATGTTTGGAGGAGCTTATGGTGATATTGGAGGATCTATAGACTGTGGAGGGATGTACCCATGGACATAATTGTTGGAGCTGGTGGCTCATTTTCAATGAGGAAGGCGTACAGGGCCTTGAAGGGTCCATTGGTTTTTGACCCACGGGGTATACCATAAACGGCAGGCAGATATGGAAGCGGAAGGTTCCAACTCGTGTGAAGGTGTTACTTTGGCTATTTAAGTGGGGGCGGCTGCTGACTAGGGATAGATCTGCTCATTTTGTTCAAGAGGATGATCCAACTTGCCCTCGGTGTCTGGGTGAAGGTGGGGATGACGACCATCTTTTCTTCAAGTGTGGGAGCTCAAGGGTGGCCTGGAACCTCTTCTGATCTCAAACGGTAAACACGAACAGTGTTTCCAATGTCTAGAGATCATTGGGGGAGGATTGGACTAGCACAAAGAAGGAAAGATCAGGGTATGTAGCAATGATCTGGGCGATATGGTTGACAAAAAACAGAGTGGTGTTTTGTCAGGATCGTTTCTACGATGAAAACATGGTGATGCATGGCTAAGACACTGGTTGAGAGTTGGAACCTGTATTTTTTTATGTTTATTGTACATGCCAGAAGATTGTAATACTCTTGGTGATAAATGACAACTTTTTGGCACATGCCTATATGATGGAGGCCCTTTTTTCTTTCAAAAAATATTTCTTTATTAATCCCTTTAGAGAGATGAAGTAGTCTTTCTTAAGGAGACACGTCGCGGGTCAGATTTCTCCAAGGAGGCTCATTATAGTACTGATGACTCTAATTAATGTAGATACAAAGACGCGAGCTAGTTATTGATCCAATTTCTTTATGGATCACTCGTACTCTAGCCCTCTCGTTCCTCCTCACCGTAAAGACACGAGATGCAACGTTGAAAACAACCGATAAAGTATGTGTTGAGTCAACATTGTCTATAATGTCTTGTATTCTATGTGTGAGTGAGTGCTTTATTCTATTTATCCAAGCTGAGTATGACATGCTCCAGCTTGAGAGGGAGTGCTATGTAGAGGGGTAATTGGATCTCTTTAGGATCAAATTACCATACTCTCATGTTTAGTCCCATAACCACTATTGGTGAGACTACAGTGTGTTGGCAAGGCTATATATAGAGCCCAACATCAATTATGATAAACATAATAGAAGAAACAATACAATGTTGTTATGCAGTTTCATCCCTCTCCTTAGAGATTAGGGTTCTATGTAAAACTTGATTGTTCTTATTCTTTTTTTTATGAGAAAGCATTGGGTAGTCTCCCAAGTTGGGAGATACCGCCTCAGATACATTCAATAATATAGAAAGGTACACTAGCGAGATGCCCAGAAATTGTTCTTATTCTTTATTGTTCAGTATTTGCTTATGTGGAAGGAAAGAATGAAAATTACTCATTGATGAAGCCCTAAGGTTCTCTTATATAGGAGAGTAACCTGTTGGGCAAATTGCACAAAAAAGAAAAAGAAAAAAATATTACTTAACATATATGAAAGATAACTAATATCTCAACACTCCCCCCAAACTAGAGTGTAGATATTGTTAGAAAATAGGATGTAGAAGCGGATATCAGCGAAAAAAGATTTAAAACATGAAGAACACCGAGATTTAACGTGGAACCCTACTCCTTAAGGAGCAAGATGAAACCACGGGAGAACGCCTCAAAGGGCTAATAGTCTATTGAACATTCTCAATGGATACAATAATCTATTGAACATTCTCAATGGATACAATGGGTGTGAGGGTCTATATATAGACCCCACCGAGTCTCCACATCCCACAGACGGTAGATGTGGGACTAAACAACTGGATGGAGTAAATAGATCCTGGAGAGATCCATTTACCCATCTTCCACATAAGTGATGCATAACCAAATACTCCAACACTCCCCCTCAAGCTGGAGCATGCAATGCTCAGCTTGGACAAAAAGAAATCTCAACTCACAATACAAGACACTACAGACAATATCAACTCAACACGCACAACTGTCGGCTGTTGTCGAGGACGTTGCTTCTCATGTCATGCAGGTGAGGAGGACGAACAGGCTGGAGTGTGAGTCACACGAATCTCCTCGTCGGAGAGCATGTGCTCTGTACTGCGCATGTCAGAGTCACTGCTGTTAGAAAATAGGAAGCGGAAGCGAAACATGGAAAAGATAAATAAAGAATAAGAACAGCGGTATTTTACTTGGAACCCTACTCCGTCGGATGAAACCGCGGGAGAAGCCCTCAAAGGGGCATGTTATGCATTGCACTTTCTCAATGGATACAGGAGGTCTGGGGCTCCTTATATAACCTCCACAGAGCCTCCAAGTCCCACCACTGGACAATGTGGGACTAAACAACTGGATGGGGTAAATGGATCTTCTCCAGGATCCATTTAACCTGCTACAACGCATATGGCGCACAACCAAATACTCCAACACTCCCCCTCAAGCTGGAGCATGCAATGCTCAGCTTGGACAAACAGAAAGAGACTCAACTCAACGCTACAGAACACTACGGACAATATCAACCCAACGCGCACAACTGTTGTTGTCGAGGACGTTGCTTCTCATGCCGTGCAGGTGAGGAGGATGAACGGGCTGGAGTGTGAGTCTGCTGAATCTCCTCGTCGAAGAGCATGTGTACTGAACTGCGCCTGTCAGAGTCACTGCAACTGAAAATGAGTCTCCTCGTCGGAGTACTCTGGCCTGCCACAACATGTGGACAACTGCTCCATCTCTGAAAAAGAGCCAAACTGAATAAGGGTCGTGGCTGTGCAATCCTCGTCGGAGTCCACGGTCGCTGGAGAATGGAGTCTGAAAGAAGTCTCCTCGTCAAAGAACTGGGTCTCTCCCATCTGGCACAGAGAATGGTGCACTACTCTGGTGTACCTACGATACCACATGAAAACCCTTGCCAACATGGCATAGGGAATGGTCCTCTACTCTGGAGTCCATATGGCTTACATGAAAACTTTGGCCGAAACAACAAGAAGAAAGATGGGGACCACGACAAAAGATGGCATACATGTGCTCATCTAAAAAGACCGCATACTCGTGCGTGTCTGAAACTGAGTCTCTCTCTAGAGAACTCAAAAAATGGGCCACTCAAATATGGAGTGCCTCGAACTTGGACTCTGACCAATCTGAATGTCGAGTCTGAATCTGCGTATCATACTGTGGACTCGGAATCTGAACTTCAAGTCTGAAATTGCGCATGGAAAATCTTCATCTGAAACCCTGTAGAGTCTGATCATCTGGTTGGTCTGGAGACTAACATCTGAATCTAGATCAAGACCTGTGACTACATATACTCCCCCATTATCCTATACTTGTCGGAAAACATGGACGTCGACAAAGTTGGGAGAAGACAATATAATGGGGTTATAAACCAAAAGACCAATAAGTTGTTCACCCATTTGTTGGCTTTTCAAATCATTCATCATTTTTTATAAGCCGTTTGATTTTTTTATCGGCTTTTGCAACTAAAAAAAATCGAATCTTTTGCGTACGGCTTTTCTTTGTACGCGCCTTTTTTTCTCAAAATCACAATTTTTTTTTAAATTTGTGTACGACTTTTTTTATGTACACGCCTCCTCTTTATTTTCCAATCAAATAAATTTGACCCATTTAGGCCCAAAGATTCATCAGCCCATTTGGACTTTACAAAACATCTCCCCCTTTTTCTTAACATTCTTCAATAAGCAGACCCCTTTTTTCTACTCACGCCCAACAAGGGCCAAAATATAAGCAGGTCCACCCCCTTTTTTTAAGAGACCGGCCCACTTGGGGCTCAATAGCAGCAAAGAAAAAGAATTTTTTTTAATAAATAGGCCATCGGACCCGTAGGGTTCCCATCGTGGAACCCTCTCTCCAACGCCTGCCGCCCCCTTGGGTTTTTTTTTCTGGATGCCGCTGCCATGATGGGAGGAGAGGATCGTCGCTGCCTGTGCGCCATTTGGAGAGGGAGACACCGCCGTTAGGAGCTTGGAGAGTCGTACGCGCGAGATGGGGCTCGCCTTGGGGGGTCGCCCTGGAGGAACGGAGGGGGTGGCACCGCTTGGAGGTTTGCGCGACGCCGCCTGAGATGCTTGTGGTGATTGGCTAGGGCTACGCGAGGGACGATGTGCGCGGCCTGGAATATTTGCAGAGCCGCGAGATAGGATTCTCGCCCGTAGGCGAGGGAAAGGCCTCCGCCTGGAAGGCATCGAGCGCGATGCATGCGCCTGGGAGGGAGGCTTGGAAGGGGATGCCTGCGCTTGGGAGGAGCGGTTTTGCGCGAGCTCGCGCAATAGAGGCGAACAGGAGCACCGCCTTGGACTTGGAGATCTGAGAACTGCATCGCGGATGGAGAAACTGGGATGGGGGCGCGAGGGTCTCATGGGGATTAGTCGCGCATCACTGGGGCTCCATTGAGGCTCACGCACACCCTCTTGATAAGGCCTGGGCAGATCACGCAGGCCTTGGATACCTGGGCTGATCGCTTGCTGAAGATTGGAGCACCGAAGATTAGGGTTTCCCATGAGGGAAGAACCCATGAGGCTTGAATGATATGGCGCTTGATCTTCACGGACTCCAGATTTAGGGTTTCAGAAAACCCTATAAGCCTTGAATAAATCTTTCATAAATGGATCTCTCCAAAAATTGAACCAAATTTATGAACTTGAATCAACGAATGAAACTTCAAACCCGAAAAATAAATCTCAAATCTTGAACAACTTGAAATACAAATCCTCGAGAACCGACCCGCTCTAATACCATGTTAGAAAATAGGAAGCGGAAGCGAAACATGGAAAAGATAAATAAAGAATAAGAACGGTATTTTACGTGGAACCCTGCTCCGTGAGGAGCGGGATGAAACCACGGTAGAAGCCTTCAAAGGGGCATGTTATGCATTGCACTTTCTCAATGGATACAGGAGGTCTGGGGCTCCTTATATAACCTCCACATAGCCTCCAAGTCCCATCACTGGACTATGTGGGACTAAACAACTGGATGGGGTAAATGGATCTTCTCCAGGATCCATTTACCCTGCTACAACTCATATGACGCACAACCAATTACTCCAACAACTACAACTAAAGAATGAGTCTCTACATGGAGAACTCTGGCCCGTCACAATAATGTGGACAACTACTCCATCTCTGAAAGGGTCGAAAAGAACGTCGCTAATTATCCATACGTAGATCTCTGAAGATGGGTCTTTCTCATAGGGACCTCGAAGTGGGTTCTCTCTCATAGGAACCTCGAAAGGACCTAGTACTGGAGTTTACGATCGCTTGAGAATGGAGTCTGAAGAAGTCTCCTTGTCGGAGAACTGGGTCTCTCCCATCTAGCACAGAGAATGGTACTCTACTCTTGAGTCCCTATGAAACCACATGAAAACCCTGGCCAACATGGCATGGGGAATGGGATCTCTACTCTAGAGTCCCTATGGATCACATGAAAACCCTGGCCGACAAACAAGAATGATGGGGACCACGACAAATGATGGTATATATGTGCTCATCTGAGAAAAACGCATACATGTGCGTGTCTGAAGACTGAAGACTTGGAACCGATCGTCGAGTCTGAATATTTGTAGAGTCTGAACAATCTGTCTGGCCTGGATAATCTGGATTTAAACTGGAATCTGAGGATCATGGCCTGTGACTATACATAATACTCCCCCTTTCTCCCATACTGGTCGGAATGAAGACATCGACCAAGTTGGGAGAAGACAAGAAAAAGGGGAGAACATGTTGGAGTATTTGTTATATGTGTCACCTGATTTGTAGATGGGTAAATGGATCACTCCAGGATCCATTTACCACATCCAAGTCTTTAGTCCCACATCTACCAGTTATGAGATGCGGAGACTCGGTGAGGGCCATATAAGAAGCCCCTCACCCTCTGTATCAGATGAGAAAAAGCAATAGATTATAGGTCCTTTGAGGCGTTCTCCCATGGTTTTATCTCGCTCCTTAGGGAGTAGGGTTCAACATTAAATCCCGATGTTCCAATATTTATATTTTATCTATGATTACCGCTTCCGCATTCGTATTTTCTAACATGGTATCAGAGCGGGTTTGATTCTCGAGGATTTGTTCTTGAGGATTTATTCTTATGTATTAGTCGAGATTCGATTTTGGTGTTGTTATTCTTGAAGATCATTCATGTTCATCGTTCTAGGGTTTCTGATGAAACCCTAATCAGAGTGGCGCAACAGAAGCATGGTGGCCCAGATTCTCTTCCTGCCGAGATCCAGCAAGCATCAAGGAGCACCTCCATCGTTGCTCCTCAAGACAGAGCTACCCCTCATCACCTGGACTTAGGGTTGCGGAAACCCTAATTCATCTCTTGGTGCAGATTCAAAAAATATATATCCAGGCAGAAGGAAGGCTCCTCCATCGAGGCGACTCTCCAACACCTCCCTCCTCATCCCAGCAGGCGGGGCGGCGGCATCATCAGCCGAACTTCTTCATCACGCACATCTCGCGCCATCGTCGCACAGCTCCAGGCGAGGCCTCGCCACAAGGAGCCTCACAGAGCGCTCCCATCTCCTTCAAGCAAGCGGCAGACAGCGACCATTCGGGCGACACCCATGTCGTACCTCTCTCTCCAGTCGACATTCGAAGAAGCCCCGATATCCCCCTTGGTATCAGTCGCATCAGCATCAGGCGGCGCTCCTCTCTTCAGTGAAGAATCCCTCACGCACCAAAGCGGCTTCTCCTTCCGCAGATCTACGATTTCTTCAGGCAGCAACATCATCTCCCAAGTTCTCCAGGAGACGCCCTTTCTCTGGACAAGCGCTGGAGGTGCTCCATGTTCCATCGCGTTAGCGGCGCTCAACAGCACATCATCTCCCAAGTTCCATCGCGCAGGCAGCCTGATCTCCAGGCGAAGCTCCCGCTCCCGTTCGAAGAAAGCCCTACCCGCAAGCTCCTACTCGCTGAAGCCATTGAGCGACGCAGGCGGCCGAAACTCCTCCTCTGGCGATGCCGCTCCTCCAAGCGAGCTTCGTCTTTCCCCTGGGCAGCGGCGAAACCCCACCGTGAGAACACCCAGCTCCAAACGACACAATAGGGACCCCTTTGCTCTAGGAGGAGCTACCCCCATTGCACTTCTAGCAAGCCAAGGCTTCAGCCCCCTCCCTCCATCGGGGGCGGCGGTCTGTCCAGAGAGGTTTCCCTAATGGGAACCCTACATAGGGTCGGCCCTATTCAGGGCTATGAAAAAAGGAGGTGGCCTGCTATTATTAAAAAAATGGGAGAGAATGGCCGTAAGAAAAAAGGGAGGGGCCACAACTTTTAAAAAAAATCCCTTTTTTTCTGCTGCTATTGTAAGCCTTGAGATGGGTCAGAAAAAAGAGAGAGATGATGTTTGCAAAAAAAATGATTTAAGAAGAAGAGGTGCGTATAAAAAGACATACGCGGAAAAAAATGCAAAAAAAAGAGGTCGAGAAAAATGTGAACATCTTATTTATGAAAAAAAGGGGACAGGTATAAAAAAAGAAAAAATATATATAGCCGCAAAAAAATCATTTGTGATGTTTTATTTTCCCCACTTTCATGTCCTCTACCAACTGTGTCGATGTCATTGTTTTCCGACAAGTATGGGAGAGAGGGGGGGTATTGTGTAGAGTCACATGTCAAATGATAGTTTCCCAGCCAGCCAGATTGTTCAGACTCTATAGATATTCAGACTCAACGTCTGATTGGTTCTGAGTCTTTAGCTTCAGACATGCACATGTATGTGGTCTTTTCCAGATGTGCACATGTTTGCCATCATTGTTTGTGGTCCCCATCTTTTGTGTTTCGGCCAAGTGATCCATAGGGACTCTAGGGTAGATATCTCATTCCCTATGCCATGTGGGCAAGGATTTTCATGTGGTTTCATAGGGACTCCAGAGTAGAGATCCCATTCTCTGAGCCAGTATGAGAGAGACCCAGTTCTCCGACGAGGAGACTTTTCATACTCCATTCTCCAGCAATCGTAGACTCCGACGAGGATTGCACTCCACGGCTTTTCAGTTCGGCCCTTCTTAGAGATGGAGCAGTTGTCCACATGTTGTGACGGGCCAAAGTTCTCCAAGTGGAGACTCATCCAGTTACAGTGACTCTGCCAGGCGCAGTACAAAACACATGCTTTCCGATGAGGAGATTCAGTTTGACTCACACTCCAGCCCGTTCGTCCTCCTCACCTGCACGGCATGAGAAGCAACATCCTCGACAACAGCCGACAGTTGTGCGCGTTGAGTTGATGTTGTTTGTAGTGTCTTGTAGCGTGAGTTGAGATTTCTTTCTGTTTGTCCAAGCTGAGCATTGATAATCCAACTTGAGGGGGAGTGTTGGAATATTTGTTATATGTGTCACCTGAGTTGTAGATGGGTAAATGGATCACTCCAGGATTCATTTACCACATACAGGTCTATAGTCCCACATCTACCAGTTGTGAGATGTGGAGACTCAGTGAGGGCTATATAAGAAGCCCCTCACCATCTGTATCAGAAGAGAAAAAGCAGTAGACTATCAGCCCTTTAAGGCGTTCTCCCGTAGTTTAATCTCACTCCTTAAGGAGTAGGGTTACACGTTAAATATTGCCGTTCCAATATTTATATTTTATCTTCGATTACTGCTTCCACATTCGTATTTTCTAACAGAACAAAAACATGAATTATGCATTTTTTAACATAAGCCGTTCACATTTTTTACGGCTTTTCACTTCTCCCTCTTTTTTTGGAATCTTTTTCTTTTTGCAAATATGCTTATGGCTTTTCTTTTGTACGTGCCTTTTTTTTCTGAAAACATTTTTTAAAACAAAAAACTCTTGGCCCAATTTTAAGCACATATCTTTCTCTATCTCTCTCTCTCTCCTTTTTCTTTTAATAGACCTCTCCTCTATCCTTTTATATACAGGGCATATTTTCTACATTTTTTAAACCAACCGGCTGCAGCATGTCCCCCTAGGCCCAACAATACGGCTCCCTTTTTATTTATTTATTTAGGTTTCACAATCGTGGGAACCCCTCTTGAAGCACCACGACCCCAACAGGGTTCCTTGTGCGGCCAGGGCGTCGCCGACTGCGGGACGGTGGCAGGGATCTTGCGCGATGGAGAGAGGCGCAAGGAGCAGCGCTCCGCCTGGAGCGACTTCAGGATGCGAAGCTCCTCCTGGAGCTTGATCTGAAGAGGGTTGCGGGAGCAGCTGTAGCGTCGCCTAGGGTTGAGGCGCCTGGAGAGCGTCGTCGGGAAGGAGGTGCACGCGAGAAGAGGGGGCTTCTACTTGCGCTACCTAGGATCACGTGTGCACCTTGAACTTTGGAGGAGATCGTTCCCCCAGAGCGATGGATCTTTGGGGCGTCGCCGGTAGGAATCGAAGCGAGATGCTGCTTTCGCTGAGGATGCGGTTACCTGTGTCGCAAGGGAGATGAAGGGGCGGCACTGGTAGATTTAGGACTCGCGGTGAGTAGCGTCCAATAAACCCTAGACCGTGCATGCGGTGGCCCTTCGCTCAAGTCCTGGGAGTATCGCGCCTGGAAGAACTGTTGCTGCCTAGTCGATGGCGACAGAGATAGGCGCTGGAGGGTCGCGCAGATGGGTGCTGCCAGGAAGTGAGCAATCTGGAGGAGCAGCAAGGGATGCACCGCACGATATGGGGTCTTCTTCCCTGATTAGCGTTGTGGTGCACAAAATTAGGGTTTCGAATGAAACCCTAGAACTTTTCAAGCATGGCGTTGACAATATACTTTCAGAATCAGGAATAAATCTAGAACTTCAAAAAATGAACAATGATCCATCATCAAAATAATCTTCAAGAACAAACCTTAAAATCGACCAAGAACGACTCGCTCAGATACCATGTTAGAAAATAGGATGTGGAAGCGAATATCGGATAAAAAGATTTAAAACATGAAGAACACTGGGATTTAACATGGAACCCTCCTCCCTAAGGAGCGGGATGAAACCACGGGAGAATGCCTCAAAGGGTTGATAGTCTATTGAACTTTCTCAATGGATACAATGGGTGTGGGGGTCTATATATAGCCCCCACGGAGTCTCCACATCCCACAGACGATAGATGTGGGACTAAACAACTGGATGGGGTAAATGGATCCTGGAGAGATCAAATTTACCCATCTCCCACATAAGTGACGCATAACCAAATACTTTAACAGATATCAATCTGGCTCAGCTTAGAGCAGCATCCCTAGTAAGGCCCTCTGGCTAGGGCCTCGGTAGGTACATTATGTTGTCTGGTCTCTAGAGCCGACATGGGTAGTGGCAATGAGACCATTTTGTATCATGTCACGAGTATAGTGGCAGTCCACCTCGATGTGCTTGGTCCTCTCATGGATGGCAGGGTTGTTTGCAATGAAAAGAGCAGCCTCGTTGTCGCATTGGAGGTGCATGGGAAGAGGCACCTCAATAGTCAGGTCAATAACAGATCTAACCCACATCATCTATGTATCATCTTACGCCATGGCCATGTATTCCTATTCAGCACTAGAGTCCATGATCCACTCTTTCATATATGTACTGCTACTATCAGTAAAAGCATATGTGATACCTGAGGAGCTCGAAGCGGCTCTAGCTACGGTTGCAGTATCTGTGGATCATGTAGTTGCAGTGCCGGCTACTAGAGTCATGATCTCTCGTACACGAGAGACAATGTCATCAAGACATGGATCTGCCTGAGGAGCTGTAGTCTCTAAAGGCTCGATCTGCTCTGTCATGCGAGCATATGCGGGGTATCCATGCTTCCGATAGCATGTATCCTCAGAGTGTCATGGACGATGACAATAGGTGCAAGGACCATGCATACGTCCACTACCTCTGCTATGGGGACTATGCCCTCTGAACTGAGTAGAGCTTCCTATGCCACGAGAAACAGCCATTGAAAAGGAAGGTTGTGCGGTAGTAGCAGGTGGAATAAGAAGCATATTGAGACGACAGTAAGCCCCCTCCATGGGAAGTATGCTCGCCTCAATAAGGAATTGTGCTCGTGCTGCGTCATACTCCGGGTCAAGCGCAACCAAGAAAACTCCAACCATCGTGGAGTTCATGTACGCCATCTGATGCTATGTGGAAGTCCTAATCAGCATGAAGCTGTTAAGCTTCTCGAACATGCTACGAAGCGAGGAGTAGAAGGTGTGCAATAGACGACCATTCCGCCTTATTTTGTATATGTAAAACTGAAGTTGAAGAATCTTGGCCTCATTCTTCGCTTAGGCATAAGAGGATTCCAGAATATCCCACATCGCCTTGGCGGTGGGCTGGTTTACAATATCATTAGTTGTCTCTATGGTGAGAGTCCTAGAAAGCCAAATATGTGCATGCACATCATCTTGCTTCCACGAAATATTGTCCTGAGTTTCGGCTCTGCCTTCATCAGAATGTGCTCCTTAGTGTTGCACTGCATAAGGATCAGAAACTGCATGGACTACAACTCATAGTTGGTCACATCCATCTTCACGATGGGAGTCGAGCCTTAAATGCATCGGACGAAGAAAAGCTATTACCCTTGTTTTCTGACATGATGGAAAAACCGCCGGAAAAATAGAACTCGACTAGAGAAGTAGACCATTTTGAGCGAGTCTACACAATCATATAGAGGATTAGTTATACGTATAGACTCATACAACCATCCTCTCCAATCCTAAGTCACGCTAGGGCCAGAAAATGTGACTTAAAGGTCTGAAATCGTGATTTTTCAACCAAAATCAGACCGTTAATCGCCGCACAGTGGCGCTAGGGTGCCTTAAGGGGGCACTGGAAGCGGTCTGGGGCCTCTTGGTAGCGAGCCTAAGATGACCTAAACGACAGCAGCAACGGTCACCTGGTGGCACTAGGCTCACCATTGGTGGCTGACAGCAGGGTCCAAGTACGCTAGCAACCCCTCGACGGTGGTGTGGAGGCTGGAGGAGACGCATAACGAGCCTAGAGGCAGCCTGGAGACTGACGGTGACACGCAAGAGACGCCCGATAGAGTCCTCCGGGCGGTAGGGCTCGATGTCGTCGAGTTAGGGCTAGTGGTGGCAGTGGGGATTATGTCAGAACTTTGGTATAGGATCATCGCTCTTATACCATGTGAAAGGAAAGAATGAAAATTACTCATTGATGAAGCCCTAGAGTTCTCTTATATAGGAGAGTAACCGGTTGGGCAAATTACATAAAGAAGTAAAGAAAATAAATATTGCATAAAAGATATGAAAGATAAATAATATCTCAACAACTTCCGTATTTTATTTTAACATATATTTCCTATAACAGTTTTCTCCGTAAGAATATCATGAAAGATCAATGATACAGCTTCAAAGATGATTTTACAGTGCATAGCCGGGGAACATCCGATGCATGCCTTCGCGGATCCAAACGTGCTCACAAGGCGCACAATAAGAATCAGACCGATAGAGACCTCATAAGGGACCATTTGAGCTGCAGATCGTAATGCTCCTAGAAAGGCATATTTCGAATAGAGGGGAGTGAGTGAAAGGTCCCAACCAATCACATCTCATATCCCACCCATGAACCGTACAGGCACGTACTCGGCCCCACCGCGCTTACGGCTCCATACCCCAACCCACTCTGGACCGGAGAGGAGCAGGATCCGAAGCGGTGGCAGCGACAAGAATGGAATATTCCAATGCATTGGCTGATGAAAGAATTTATTGTAAATTAAACTAACAAGCAAATCAGAAAAATTGACCCAGTGGCATATCAAAAAGGTTGCGAGTATGGGTTCAAGTAACCTCCCCCGGTCTCACAACTGGTGATAGGCTACCCTCAGCAACAGAACAATCTTACCTAGAGGAATCTGTCTAACTTTTTTCAATTTTCTTCTTATCTCCACAAAGGTAGTGTGAAGCACCAAAATCTAACTTTGCTAGACTTCGACAAACTCAAAAATGAATGTCAGCAAGTTGAATATATTTGATTTGTATACCCTACTTGATGGAAATGGTTGAATTGTTTTTTTTTCTTTTTCTCTTTTTTTTGGTGGGGTGGGGGGGTTGAGTTAATGGATCATGGATAAGGATTCCCCCTTAGGTATATATGTAACTCATCCCCCCTCCTTTTTCATTGCGATAATATAAGAAAACCCATAACCTTTAGAGAGATCTATGTTATTTGTAGCCATGTAGGGTTTACCATCCAAATTTAGAAATTTTCCATGTTAAATCTCTCTGTTCTGCGATATTGCAGAGCGGTATTTGGTATTGATTTTTGTAGGAACAATCAATAGGATACATGTAACCACTTAAATGGTTTGGTAGTAGTACAATGTCTCTACCATATAAAAGACTATGGTTCAAATCCCCCCTTGTGGGGGTTGTGTTAGGTAGTCGACAACCAACATAAAAGATATTTGAATCTTTCAACATGGACTTGATCAAGAATTCATGTAGACGACCCTACTTATAGTGGGAAAAGGCTTTGCTTTTTTTTAAAATCAATAGTAACCTCTAAGTACATGAAAATAAGAACATCTACATATGGCATCATAAAATTATTGTGTGCCATAGAATTGACTAAATCATAGAACCTCACCGGAGTGCATGACCCATAGATCCTTTGTAAATTTCCAAATAAACTAATAAATCCAAAATTAATACCCATATGATATAAGAAGAGGATGGGGAGCTTGCACCAAGGTGCATGTAACTTTACATGCACCAGTGCTTATATCTTCCACATTTTTTTACTTTTTTGAAAAATACCACCATGTACATTCATCCATATATCCCTCCAATATGTCATTCGAATTTCGTCAGAAACAGAGACTCCTATGACCTTCATCCAGAACAGGTCGATTACAGCAATTCTAAGACCGTTAAAATTACATGTTCTGGATGGAGGTCATAGGAGGAGTCTCTGTTTCTGATGAATTCGAATGACATATGGGAGGGATATATGGATGAATATACATGATGGTATTTTTCAAAAAAGTAAAAAAATGTGGAAGATATAAGCACCGGTGCATGTAAAGTTACATGCACCTTGGTGCAAGCTCCCCATCCTCATATAAGAATTGGGGATTTTAGAGAAGGCATTAACTGACGTACCTAGAAAAGAAGCAAATGCAAAGTACTGTAATCGTTGTAGATGAATAGGAATTTCATTTGCAATGTCATGGTGAATTATGGGGAAAAATGGGGGCCAATTCTTCTCCGCAATTACGATTCCAGCTGCAACAGAATAACTGAGATGAGCTTTCAAGTGAGAGCCACCCACCATAATCGACAAAGGATGTTTAAATGTCAGAACCTCGTTCTGCTGCCTCCTCCCTTCGTTTCAGATTCTACAACAATAGAAAAAAACGAGACTCATGAAGTCTAACTCTCGAAGTAAACTGTTTGAAGATACAGAACTTATAAAAGGGACCAAAAGAACCTCACCGAAAATCAAACAGAGTAATCAAGATACAAATGCAAAGACAACATTATGAAATAAAAAAGGACATAATTAGAACAAGGTACAACTTTAAGTGCACGGATCCATGCATCTTCAACAAATACTATGTCTATCTTTATCAACCAAAATGCAATTAGAAGTTTAAAAGCCAAATTGGCAATTTAATCAACTACTCTATAAATAACCACACTGACTTTACCTATTTAGTATTGGAGAAGGTAGGCAACTCATTATTTGGACTTAAATGATCCGAAATAGGTTTTTTACCTGCCTTAAACAATAAATTATAATCTACTTGGCTAACCACTTGAGGAAGTTCAACATTATCTGCTCTTCTCGAACCCTCTCCTCCCGAGATACGTAGGTCTGAAGAAACCAATTCCAACATCCTTTAGTGCCATCCGAATCACCAACAAATTAAAGACGAAGAGAGATAATGGCACTAAGGGAGCGAGAAAGTAGTGTTGCCTCTAGCAGCCAATTGGAGATGAAGGCAAGTGGAATCGGAGTTAGATACTGGAAGCTGCTGCTGATCATTGCTGCTATTCATAAAGGAACAATTTTTGGCCTAGAATACCAAGGTTATGCCACTAATGTTTAATCGAACTGCTTCTATCTAAAGTAGATCCAACCAGAGGCATTTCTAACTATAATCCCTGAAGGTGATAGGCTGAATTAGGAATTATACTTGAAGAAATGTAGTCGAACAAGTTTAGTCCTAAATGGAGTTAAGAAGCCAAGCGGTCGACTCCCTCTCAAAGTGGCAAGGCCCCTGAATTCGCGATGCAACACCAAATCGCCCTCATAGTCGAGGCCTCTGCCTTCTCCCTGAAACAGATACCTCCAAACCCTCCCAACAGCAATATGCAAGAAGCAGCAGCAGAGACGGCCTCCACACAAATATCAAGGGCGCTCCAACCTTCAGCAACGATGGTGAAGGCCATTATTCCACAACTGGAGCTGAAGGTGACGGATCCTTACAATTCGACCTCCATGCAGCGGCGTTGGGGTTCCATCTAGGAACCCTATTTGATGGAAATGTAAGAGCCACGATACTCAAAATAAGCCTAGGCGGCTGCATATGTGTAGTTGATGACTGGACCAAACCGTACATACAGTATTCGGTGTATATGCAGTTTTGGTGAGTATGCGACTGAGTAAACCGCATACGCAACCGCATATTCTGCCGCCTATTAGATAGACCCCATCCCTTCAGGCTCCATCTTCAGTTGTTAATGCTTGTTGTTGATGCCCTTCAGGCTTCAGCATCTGCTATTGTTGCTGCCCTTCAGGCTACTACAGTAAAAAAAAAGTAAATGTTACTGATTATTTAATTGAATTGTTTATAGAAAATGTTTTTATATTGTTGATGTAAAAAATAAATTTTTATTTTTATTAAATTACAACTGACAACTGTAAATAGAAAAGGTTTTTATTTAGTTTCTTCGAATGTCGTCGCTTGTCTCTGCATTTGTTTAATTTGAATTCAATATACTTTAGTCGTAGAATCCGATACATCTTCTTTCGTAAAAAATATATGTGACTCCTTTGCTTTCTTCATTCAATACTTTTCTCAATTATTCAGATATTCTGCAATAGAAAATTGTGTCAAATCCCCTAGCTAGTTGTCATCTCGTTAACGGTTGATAAAAGGGAATATGATTATTTAATCATTGAATTATATTGACTAACAATCCAATTTCATCTAGTTAATTCCGATAGAGACGTAAAAAATGTTTCTAACTGGAATTGATTTATTATTGCTATATCTCATAATAATTGTTTGTTCTTATACTAATCATTTTAACAGTAAGTATGCCAACTAATTTCACCTTCAAATTTTTGTTATGAATTACTCTTTTAGTCTAAATGGATATTTTTTCAAAATGCTCTGCTTGAAATCATGTCGTACTAAGAAGTTTATGCACATATTTCGTCTATTATTATTTTTTTGAAAGATAAATACCTAATTTTGAATTTAATATATTATTTTAATTATTTTTAAATTAAATTAATACAAACAGCATAATCGGCATATACTTCTGCATATCCGCTTACTCGCTTCAGACTTCCTGACAAGAACGAATATCGCATACCGACTTTCTGAACCTTGGTTATAAGAAGGGCTATAGTTATTCCAATTGGGCCTTAAAATTGGGCCCCGACTACTATTTTGATACTCATTAAAAAAGGAGGAAGATCTGTTCAGGCCCAATATAAACCTAGTGTTGGAAATAAAAAAAATGGAGAGAGGGGGTTCATATTTTAGGCCCAATGTGGGGCCAAAGAGATTTCAAAAAAAGAAGAGAGAATTCTTTGATTGAGAAAATAGGCTATGGTACATAAAAAAGGCGTATGGAAAATTTTTAAAAAAAGATGATTTAAAAAATTATGATTAACATAAAAAAGAAAAGCCAACAAAAGAGACAGGTTATGTGAAAAAAGAGAAGACATTGGGATTTTTCCCCTCTACAGTTCTTCTCCCAATTTGGTCGACGTTATCCTTTTCCGACAAGTATGGGAGAAATCGGGGAGTATTACATGAGAGGACTGCATACTCTTGATTTGGGCTCAGGGTTTTCATGTGGACCATGTATGACAGAGACCTGTGGTAGAGGCTCGATACAGAAAGATCAATAGGGACTCAGAGTAGAGATCCGTGTGAGAAAGACCTAGTTCTCCGACGAAGAGACAGTTTCACCATCCATCTCTAGTGACTATGGACTCTATTGAGGAAATTTTCCATGGATTTCTTCAGTTTGACCCTTCAAAGAGACGGAGTAGTTGCAGGCTAACATTCTCTGACAAGGAGACTCATTCTAGTTCAAGTGACTCTACGTAACACATAGCACACGTTCTCCAACAAGGAGACTCGTTCCGGTTCAAGTGACTCTGTGCAGTACAAAGCACACGTTCTCTGACTAGGAGGCTCAGTTTAGTTTCAGTGACTCCGACAGACATGGTACATGGCACACTTTCTCCGACGAGAGACTCGATTCACACTCCAGCCATTCTGTTCCTCCTCACCACATGGCATGAGAAGCAACATCCTTAATAGAAAACCAGTAGAGTATGTGTTGAGTTGATATTGTCCGTAGTGTCTTATATTCTCTGAGTAAATGATTTCTTTCTATTTGTCCAAGTTGAGCATTACATGCTCCAGCTTGAGGGGGAGTTTTAGAATATGCATCCATAGATGGGTAATTGGATCCCTCCATGGTCCAATTACCACATCCACAAGCTTAGTCCCACATAGTTTATTAATGGGACTTGGTCTTGTGGGACTATATAAGAAGACTCACACCACATGTAATCTTTGAGAGAGTTTAATTCACAAATCAGCCCTTTACGGTGGTTCTCCCATGGTTTCATCCCACTCTTTATGGAGTAGGGTTCCAAGTAAAATCAATGCATTCTTCATATTATTTATCATTATATCTATGATTATGCTTCCGCATTATCGTTTTCGATACATAATAAAGGATAAACTTCTAACTCATCACTATCAGTCTATCACATTAAAACTAGTCACTGTATCAAATCAACCTTAAAGAACTAAGTTCTAGGAGTCAGAATCTGCATGACACCAATGCAAGAAATTAGTAATCAAAATGCAGCACTTCATGTTATATGGGTCTCAACTAAGGAATGGCATTAAACAATTAATAATAACGAACGGAAGAAAGGTGACTTCAAGATAAAGTTAATTCGAAGGTAGTAGAAATATGGAGGGGTGAGTATGAGCCTAAAGGAGAGGGCCACTGAGAATGAGAGCGAAGAGGAGAGAGCCACTGATATCGAAGGAGGTTCTGATGGGTCGCGTGAGGCTAGAGGTAGAGCGCTAGATGATGTTGCGATGGAGGAGGCGGTGGAGGAGGGAGCCTGGAGCGTTTTGAAGAAGAGGATTCAGAGGCCAACGGTTGGGGTCGCTGTGGGATCGTAGAGCTTCCGATGCGGTGCACCTGATCATGAATCCAACAATTGCTTTGCTACATAGCAATTATGCTTTCCTAGTGGTCGCCTGGGGCACAGAAGCCGGGACTACCAAGAGCAAGGCGTGGGGGCGAAGTGGATGTTGCAGCACCGAGTCGTTCGGGACTACCAAGAACACCGAACGAGGCTCTGTCAAATTCGGGGCTTCTTTCGTTGTTGCAGCAGTTATAGAAGGAGGTTGCTTTGGAATAGTTGCTCGATGGCGCCATCGTTGGTGAAGATTACATAGATGACTTGAGAAGGTTGCGCGAATGATTGGGCGTAGTGAAGGGATCTGAGATAGCAGTTGATGTAATTTGGTTACCTGGAGATTTGATGTGCATCCAGGGTCTCTCTCAGCAAGAGGGGTACAGGAGGTTATTGGTGGCACTCTCGGTGGATGTCTTCAGCTATAAAAAAAGGCCACCATTGATTTGTTGTGCATCTGGGGTCTCTCGGCAAGAGGGGTGTGGAAGGTTCTTGGTGGCTCTCCCGATGGATTTCTTCCAACGTAAAAAAAGGCCATCGTCCATTGGTAAAGACCTCGGTTCTTGGATGGAGCATTGGAAGAATTGGAGCAGCTCTGGAGCCTGAAGGTTGTAGGGATCCCCTAACAATGTCGGAGGTTGGGGATTCTTCGTGAAGCTTTGAGGCTTGTTGGGAAGGTTGCAGGGATATGCTGCTCGGGGATGAGGGATGGTGAAGGGTCGGAGGTGGAGGTGCTCTTGAGGAGCGGCAGGCCAGTATCACCTTGACGTGTAGAGTTGTCAATTGGGTGATGTGGTGTGCCCTTGTGGTTGGTGATGCTCGACGAAGCTCCGGTCAGTAGTGTGGTTTCTTCGGTAGTTGGTCCGACGATGATGTGGAAAACTACCGAGGAGATGATCATAGAGCAAAATCCAGAAGTGGTGGATTCTTCGAGAAGGAGCGATATTTTAGGCCAAGTTAACACTAGAAACCCTAGCGTGATTAAGTCTTTCTTGGAGACGGTCCTCTTCAGATCCTCAGAGACAACTTCGAGTTTGAGTAAACTTCCAAACCCAATAAGGGGGTCGGATCAGGCAAGTTCAGAGGAGTCATCGGGCTTCGGCACGTCGCCTAAACCAATTACTGGTGCAGGTCCGAGACTATTTGTTTTGTTAGAAGCTTTTGACTCGGGCACCCAGCATGACCCGACTACTTATGCGAGTTCGAAGGAGGGTTTTAAGGCGGGTATTGGGCTTGGCACTAGGGCCTATTCTAGAAGCAACTTTTTTCGAGTCATGAGGAGGAAGGGGTTGTGGCGGACTCGATTGGCGGAGCGTTGCTCTCAAGCATGGGTGAAGCATCAAAGACTGCCCTGAGGGTGCTGAAAAGGTATCGATCAGAGTTGGAAGGGGAGGGATTTTGTTTCGAGCCAGGTGTGTACATGGATTTTTCATGGCACACTACTAAGGATATGGCGTCATTGACGAGGGCTTTCAATGCGTGGGAGGTTCATGAGGCAGTGTTTTCGCTGAATCTGGACAACTGCCACGTCAAGATGGCTCCCTTGATTTCTTTTTCAAGGAATTCAGGACTTGGTCACAGAGGAGGTTATGGGTTTAGTAGCTGGTTGAGGGGAATTCTGAATTTTCCTAACAGGTGGATTTCGTCGATGAAGAGATGCATCAAGACTGCTTCTTGAGTTGTCCTGGTGAATGGATAGCCTAAGGAGGGTGCTTCCAACTGCAACGTGGAGTCCGTTAGGGTTGTCCTTTGCCCCCACCACCTCCCTCCCCCCTTTATTTGTACTGGCAACAGATATTCTATCTATCATGTTATATCGTGCAGTAATGGGTGATTTTTGCATTTTTGTAGCGGTTATTCAAGGGAGGAGGTTTATGTGCATATTCTTCAGTATGCAGACAACACCGATCTTTTTGTGGAGGGAAGTATATCTCTTTATTTGTTATCTTGTAATTTTCCTTTTCTGTCGACTATCTATGTAATTTTCCCATAGAGCTTTTCTTCTATATAAGAGAGCTCTAAGGGGGCGTTCAGGTCACGGGTTACCCGGCTCTTCGGCGGGTCACCCGTTTTTAAAGGCGGTTATCGCGCAGGTTCCCACCTGAACCCCTCACCCAAATGCCCGCGCGGAGGCACCCACTAGTCCTCTGTCGTTTTCTTGCGTCGTTGCACGAGGTTCGGAGTTGTCCCATCCGTCACTTCGCCATTGCTGCGTCCGTGGCTCTATCTCTCCTCCCCCGTTTTGCCCACTCGAAAGATGGCTTCTTCATCCAGTTCTCGTTGCTCCCGTGTTTCCCGGTTGAGAAGAACGACGCGGAGAAGTGAGGTCGACTAGCGATACCGAGTGCTGCTCGAGCTACAGCTTCTTCTGCACGATCTTTCCGATCGGTGGTCGGGGGAAAGCGAGGAGGCGTCCCGCGACGAGCTTTCGAGGTAACCCCCTGTTGGTTCCACCATGGCTACTCCATTATCTGTTTAGGAGAGATTTCCCTTGTTTTTGGTTGTTATTGACACCATCCTTGGCTTCTGTGGCGATTGTTGCTCGCATTTGGTTGGGGTTTTCTGTAACGCAAATTAAGACCTAATTTCTCTGCGGGCCCTTCGCTCGTCTGTGTGAGATTTGCGGTTCATCTTTTTTTTTGTGTGCATGTGTTTGATTTGTCGCGCATGACATTTCCGGCTTGGACTGTGGTGTTTCTTGCGCATTAGATTGAGTTAAATTCGAATATCATTTGTCCAGTGGGTCCTCTTGAGGTCGTAAATAAGAGAGCGACGTATTTAACATATTTGAAGCACAATTCCAGGCATTGACTTTCTTTCCAGTCAAAATACAAACCTATGTAGATCATGCACCCAGATCACACTAACTTGTTCTGGTTCTAGTAAACATTCCAACCATCCAATCAGAGCACATATAGCACGATTTCTACTCCATGTTGTTATGTTTAACAATCCAACCAGAGCACATATAGCGTGAGGGATGGACATTGTATGTCTTTTGTTACGTTTACTTGACAATCCATCTTGTTATGGTTAACAATCCATTCAGTTGGACACACAAAACACATACATGGAGGGACCTTCTCTTCTCCATCAACCTGACCAAGCATGTGGACGATATTGCCGTGGTTACGTTTCAAAGGTCAAAGACATCATGGAGATCCCCATGGTGCAAGACAACACCCCAGAGGAGCGGTACCTCCAATCTCCTTCTAAGTTCTAACCCTCTTAAAATTGAGTATCCAACTCCACAGCCTCCAATCTCAGTATGCATAATGTATTGGAATACAATATCATGATCTTTCCAAGTTTCTTTCTCTTTTTATTACTTCTTCTATAGTTTATTGCGAGGCAATCACCTGACGAGTTTGGGGAGCCATACTTATAAACGACATTGAGGATGTTTTTCTTCGATCAATATAATCGTTATAATGTGATCAACAACCTTTTTGTATCTAATGAAATATAGTATGTTGAGTAAGTGGGAGTTGCACATGTTTGGGTCATTATCACAAGTGATTGTTATCTGCGGACCACAGAGTGGTCCATTGATTTTTTTGCCTCAGTCATGGGATTACATTGCAATAGGATTACCTCATGGGTTTATATTGCGAGAGGACTGGTCAGTGACATTTTATTGAAAGAGACATCAACTCGCATACGAATTATTTCAAATCCACACAATTCTTTGGAGTGTGTTATGATCTTCTTTGACAAGTTCGTTGTTTGGGGTTGGGGATGGTAGCTTCTTGTCTGCTAGCTGCCTGTATGCTTGGGGATGACTTGCTTTAAACAAGTGTTATTCACATGTTGACATTTAACATTCTACTTATTTAGTCAAGCAATGCCTCGTCAAGGTAAGGGAAAGAGCCCAGTGGATTTGAGTGAAGGCGCCACTATTGGAACAGGGAGGGCAATTAACTGGACACCAGCTTATGATCGGATCTTAATTCATTGCATGTTGGAAGCACGCGACAAGAATCAATGGAGTGAGAAGTCATTCACCACTGCAGGTTGGAATGGAATCTTGCGGCAGTTCAACGAACAAGCAGGCCTGTGCTACACAAAGGATCAAATCCAATCCCGTTGGAAGATCTACAAAAAGGAGCACGCGGCTTACTTGTACCTTTGGGGCAAGTATGGTTGGGGATGGGACCATGTCTCAAATCGTCCAATCGCACCGGACGAACTTGCGTGGTTGGAGGTATGATGTCCATCACAATGTCATCACCATTCCATTTCTTTTACTTAACCATAACTAATGTCCCTTTACATTTCTCAGGTTGGCGAGGCATATCGGAAGTACAGTTCACGTCCCTTCCTTTACTTCGAAGAGGTTTCGTATCTCATCGGGAAAGGGTCCGCAACTGGACGTTATGCCAGCTCCTCACGTGCTTCAATGGCCACCCGCAATACCGAAGAAGAGCAATTCGTGGAGGGACAAGAAGGAAATACAGATGCCGAGGATGTGGACGAGGTGCCCACCCCTCCAGTAGTTAGCAAGGCTACACAGAGATCATCTGGTTCTAAGCGCAAGAAGAGTGGAGACCGGAAGCAAGCTGTACCGGACATGGAGGCTTTGATGGAGCTGATTCAAGAAAGGATAGGGGCACAGAGACGGCACCAAGATGTGGACGCCCGTGAGGCTTTCAGGGAGTTGAGGGAGTCATGCCCATCGCTCTCCCCAGCAGCCTATGTAAAGATGGCTGATACCTTGACTCATCCGGGAAGAAGGGAGCTCTTCCGTTCGGTCAAGGATGACCCCGAGTACCTCCAAGCATGGATAGATCATGTCCTAAGGCAGACGTGAATCCTCCTACCTCATGCTTGCATCTGACAGGAAGCCCCGAAGAATTCCTTTTTAATGACGGACAATGTTATATGTACTCCTATATGCGATAACTTTTTATCTAGCACTCTTGTGGACAAATTTTTATGTACTCGTACCTAGCACTCTTATGACGGACAACTTTATATCTAGCACACTTGAGGACAAATTTTTATTTACTCGTAGCTGCACGTATGCCCGTTTTCAATTGGTTGACTTATTAGCATGTACTCTAACCTCGTTGTAGGTCCTTTGTTATGCATAATTTAATATGTCTTGTTTTACTGTTCAACATTGTCAATGTTATACGTGACTAGTATGTCCTGTTTTACTGTTCAGCATTGTCAATGTCAACGTGATGAATGTACGTCCCTTACATTTTATGGCTTTCATGCAGATGGAAGAGCAGCTATATAATCCGTTTGAGGAGCTCTTGTCCGAGGCTACGGAGTTGTCCTATAGCCTTGCCTTGTACATATTTGCATGTGCCACGTATGGTCAGGAAATTCCACGTGCCCCCATTCCTCTCAACACCAGGCCTTGGTCTGGCCGTATGTGGATTGATGAATGATGATATGATGGCAGGACATATCAAGCGATCATACAGGTGCTTCAGAATGGAGCATGCCACCCTGTTGAAGTTTGTGGAGTTATTAGAGCAAAGAACAGGGTTGTGTAACACAAGATCAATGGATACAGTAGAACAAGTTTGCATTTTCCTATTCGCATTTGGGCACGGCTTATCTAACCGTGTGCTGCAGGAGTGGTTTCAACACTCAGGATCGACAATATCTACACATATCCACAGGGTCCTGGACAAAGTCCTTCAATTGGAGGATCTCCTGGTGCGTCTTCCTTCCACAGATACCCCAACTCGCATATCTACGGATCGTCGCTTCGCAAATTACTTCCAGGTACGTGAGCACGGGACTTAAGATTCGCTCTAACAATTCTGTGCTAGTTCAAAACTGACCTATTACACTTTTACACAGGGTGTGATTGGTGCCATCAATGGTACTCATATAAAGGCATCGGTCCCATCCGGTATGGAGGCTGCCTACCGCAACAGGAAGCAGTGCATATCGCAGAATGTGATGGCGGTAGCGTCTTTTGATTTTCTGTTCACATTTATTCTCGCCGGCTGGGAGGGATCAGCTTCAGATATGTCCATTCTTAGGGATGCCATTGACAGAGGTGGCTTTATCGTCCCAAACGGGTGCAGATATCTAGTCGATTGTGGTTACACCAACACCGACTCCTTCATTGCTCCCTATCGAGGCGTTACATACCATCTACCGGAGTGGCGCGTGCTAGACAAATCCGAACGCTACATCTCGTACAAGCACTTATTTAATCACAGACATTCACAACTTCGGAGTGATGTTGAGAGGACATTTGGGGTTTGGAAGAAGAGGTTCAAGTGTCTGACATGCATGCCCACATACAGTTTCCAAACGCAGAGAGACGTTGTAAAGGCGACAGCGATAATTCACAACTTCATAAAATTGCATGGCGGCGACAAGTGGTTCGATCGCGTCGAGAAGTATTTAGCTCCAAATCCACCTGAGTTAGAAGCGAAGCCCGGAGTTGAGGTTAGGGTCACTCGTGTCGAGATGTTGCGGGGCGAGAAAATCCGAGACGAGATGGCATTGTCAATGTACAATGATAGGATGAGGCGTACGCGAGAAGAATGACCAAATTGCTGGGCCGTTGTAAAATTAAGATGATAATGTTCCCCTAAACTAATCCCGTAACTTTAAATTACTTCCAGTCACGTAATTGGGTTTGCATGATTTCCTACTAACGTAACTGGATTTTCCAAAGATGGTTGCCCACATTCGATGCGAGAAATCTTATGCCTTTGCTTGTGGTTGGACGCCATCATTTAAAACGTCTTTCTCCGTGATGCATATGCTTTTTGTTGAACGTCGAAAGCTTCATATGTGATGCCTTAGCTTTTGCTTTTGTTTTGCTTATTGTAAAGGACTTACTGTCAACAGGTAATGGTCCTTCTACGTTTTGACATTCCCTTCTCCCATGGACGTGTTTGCTCATGTGGGCAGGATGCATTGCTGGTTTTTGACGAGTCCCGTCGTCTAGAGGAGGTCGATACCCGCATGTTTTACACATGCCCGCAAAATGTAAGTTAATTGAAATTACAAAATTGAATTTCTATTTTCCAAATTAACGTTAATCGCAATTAGCAAACATTTCTTTCATTGTCATTGTCAGTGTGGTTACATGGTGATGGCATCGTCGCTCCCGCCCACTATCCTTTCCCTGACCGCGGAGAAAATGTTCCTGGCAGACTTGCACAACGTATTGGAGTTCGCCTTGGATTTCAAGGATGAGAAGTTAGCGCAGGCGGAGAGTACAATCAGAGAGAAGGAGAGAATGATTATCCACCTATCAGGCGATTCGACTTCAGCACTTGATCCCATTGATGAACCGCAAGTTGACAAGCATGTTGTTTCCTAGCTCTTTCATCTCAAAAGCTATTTATGAACTCCGTTGAATGGATAACGAGTAATCTTGTGAAATATGATTGTAAGTGGAAGTGAAGTTATTTTTAGTGAACTGACGAGAATAGCACAATAGTGACAATTATATTGCTTTACATGAATTGCAATTATCATTTGCATCAAAATCTCAAAGAATTCGGACTTCCATCTTGAGATATTTTAAAATAACCATTATATAATTATGTATAATTATCAATTTCAGTACTTGAAGTGATGATCCTTTATTTTTATATCATTTTTATTGAGTAGTCTAATATCTTAGATGGTTTGGATATGCTGTAATAGATGCTTATCATACTCGGTTATCAAAGATTACAAAACAATGTGAGAATTTACAGTAAAATAGCGATAAGAAAAAAATTGAAACTAAGGTAACAGATAAAACGAATGGATAGAGCATAAAATGCAGGAAATGGAAAAATGGAGGCTACAGTTTGGCAATTTGGAGATCCAATGGAACCGATATTCATCTCAAAATGCCATTTCAGTGGGGATGCAAGAGGATCTGACATGGATCCAATATGATCAATTCCATATTCATATTTGCTTCCTATACATTGCATTCAAATATCAAACGGCCGTGCCCGTGCCCTTCGCGACTGCCCTTTCATCTTTGAAGGCCGATCTTCCGGGCTCTCAGGTGGATTCCTGATATCGCGAGAATTGAGATATAAATCAGGTATGGATTTCGAAAGTCATATCTTCCGATAGAATAACATATATTTGGCAACTGGTTTATTATGGTGAGCGGATATCTCGAAACATCCATGGACTTCCATCATACATTTATGTATGAGTATTTACATGCACATATATTACGAATTTAGTTACGTGTATACATATTTATTTAATTAACTAGTTCTTTAGAAGTTCTTCAATTTCAAAAGAATTATGGTTGAAATCCTATAAGAAAAGGAAAATATGGTCAAAGGGAAAAAATTTAAAAGCAGAAATTTAATATGGTAACAGGGTTAATATGCTTAAGAAAAGAAAATATGGTAAGAGAGTAAATATGTTAAACGCCCAAATTAAATTTCGTAACATGGTAACTATGGTAGCAAATGTAAATATGAAAACAGGGTAAATACGCTAATGGTCGAAATTTAGCAGGGTAAAAACGTAAAAGGGAGAAAACTTCCTCTACCAAAAAAATCAACTACCAAACACCAATCAACAACCAATCATTATCCCAAACTTCAGTAAAGGTCACATCACAGAAAACCCTCTAAACAGTAAAACCCACTAACAAAACAACAAAACCCACATTCAAGTTATCCCCCAGATAACCCACAACTAGGTTGGGTTACCCTCTCCCAGATAACCCTCGAACCAAACGCACCATAAGGCTACGGTGAATACAACTTTTCATTTTCAATCCTTTCCGCATGGTATCAAAGCAACGATCCTAAATCGGAGCTTGTGCCCTAGAGTTCCAAACCCCACCAAAACCCTAGACCACCGTGCGGCAGCAAACCGTCGCCCGCCTGCAGCGGCAGGCCGCCGCCCACCGCAGCAGCGGCACACAGCTGCTGCCCTAGCAGGCCGTCGGCGACACCCATAAGTGCCCAGCCGTGGCTACAGCCCGCCATTGCAAACCTCGTGCGCAATGGGTGACGTGATTGATTCCCCGAAAGCTCGAGTTTGGAAGGGTTGCCCTATCTTGGTTCTTGCGGCCTTGAATGGTTCTGATTTGGTTCCTAAGGTGTGATTTTGATCGTCTAAAACCACCCTAAGTACCTAAAAGTAACTTTTTGCTTGATGAAAGAGGTTGTGGTATGAGTCTACACCCACAACCATCTTCCTATATGTATGTGTAGACATAGTCATTTCAATTTGCAACCCTAGTCTTGAAGATCATTGTCACATGTCAGACAACAAAGCAGATGTCCCATCCTTGGGTGCCTTCAACGGTCTAGTACCCATGGCCTCAAATTTCAGCGAAATTCAGTCGAATTTCTGTCGAATATCGATATCCAGTCGAAATCGAAATTCGACCGAAATGATCGAAATGACCGAAATATGGGGGTCCTAGTACAAATAATGACCGAAATGACCGAAATTTCGGTCGAAATTCCATCGAAATACTGTTTTGGTTGATATCGAAATGGTGACCGAAACCGGCATTTAAGGCCTTGCTAGTACCCATTGTGAAGATGGATGGAACGAACTATAAACTGTGGGCTATGCAGTTCATGAGTCTTATGCAATGTAATGGTAAGAAGTATATTCTCACACAGGAGGAGCCCGTTGACAAGACTGGGGTTAACGCCTCATGGGAGGCAGAAGACTGATTGACCATTGAAGTGTCCTCTTAATTTAAATGTGTCGTGTTGTTTTTGTTGTAGTCGGGCAATCAGGATCGATCAAAAATTAACCGCACGCATCGATGAATCGTCGAATTAATTAATGTGAGGTTTGATACTTTTTTAACCTGGGCAAGCTCCATGGTCGACTCAAGGAGACAAACGAACAACTTCGGATCAGCTTAGGCGAATTAGTTCACGGTTTTCCAAGTGCTTTTTTTGTAATTTTTTTATGCAATAAAAATGTCAAATGCAAAATGCTATTGAATTAGGTTAATAAGAAATATACAACTTAGCGAAATTAATTTTAATGTGAAATTAAGTCAATCTAGCCAAGTTATATTTTTCCTGAAAACTTAATCCAATGACGAATGCAAAATGTATTTTTTTTGAAATTTTTGGATTTAAGATGCACCAATTAAAAATACAAACTTTTTATGGATTTTTATGCAATATTTCATGCAAACAGAATGCAAAAATTATGAAAATTTTATTGGAAGTAAAAATGATGAAATGAAGCTACACTGATTTTTTTGAAATTTTCTAACAATATATGATTTTTTTATTAATTTTTACTGAAAACAGAGTGACTGTGAGTTTTTAATTCCTAATAAATCCACAAAATCAAATTATCCAGATAGCGATTTATCTCAAATAGATACTTCAATGAGCAATTCAAGAGACTTAAAATTTCGCAAAAATATTATTCGTGGATTTAATTGAAAATCAATTACAGAAAACACTCTATCATTTATTTTATACACAAGATAACTCCAATCTAGATGAAATTTGGATAACAATTAAAGCACATACATGCGCATCATCTCTAATTTTTCACAATTTTTGGAGCAATATTGAATTAAATATGAATTACATACCAAGGAATGGGTAAAATATTCAATTTTTCATCAAACTAATTTTAGTTAATTATCCAATGCTCACAAAAATCTAAATAAATAGCCAAAATGTACAGAATTAATTTCTAAACAAAATGCTATTTTTGTATTAAAAAATGATGAGAAATGAATATCCAAATTAATATGTAAATCAAGGGTTGTCTTTGCAATAAGAAATTAAATGCTTTACAAAAAAATGAGACAGGGACCCTTTTGAAATTAAATAAACATGACGGATTAAAAAATGCATTTTTTCCAAAAAAAATAAAAAAAATAGACCTTCTAACGTGGGTTCCAAGAACCCGCGTCTAGGGCAGAGGTGGAGGGCAAGAGGCGTGGCGCCGCACACGAGGGAAGGGCCAGTGTCGTCCGCGCGAGCGACGACGGCGAGGACACGGCGTCTAGGGACGTGGCTGGCAGCGCGGCGGTAGGCGCGGACGATAACGCGCACAGATGCGCATCCGGCAGCCGCTCGCGCAGGGGCGTGGGATGGCGGCGATGGGCCCAGGAGGTCGGTGTGGCGGTCGGTGCACCGGTGTTGTGGCCGCGAAGGGGGCGAGTTGGCGAGGTGCAGCGGGGTCGCCTTGGGGTGTGTGCGCTGCAGAGAGGGGCGGGCTAGAGTGGTGGACGGCCTGATCGAGGAGCAACTGGCAGCAGTGGCCGGCCTGATCGAGGAGCAAGCGCGCGGGTGGCGCGCCTGGGGGTTGGTGGCGTACGCGAGCGGCAACCGCAGAACGGCTGGAGGTGTGTGTCGGGGAGGAGAGGTCGCGGTCGTGGGGCTGGCCGAGGGCGCTGGCGGGAGAGGCGGTGGCGCGCAGATCCACGGGCGGCGGTGGTATGGTGGTTGGCCAGGGGCGTGGTGGGCGCATGTTGAAGGCCAAGCGTGGAGATGGACCTGCTCTTTTTTCTATTTTCTATTTTTTTCTGATGTAATATATTTTTTTGTATTTTTTTTGTAAACAACAAATAAAAAAGTAAAAATATAAGGAAAAGGTGGTGTTAGTGATGGTATGTGATGATGATGTGATTAGGGATGATGTAGAATAACAACAATAAAATTATTAGATAAATAAAAAAATGAAAAGGAAATGGAGAGGGATACTTACCTGTAATTTCGCCAGAAAGCGGAGATGCGGTGTGCGGCTCCCGTCATGGCCTCGATTCGACTCGGCGAAAAATCGGAGAAGTTATGCAGCTTGGGACCTAACAAGCTTTAAGTTCCAGAAGACTTCTATTCAAATTGCCTCAACAGTCAGGTCAGTTTAAATCGTCATGCGCAAAATTCGGATGACTATGATTCTTACTTGTACTGTGTAAGTGAAGTATAGCTCTCTACATCAGAAATGGCAAAGAACCAGCCTCCTCTAACAAGGTAACTCTAATTACCCGATCTAGCAACTCTTTCCTCGAGGAGCAAGGTATTCCCTTCTAAGTTCAAGTGCGACCAACTCAAGAAGAGGGGGTGGACAGAAGAATGGACGGTAGCCAGTTTAGCTACCTATGCTAGGATGCTTGACTAGTGTAGCCAAGTCATTCAGTTGCAAGCTTACAAAAACTTTGATGCTCTTCTTATTTTTCTATCCTTGATATACACTCCGGCAGGCATTTTACTTTTTAATCAGACCTGCCCACTTTTGGAGATTCTGCATTTTTTCTTCTTTTCTTTTTTTTGACATATATACAAGGTGCAGCATGTACATAAGGAGTTTTTCCTCTTGAACCGGTAGATTATCCCTCTTTTGAAGCATTATTGCAACCCACAGCATCCCTTCGTTAGACGTCAAGGCCACCAGACTAGGTTGAGATGCACTACCCTCCCTAGAGGACGGATATTTCCACCCGTATGCTACTCCAAGCCAAAGGATTCTACCTCCTCATCATCTCCTCAACGAAGAGCTACGTGCATGATGCTTGTCCAAATTAGGTCACTATCTAAAAGAATCATACGTGTGTACGAAATATTCTACTTAGACTAATCAAGATGACACGTGAACATAGACTTGCGGACTCAAAGAATTAAGTTACTCGACCTGAAAAATCTTAACTCCAGTTCCTATAAGGCTCCTCTGAAATTAGGTATATTAAGGTCAAATCAAATCCATCCTCGACATCCATTCAGAACTTGGTTCAGAACCTGGTAACTTTTCACTTTGCATATGCTAGATATGCAGATGAGATCCATATGGCATGTTATATGGATGAATAAAGTGCAAGACACATTTTTTTGAAATGTAGAGTAAATAAGAAGCTTATTTTGCTTATTTTTTTGTTATACTCCTATTTTACAACAAAATTTACAAGATTTTTATAAGTATTATACAAATTATACAAATGTTATACAATATACATATTATACAAGTATACATGCATTTCACAAAAAAAATTCAAGTTTTACCCACCCCGTAATTATTGCATAATATATAAAAAAATACGCGAAAGTACGAGCTATGGGTAAAGTATATATGAAATATATACATGCCCCATATACTTAGCGTGTGTTATGTCCTCAGAGCATGAAAAGCGAGGAAAAAGACATAGCTCGTGTTAAGCGTAGGAGAGCTAAAATAATAAAAAGTATAGAAGTCGCTCCGCCCCCCTATACTTAGGCTATGGCAACCTAAGTGTATAAGAAGATCAAAAATTGGGTAGACGAGGTTAAGAGGAGAAATGGATGAGTGTATATACATAATGGGCATTGGTCCCCCCTATACTTAGGCTCTGGTCAGCCTAAGTATAGGACAGGAGTGAGTGTGAGAACTGATGGAATCTGGAGAATGTACAGAGAATGATGAAGAGACTCGAGTCACTCTCTCCCTATACTTAGGATCTGATCATCCTAAGTATAGCCATGAAATGAAACGATATGGAGCTAGGGCGAGTGATTCGAATCACTGTGGAGGGAGGGGGAAAAAATATATACAAGGAGAAGTAAGAATATACAAGGATTAAGAAGGTTTGTGACGAATCTTCTTGCAGGAGCGAGGAGGTGGATGATATACATGTGTCGCTGTCGGAATCGTCCTCAGATGAATAATAGTGAGGTGTAGGGATCGTCCAACGAGGGTCGACACACGGCTGCTTGCTCAGATATGGCTTAAGAACAGCCGAACTGAGTTCACTCTTATAAACCACCCCATCCGGACCAGATGAGGATTCCTCCGAAAATTCCTTTTCCGGAATGTTGAAGGAAACTTTCTTGGTCGATTTTCCAGAACCTGAATCATTGAGAGGGAGAGGAGAGTGACACGTCTTGAGGTGTTCGGGGGAAACCCTCGAGGAATCAATTCCCGACTTCATCTCACTAGATAACTGACTAGAGGAGGGAGCAACCGTGTTTTTAGGTGTGGTCAATTCAGTTCTGGTTGTCTGCTTTGAAGGTTCAGGATGTGGTGCGGTGCTGACCATGGGTTCCTCATCAGACGAGTCACCATATAGATTATAATATTCCTGAAGGGTCAGCGCACGTTTCAGGAAGGTGTTAGTGATCTCAGTTGGCTTGGCCTTATTAGTCGTGGATGTCGGATCATCGAAACGGTCAAGACAATCAGCGAAAATCGTGTCCGACTCAATGACGGCTTTGGGTTGTGAGTCTTTTATTGAAGATGACATAGTGTGGTGCAAGCAGTTGGTGAAGTGGAGGTGTAGGGAGTCTCTGAACCAACGGTCGTCCGGACAGTCAGTAATTCAGGTGTAGTAGAGAGACGAGACTCATTTATCTCTCGGTGGTAACGACTGTCAGTAGCTTTGTGGGTTACCTTAGAGTAAAGTGTGTCAAAGAATGGGTGAGGATGAAGTGCTCCCAATGCTGTAAAATCGATTTCCCGAAGTCTCGCAATCTACAGTTGCCTTAGCCAAGGCTAAGAATGGCTTCCCGAGAATAATGGGAGACTGGGTAAATTCTCATCGGTGCTCAATGTCAATGACCGTGAAGTCTACCTGGAGTAGAGCACCTTGGAAAGTAATGATGACTGAAATGGTTCCTCTCGACCGTTTGATAGATCGATCAGCCAGCTGAACGATCTCTCTTGACTTTCTGATTGGCCTGAGTTTGAGCTTGTCAAACACAGAGGTCAGGAGGATATTTATCGGTGAATCATCATCGATTCTTACATGAGTAAAGGTAGTTTCTTTGATTTCAAATTCAACCCTGGGCAACCGCTTCACTGTGCGGTTCTAGGTCTTTCACCCCATCACCAAGGAGGTGGCCATAGACACTATATGTCTCCCAGTCCTTGTCTTCTTATTGCCCGACCTCGTCAATTTACTTCTCACAAATCGTTTGAGGTCGGGGAAGTGATCTATGGCCTCTATTAATGGAAGATTAAAAATCAATTCTTCATCGAGTGCTTCCCTTAGGGCAGGATCTAATTTTTTTAGGTCTTTTTCATTTTCTATTTTTATGAGATTTTCTGGTTTTTCATATTTTTTGGTCTTTTTGAGATTTTCAAATTTTTTAGTGTTTTTGATGGACGAATGGTCAGACTCTGGATTGGATGGTAAGTGGTTTGTAGAAGAGGAAGGTAGACTAGACTCCAGTTGTACAGAGTGTGTGGATTCCCTAATGTTCGCTTTATTTAAAACATCAAATCTACTCATGTTGTTCCCCACTTCCATACCCAGGCAGCAGAAATTTAGTGCAATATTTGAGTGACATCTCTCAACTTGTTACCAAATGATTCATTTTTCTCAATAAGTCTCGAAATGTCATCCTCCATAAAGTTCTCATGACAAATCATGGGAGAAGTCTGTTCAGTTGGAGAATACTGCTGATAACTTGGGGTCTCATACTCAACATACCTATACTCTGGCATGTAATTCTGGGTCGAGTATGGACCATCTATGTGGCAAATATTGGTCGGAGCCTCATGTAATAGAGTCAATGAATGGGAGACTGGTAAGTCTAGCTCATGAGTCCAATCCTGTGAATGTGTAAGCTCTCTAAATAGCTGGTATGAGGGCTGGTCAATGTAAGCTTGATCACTAAAGTCAATCAAGTCTGGGAAACCATGATGTGCAGGCCTCTCCATTCGGGTTGTTCGATTGACCAAGTTGTACCCTAAAGTCAAGTCAGGATGTGTACGTATGATTCGTTGACTTGTCCCAACATTCATATGAAGAGGAAATGAAGTATGTGGGGGTGGGCAATTCTTCCAATCATCTGTCTCAGCAGTAGCTTGCTCTTCGTATGGTTCATTGATTCCAGCAAGCTTTCAAGAATAAGAACAGTCAGCCCAAGATGGAAGTGAGTTTGGGGTATGAGAATGTGGGGTAGGTGAGAAATACGAAGAAAAAAAATTGGGGAAGTCAGTCGAAGTTCTGACTTCATGGTCTGGATGGGGGTATGAGGAGGAATATGAAGGTGAAGATGATCAGATTATGGTCGAAGAGGAGTGACCTGGATATGATGACCAATATCCTGAAATCTTGAAGAGAAAATGGATGAATGTAAGCGGATCGAAGTGGAAAACGTGCAAGTACACAAGATAACGCACACAGACAGACACAAAACAAATGCCAGAGAAAACCCCAATTTCACCAACTCAACACAGTGAAGGACCCGAAGCCGGGTCTGATTAATCTGGTCGATTTTAAGTGTGATTTTCAAGCAAAGTTAGCAAGGATTACGTGATGGCCCATAGGGAAGTCGGCTTAATGCCGGCTGTGTCTCCCCTGTTTGACCTGTCATCTAAGATATCGACGCCCTTCCTCTCTTAGATCCTATCACCAGCTTACTCAGTTAATACTGATGAAGTTCACGGACCTGCCCCTATCTACTTACCGAAGTAGGCGGAGGCTGACAAGGCTTGATACTTCTCCCCGGGGGGTTACTAGCAACTTATCGCGTCGCACCGCTGCTTCACCCCTATCTACTTGCCGAAGCAAGTGGAGGCTACTTGGTGTTGATCAATTAAACTTCGAATACTTCATCCTATGATATTCACTAAGAGCGGGGTACGTTGATATGGAATGAGGGAATTTGGGCTCTATCTTAGTGTGTGCACACACACACTCTGTACCCTCACTCAGCCTCAAATCAAGGTCAGGGTTACTCTCCCGCAAACAGGGGTTAATTTTAGTCAATTTTTTTGATCATATTCAATTAGCAGTCCCGATTTTAGAGATTTGTTGTCACTTTAGTTAATCCACACAAGCATTCACGTCTACCGTCCAGTCCCAATTCCTTTATCCTAAGTTAGAAAAATCGAAAGAGGAAATCAGAAAAAAAAGATGCGATCGAGAAAACGATGATAAATGCTTGAGTAAGAAGATTTACAGTGCCTCCAGCTCTCTACAATGTAGGATACAATACTGAATTGAAATTTTACATTAAATGAATTCAAGCGATGAAAAGTAGCTCCTAGACAGGCAGATCTATTAGCGAATGAAGAATGAATTTAAATTGGCTAAGTCATGCGGTCTAAGTGCGTCTTTTAATGGTGAAGTGTGGTCCAAGAAATTATGAGCACAAACAGTCCTAGGAAGCTCTAAGAGCCGCGAGTGCAGGATCTATTCTACGGCAAGCAACCACACAACACAGAGAGTCTTTTTATTCGGTTACATACACGAGAAGCCAAACAGGAACCGCTTTAAATGCAGTTATTACAAACTAACGAAAATGAACATCTCAACAGCTGGCTTGATCCACGAATCGTCGGCCTCCGATGCACTTCGAGATGCGTCGACTTCAAGAAAGCCGCTCCGAGTCCATCGGGCCCTTGCACAAAAAGATAAAAATTATGTTAGAGAGATATAATTGAAAAAATAGAATAATTACAAATGGATTAGGGGGTCTGACTACACGAATGAATGGAAAACCAAAATCTAATTTTTCTAAAATGATCCTAAACTGTTTGCCTCCCCGGCAACGGCACCCTTTGATTGACCTCTGAAGTGCTCTCTTAATTTAAATGTGTCGTGTTGTTTTTGTTGTAGTCGGGCAATTAGGATCGATCAAAAATTAACCGCATGAATCGATGAATCGTCGAATTAAATAATGTGCGGTTCGATGTTTTTTTAACCTGGACAAGCCCCAGGGTCGACTCAAGGAGGCAAAGGAACAACTACGGATCAGCTTAGGTGAATTAGTTCACGGTTTTCCATGAGAGTTTTTTTTATGAAATAAAAATGTTAAATGCAAAATGCTATTGAATTAGGTTAATAAGAAAATACACAACTTAGCGAAATTAATTTTAATATGAAATTAAGTCAATCTAGCCAAGTTATATTTTTCCTGGAAACCTAATCCAATGATGAATGCAAAATGTATTTTTTTTGAAATTTTTGGATTTAAGAAACACCAATTAAAAATGCAAACTTTTTATGGATTTTTATGCAATATTTCATGCAAACAGAATGCAAAATTTATGATAATTTTACTGGAAGTAAAAAATTATGAAATGAAGCTATACTGATTTTTTTGGAATTTTCTAACAATATAGGATTTTTTATTAATTTTTACTGAAAACATAGTGACTGTAAGTTTTTAATTCCTAATAAATCCACAAAATCAAATTATCCAGAGAGTGATTTATCTCAAATAGATATTTCAATGAGCAATTAAGGAGACTTAAAATTTCGTAAAAATAATATTCGTGGATTTAGTTAAAAATCAATTACAGAAATAACTCTATCATTTATGCACAAGACAACTCCAATCAAGATGAAATTTTGATAGCAATTAAAGCGCATTCATGTGCATCATCTCTAATATTTTAACAATTTTTGGAGCAATATTGAATTAAATATAAATTATAGACCAAGGAATGGATAAAATATTCAATTTTTCATCAAACTAATTTTAGTTAATTACTCAATGCTCACAAAAATCTAAATAAATAATCAAAATGTACAAAATTTATTCCTAAACAAAATACTATTTTTGTATTAAAAATTGATGAGAAATGAATATCCAAATTAATAAGTAAATGCAGGGATGTCTTTGCAATGAGAAATTAAATGCTTTACAAACAAATGTGCATAGGGACCCTTTTGAAATTAAATAAACATTACGGTTTAAAAAATTCATTTTTTCCAAAAAAAATAAAAAAATAATAAAAATAGACCTATTAACGTGGGTTCCAAGAACCCACGTCTAGGGCAGAGGTGGAGGGCAAGAGGCGCGGTGCCACATGCGGAGGAAGGGTCGGTGCCTCCCGCATGAGCGACGGCGGCGAGGGCGCTGCGTCTAGGGACGTGACTGGCGGCGCGGCGGTAGGCGCGGAGGATAACGCGCGCAGCTGCGCATCTGGCGGCTGCTCGCGCAGGGGCGCGGGATAGCGACGATGGGCCCAGGAGGTCGGCGCAGCGGTCGCTGCACCGGCGGTGCGGCCGCAAGGGGGCGAGTTGGCGGCAATGCGGTGTGGCGGGGTCGCGTTGGGGCATGTGCGCGGCAAAGGGGGGCAGGTTGGAGGGGTGGTCGGCCTGATCGAGGAGCAACTGGCGGCGGTGGCCGGCCTGATCGAGAAGCAAGCGCACGGGCGGCGCGCCTAGGGGTTGGTGGCGTACGCGGTCGGCAACCACAGAGCGGCTAGAGGTGTGCGTCGGGGAGGAGAGGTCGCGGTCGTGGGGTTGGCCGGGGGAACTGGCGGGAGAGGCGATGGCGCGCAGATCCATGGGCGGCGGTGTGGTGGCTGGCCAGGGGCGCGGTGGTGCGCGTTGAGGGCCAAGCGTGGAGATGGACTTGCTCTTTTTTATTATTTTTAATTTTTTCTGATGTAATATATTTTTCTGTATTTTTTTGTAAACAACAAAAAATGTAAAAATAGAAGGAACAGATGTTGTTGGTGATGGTATGTGATGATGATGTGATTTGTGATGATGTAAAATAACAACAATAAAAATATTAGATAAATAAAAAATGAAAAGAAAATGGAGAGGGATACTTATCTGTAATTTCGCTAGAGGGTGGAGCTACGGTGTGAGGCTCCCATCATGGCCTCGATCCGACTCGGTGAAAAATCAGAGAAGCTATGCAGCTTGGATGCGGTTGCGACGAGGTCGATCTCTCTACCTCGGATCTCGCCAAATACGATGGAAACCGTCGTCGCATCGAAGACTTACTCGGCCGCTGTCATCGTCGAGCAGGCTGAGCTGGTGGTTCCCTTTCTCTCTTGATTATGGCAGATGATGTGAATCAGGGGAGGAGGAGAGAATAAAAAGGATGAGAGGGAGGTTAGAAAAGAAGTGGAGAAGTGGGGAAAACGAGGAGTTGGTGACTTGGAGTGGAGGACAAGTAAAGGGAAAAGAAGTAAAAGGAGAAATAATAAATAAATAAATAAAGTAGGCTAAAAATTAAAGAAGAGAAATAAAATGGAAAAATATTAAATTAAAAATTAATTAAAAATTAAAAGAAATAATAAATAAATAAATAAATTATGAAATAATAAAATAATAGTAAAAAAGGGGTAACACGCGGCGGCACCAGGAGCAGCCACGTGTCGCTACCAGAAAAATCACAAATTAAATGTAAATAAAAATCAAAAATAAATAACAAAAGGGTTCAAATCAAAAAATGGTCAACACAAAAGTTGCTCGTCTCGATGAGATCTACAACTTTCGTGAAGGACCGAAAATCAAAAGAAATCATATGTACAAAGTGTATTTTTAGGTGGTACCTTATAGATATAAAATACCTTATTTTTATCTTTTGCAGATTTTTTTATTATTTTTATATAAGAGAAAAATAAAAATAAAAAATAGATTAAGTATAAAAGGAATATTTACAATTTGATCCTTTTTTGGATTTTTAATAATTAAGAAAATAAAAGGATAAAATCAAGGGTATTTGTAGAGGTTCACGTTATGTTATGATGTACCGTTACGTATTTCCTAATTACCTCATGTACGTCTATGTAATTTACCCAAGGGTTTTCTCTCTATATAAGAGACCCTTGGGCTCTATGGAATAACACAACAGAGCATTATTGACTCCGACATGTATCAGAGCCAAAACCCTAATCTAGGGTTTTCCACCGCCCCCTCCCCCCCCCTCTCGGTCGCCGCCCGCCTCTCCCTACCAGCCGCCTGCCGTCGCCACCAGCCCCCCTCCCCCCCCACCGTCGGGCCCCCGCCTTCTTCTTCTCCAGCCGCCGGCGCCGCCCCAACCGAAGCCCCCTCCCAGCCGCCGGTTTCTTCTTCAGCCGCCGTCGGGCCCTCTCTCTCGTCGGGGCCTCCCGCTCCCGTCGCCGAGGCCTCCCTCTCCCGCCGGGGCCGACGTAGCCCTCCCTCGGGCTTCTCTCCCTCGTCGGTCGGCACCCCTTCATCTATGGATTCAAGTGCATAAAGTCTACATATGCACTTGAATCCAATCCAGTCTTTGTAGACAAACGTTCATTTGTCTATCATCCCAACGTCTTCTTCTCCGGCAACATGTCAGACCAAAAGGTTGATATGCCCTCCATAGGTGCCTTTAAAGGTTCGGCACCAATAGTCAAAATGGACGGGACGAACTACGAACTTTGGGCTATGCAGTTCCTGAGTCTTATGAAGTCATGTGGTAAGAAGCACATTCTTACCGAAGATGAGCCGGCAGAGAAGACGGGGATATATGCCTCATGGGAGGCTGACGATGCGTATGCCAAGGTCTGGCTGTCAGGGACGCTCACGATGGAGATCGCCAATGACGTCCTTCATCAACCCACCGCCAAGGTGATGTGGGATATTATGGCTACTATGTATTCTCAAGTGAGGAACGAGACAAAGATGCTGCAGTTGCAGCATGACATTTTTACCATGAAGCAAAATGGCCGGCCTCTTCACTCTCTGTACACGTCCCTACGTGGAATGTTCGAGAAGTTATATAGCACCATTCCGCTCACAGCCACCCCCAAGCAGCAGAAGACGTTTCGCAATGCCACTATGGTGGGTGCGTTACTTGCTGCCTTTGATCCGGAGTACGAGGCAGCCCGCTCTCAGATCCTCGTCGACGCCACTATTCCTCCGATGGAGGAAATCTATAGGAGACTCAGCCGTATCTCTGTCCCTTCCAGCGCAGCGACTCCACCTCCTTCGGCAATGGCAGTCTCCAGAGGACGAGGTAGTTCGTCTTCATTTCGTGGCCGGGGCGGTGGCGGACATGGCCGAGGAGGTCGTATGCGTTTAATGTGCTCATTCTGTCGTCGCACTGGTCATTCCGAGGATACATGCTATTCCAAGCATGGATTTCCTCCGTCGGCACGTGTAGCTGATCATGTTCAGGCACCGTCAGCATCTACTCCAGACCACAGGTTCGAGGAGCTTGTGGCACGGCTTCGTGACATTATGCCACAGTCATCATCAGAGGTTGCTGATACATCTGACGTTGCGGCTTCTGCGTCAGCTAGTACCTCGGCTACTGCCAGTACCTCAGGTAGCACTTCTGCCTTTCGTCATAGTCATGATCTCTCAGGTTGGATTGTTGACTCTGGAGCCACCCATCATCTCTGTCGTGATAGAGATATGCTGCAGTCCTACAGGGGTATTCAGTCTGGCCGTTCCGTGCTCATAGCTGATGGCACTCATTCCCCTATTGTGGGTCAGGGGGAGACTTCCTTATTGCCCTCCATGCACTTACAGAATGTTTTACATGCACCAGAGTTCTCCATGAATTTATTATCAATTAGCCAGATTACAAAAGATTTGCACTGTCGTGCTATATTTGACCCTTCTTCTGTCATTTTTCAGGACATACTAACGGGCAGGGTGATTGGTTGTGGCTCTGAGCACAATGGCCTCTATCGTCTAGTACGGAACTCCTATGCTGGCGTCTCACTACACTCTCAGGGATCCGCTTCTCCGTATACATGGCATCTTCGCTTTGGTCACCTTCCGCTCCAAAAGATGCGTCACCTCCTGCCACAGATCTCCCCGAATTCTTCATTTCGTTGTGAAGCTTGTCAGTTAGGGAAGCACCATCGTTCTAACTTCCCTAGTCGTCAGGGTCGGAGCAGTCGCTCCCCATTTGAGTTATTTCGTATTGATATTTGGGGTCCTAGTCGTGTCCCGGATCATCAGGGTCACAGGTTTTATCTTGTTGTGGTTGATGATTTCTCTCGTGTTTCTTGGACTTTTCTTCTTAAGAATAAATCTGAAGCAGAAAGTGTTATCACAAATCTTATCAATGAAGTGCAGAATGTTTTTTCGTCTACTGTTAAATATGTACGCACGGATAATGCATTGGAATTCTGCACTCGTTCTCTTGCGCAGTTTCTTTCCTCTAAGGGCATTATCCACCAAACTACATGTGCTTACACATCTCAACAAAATGGTGTTGCGGAGAGGAAACATCGTCACTTTCTTGATATTGCTCGCACTCTACTTATTCAAAGTTGTGCACCATTAGCCTTTTGAGGAGATGCTATACTTGCGGCATGCTATCTGGTCAATCGCATGCCTTCTACCGTTCTTGGGGAAAAGGCTCCAATCACTATTCTCTTTCCTGAAAAGGACTTGTTTTCACTTACCCCTCGTGTCTTTGGAATTGTCGCGTTTGTTCACCGCTTGTCTCCGGGACTTGACAAGCTCTCTCCTAGAGCTGTTAAGTGCGTATTTGTGGGCTACTCGCGGACACAAAAAGGATATCGTTGCTATGACCCCATTAACGACAAGTACTATGTTAGTGATGATGTTACATTCTTTGAGCCAGTTATATACTTCTCCCCTGCAGGTGACAGATTGGTTTCCTCCACATCTACATATGATAATGTCTATGTTCCCCTACCTCCAAGTCTGGGTCGATCTGAGCCCACTACACCACCACCACCACCGTCGCCGCTGCCTCCATATCCTTCCATTCCACCATTTCCTAAGTTCTACACAAGACGGTCAGAGCCTGCTCAAGCTACACGTCAACCATCCATCACGCCTCAGGTATGCTCCGATGCTATCACTAATGATGGGATAAATAATGCACCGGTGCAGGAATCTTTGATACAGGGGGAGGATCCGCCAGTCAGTACAGTGGATGATGATCTTGATCGTCCTATTGCTCATAGGAAGCAGAAGAGGCAATGTGCATCCTATCCTCATGCATCTCACGTGTCCTTTAATCGTCTTACTGGTGATTTTCAGAGGTTTGGAGCAGCTGTCACGACAGTTGAGATCCCACGGACTTATCAAGAGGCCACGAAGATTGATAGCTGGCGTTTAGCCATGGAGGAGGAGATGCGTGCCTTACAGTCTCGAGGGACTTGGTCCCTAGTTCCTATTCCTCCTGGTGCTTCTGTGGTGAGTAGCAAGTGGGTGTTTACAATTAAATATCACGCAGATGGCCGTCTAGATCGGTACAAGGCCAGACTTGATGCACGCGGCTTCACCCAAACCTATGGGGTCGATTATTTGGATACATTTTCACCAGTGGCCCGACACTCGACTCTTCGTATTCTACTATCTGTTGATGTGGTACGTGATTGGCCCATTTTCCAACTTGATGTCAAGAATGCATTCTTGTATGGTGATCTACAGGAGGAAGTCTACATGCAGCAGCCTCCGGGTTTTGCTGTTGAGGGGGAGACTCAGATGGTGTGTAGACTTCATAAGGCAATATATGGCCTTAAACAAAGTCCAAGGGCATGGTTCCAGAAGCTTTCCCAGATAATTGAACGACAGGGGTTCAAAAGATCAAATGCGGACCACTCGTTGTTTATCCAGAAGACTCCCAGAGGTACTGTTGTCGTCATGATATATGTTGATGATATTTTAGTTACAGGAGATGATGCTCAGGGAATCGAGATGACTAAATCTCTCTTGGGAAGTCAGTTTATTACGAAGGATCTAGGTACAATACGATATTTTCAGGGGGATAGAGTTTGCGAGAAATGCACAAGGAATGGCAATGACCCAAAGAAAATATGTCACGGACTTGCTAGTTGAAACAGGAATGGTTGGATGCATACCGTCGAGCACTCCTATGGACCCAAGTATGAGACTTTACGACAATGATACTGAAGAGGTGGACAAAAGAAGATACAGAGAGATGGTGGGCAAGCTTCTATACATCACCATAACTCGATCGGATATTGCCTTTGCCGTAAACCGGGTGAGTCAATTTATGGAGCAGCCTAGGCAAGTTCATATGGAAGCCCTGTATATGATATTGAGATACCTAACGTCTTCCCCAGGCGTAGGTTTGTTATTTAGAAAGGAAACATATCTATCCATTTCCGCTTGTGCAGACGCAGACTATGCAGGGTGCCCAAAGGATCGTAAGTCTACTTCAGGATTTGCTATCTTCATAGGAAGCTCTTTGGTTTCTTGGAAAAGCAAGAAACAAACTGTTGTGGCGAGATCCAGTGCTGAATCCGAATATAGAGACATGGCACAAGCAAGCACAGAAATGATGTGGGATCGCGCGGTCTTGGAAGATTTGAATATAAATGTCTTTTTACCCATGCCGCTTCAATGTGACAACCAGGCAGCATTGTTCATTGCCAATAATCAAGCTTTTCATGAAAGAACAAAGCACATCGAAGTCGATTGTCACTAAACTAGAGACATGATCCAGAAGGGCTTGATTTCCACTTCACACGTCAATTCAGAAGATCAGACTGCTGATATATTTACCAAGCCATTACTCAGAGGACCTTTCCAGAGATGTTCTTCCAAGCTGAGCATGATTGATATCTATGCTCCATCTTGAGGGGGAGTGTAGAGGTTTATGTAGAGGTTCACGTTATGTTATGATGTACCGTTACGTATTTCCGATTTATCTCATGTACGTCTATGTAATTTACCCAAGGGTTTTCTCTCTATATAAGAGACCCTAGGGCTCTATGGAATAACACAACAGAGCATTATTGACTCTGACAGTATTTTGGTCAATATGTACAATATACAATAGGGGCCCAAAACCCAAATTTCACATACAATATCCGATTTTTATGAAATTGATCATGTTTTGAAGATCTTTGTATGTGTATTACTTTAAAAGTGAGTAGAACTAAATCGGACACTGTATGAGAGAGATATGCACATTTTAAGGTTCATAGTCTCAAACTTGGATTTGGATTTTATTGGATAATTTTACAAGTTAGTATTTTTTGATATTTTTCCTTTATTAGCGTTAGTAATATATACACTATAGAGTTGATTTTATTGAATTTAAAGTTAGTATAAAATAGATATGAATATGGTATTTTAGCTAATATAAAGGTGAATATTTACAAGTGAATTTGGCTCCTTATTACATGCAAATATAAATGCTAAAATGCATATATTATTTACAAGTGCATGAATGCTAATTATGCAATATAAGTGATGAAATGCAACTACTTACTCAGGAACGAAGCTCTATTTTCAACTTTTAGAGTGATGAATCACATATTCATCAACGATGTGTATGCACGTGTATGGCTTTCTGGGACGGTGTCCATGGAGATAGCAAATGATATATTGAGTCAGCCCACGGCCAAGGCTACGTAGGACATTCTTGCTGCTACATACTCTCCAGCAAAGAACGAGTCGAAGATTCTGCAACTGCAGCATGACATCTTCACGTCAAAGCAGAATGGTCGCCCTCTCCATACCCTTTACATGTCTTTACGGGGTATGTTTGAGAAGTTACATGGTTACATTCCCTTGACTGCCACACCAGAGCAACTCAAGGCATATAGGGATTCGGTGATGAATGGAGTATTTCTAGCGGCACTTGACTCTGAGTATGAGCTGCTAGGGCACAGATTCTTACTGATGCCACTATACCCCCAATGGAGGAGGCATATCGCAGGCTGAGCAGGCTCTCCATATCTCCAGGTAGCACTCAGGTGTCTCAGACTTCTTCAGCTATGGCAGCATCTCGTGGTAGGGGGGCCCTACACAGTTCTGTGGCTGAGGTGGCCATGGAAGAGGAGGGGGCAGTCGACCCCCACGTCAGTCGTGAACCTACTGCCACCGGCCAGGTCATTCTGAGGAACATGCTATTCTAAGCATGGGTTTCCCGCTTCAGCACGTGTTGCAGAACAGGTTCAGCAGAGCAGCAGTTCTTCGTCTGTATCTGATCAGAGGTTGATGAGTTAGTAGCGCGACTCCGGGAGATTATGCCTTCTCCTAGGTCAACTAGATCTTCGTCAAGATCATCAGAGGTAGCAACCTCAGCCTCTGCGTCTACATCAAATATAGCATATGCTTTTACTAACTTCTACAGGCATGGCCTTAAATTTCGGCGAATTTCGACCGAAATTCGATCGAAATTCGGTTTCGTGACGATAACGATATCGAAACCATATATAATGTCGCTTTCTAGGATTTCGATCGAATTTCGATCATCTCGGTCCATTTCAGCCCATTTTGTTCACAGATTTCCCAGATTTTGGTGTAAATGAAAGAAATTCCGGTTCATTTCTGTCCATTTCGACTGAAATTATTTTAGGTCACTATATGTCATGTCTAGGCCACTAATTGATATTCATAGGGCACTATTTGGTCACTAAATGAAATTTTAAGTCACTATTTCAACCACCATTGCACTATAGGCCAGAATTCCAACTACCATTGTAATAAAATAAGACCATTTCCATAATACATCTTTTTTTAACATACTTGGAGATGCCAAATATGTTTTTTTCATCTTTGAATGCTAACTTCAGAATCTTCAGAGTTCAAAATATTTATATAACCATCTTGTTATATTTGGCTAGGCCATCTTGGAGAGCCAAATATAGTTTTTACCATTTGACTGCTAACTTCAGATAACCATCCTCTTATCTTTGCATTAAAAAACTGTCAGTTTGTTGGGCATCTCATGACCAACACATGCTAATAAACCAACGTTATTTTAATTGTCTCTTGACCATTGGTGCAGATTCCATGCATATTGAATAAAAAGGCCAAGCAAGCATTGGCAGTATTACATGGGTCATTTACAAGGAAAGAATTATTGTGCCTACTGTTATCTGGGAGGTTATCTAATCAGCATAGAAATTCATATTAGCATGGAGTACCTTATTATTTAACCTGAGATAGACACAAATTATTACTTATTATCTAGTAGTCCAATGCATTTAGCCATAATGAATCCATTCAACTAATGTCTAGCTCCATCCATTCCACCAAGGAAGGAATCAGAAAGAGTACATGGATCCACCAAGGAATTTGTGGTTCAGTCGAATCTCGTTCTCATCCCAAATAAGAATGTAATACTAGTAACTTAGTAGTTAGTATTAGTAAGTGCAGACATATTATGTGATTAGTGTATCATGTGATCTTCTAAACTTATATTATGACATTTAATATTTCAATTTTAAAATTATCTATGCATTCTCTATAATAAAACTATTGTTCTTTTGGGACTTGACAGAAAAATTGAATGCCAAAATTTAATTTTATGTACTGAAATTTCACTCTGGACGGTCATCGATATGGTGATCGAGACCATTATTTAAGGCACTTATTATTGTAACATCTTATTATAACTAAAAAACTTGTATTTCTATCTCTTTTATTGATTAAACAACATTGGAAATCTTAAATTTATAAAAACGTTTTCAAGTCATTTCCGCAATTTCCGGCCATTTCACCAAAATTCCACTGAATGTCCTTTTGTGGGCTTACCGAAACGAAACCGAAATCCGACATTTGAAGCCTTGGTTACAGGGCATACTTGTCAGAGTGGATTATGGATTCAGGAGCTTCCCGTCATCTCTGTTGTGATAGAGGGTCGTTTAGTACCTATAACCCAACTCAATCAGGAAGATCAGTTGTGATAGTAGATGGGACATACTCTCCCATTACTGGTCAGGGGGAGGTACAGTTAAAGCCTGCAATGCGGCTTTAGAACGTTCTTTACGCTCCTGAATTTTCTATGAACTTACTATCTATTAGTCAAATCACCAAGTATTTACATTGTCGTGCCATATTTAAGCCTTCTGCTCTTGTGTTTCAGGAAATTCTAACGGGCAGGGTAATTGGTTCTGGCAGTGAGCAAGGAGGCCTCTACAGACTGGAGCAATCTCCTTATGTCGGTGCCTCCTCTCTTCGCACCGGATCTGTTTCTCCCTATATGTGGCATCTTCGGTTTGGTCATCTTCCTCTGCAAGAGTTGTGTCACGTTCTTCTTTAAATCTATCCTCGCTCTTCTTTTCAGTGCGAGGCCTGCCAGCTTGGGAAGCATCATAGGTCCACGTTCCAGAGTCGTCAGGGTCAAAGTAGTCAGTCCTTTTGAGTTGATTCATTTGGATATTTGGGGACCCAGTCGTGTTCCTGATCTTCCGGGACATCGATTTTATCTTGATGTTGTTGATGAGTTTTCTAGATTGTCTTGGGTTTTTTTGCATAAGAACAAGTCTGACGCTAGTCCTATCATTCGATCTTTTATTAATAAAATAAGGAATGTTTTTCTGCAAATGTCAAGTATATGCGTTCCGATAATGCACTCGAATTCTGCAATACACAACTTTCTCAATTTCTTAGATCCTATGGTATTGTGCATCAGACATCTTGTGCATATACATCCCAACAGAATGGGGTGGCTGAAAGGAAATATAGCCATCTCTTGGATGTCAATAGAACTCTTCTGATTCAGAGTTGTGCTCCCCACTCGTACTGGGGGGACGTTGTTCTCACTGTGTATTATTTGGTGAATCGTATGCCTATATCGATTCTAGGGGAGAAGATTTCGTTCTCGACTGCGTTTCCCGAGAAGGATCTTTTCTCTCTCACACCTCATATTTTTGGATGTGTTGCATTTGTTCATCAGATGTCTCCAGGTCTTGACAAGTTCTCTCCTAGAGCGGTCAAGTGTGTGTTTGTTGGGTATTCCAAGACCCAAAAGGGGTATCGTAGTGTAGATGTTGACGCATATTTAGTTATTGTGTCTATTTGCTATTTTATTTTCTTGTTTTTCTCTTTATCTAATTTACCCATAGGCTACTCTCCTATATAAGAGAGCCTAGGGCTATGGAATAAACAACTCATTCACGTTTCCCAACATGGTATCAGAGCGACGGTCCTAGACCGGAGTTCTCGAAACCCTAACCCTAACCCCACCCGCCGGCCTCTCTCTCTCTCTCTCTCTCTCTACTCGGCGCCGCCGGCAGTCTTCTCCGACCTTCGTCTCCGGCCTGCGATGCCCCAGCGCGCCTCGCGCAATGCGCGCGCCTCACGCATCGCGCGTGCCTCGCGCAGAGCGCATTTCACGCCTAACGCGCATCTGCGCGCATCTCGCGCACCTTCTTTGCGCGATCTGTACGCGATCTGTGCGTACCTTCTCTCGCTGCGCATCTGCGCTCTTCTCAGCGCACCTTCTGTGCGTGATCTTCTCAGTGCACCTGCGCCTCGCGCTGTGCGTCAGCGCACCAGTGCATCTGCACCAGCGTGCGACAACGTGCGCCAGTGCACGCACGTGATAGCTCCAGCCATGCCTGCCTGATCTTCCGCGCTTCATCCAGTTGCGCGCGTGCGTGCTTCCTGCACGTGCCTGCGTGCCCCAAAGCCCTAAGACTCTAGGGCACAGATCTTGATATACATGGGGTTAGTTGCCTGACGTCTACACACGCAACTAATCCCGTCTATGTCATTGTAGACGAAGATTGTTATCTCTCGGTCACTCCAGTTTTCCATCTCCAGTATGTCAGAAAGCAAGGCTGATATCCCATCTATGGGCGCATTTCGTGGTCCAGCGCCCATTGTCAAGATGGATGGTACGAACTATGAACTGTGGGCAATGCAGTTCATGAGTATGATGAAGTCTACGGGTAAGAAGCATATTCTTACCGAGCCCGAGCCTGCAGAGAAGACTGGAGTTCATGCCTCATGGGAGGCCGACGATGCATATGCCAAGGTGTGGCTATCTGGCACATTGGCTATTGAGATTGCCAATGACATTCTACATCAACCCACAGCCAAAGACATGTGGGATATCCTGGCAGCGACATATTCTCAGGCGAAGAATGAGACGAAGATCCTGCAACTACAACATGATATCTTCACAATAAAGCAGAACGGCCGCCCCTTACATTCTCTCTATACATCATTGAGAGGAATGTTTGAGAAGCTTTATAGCTTCATGCCTCTCACCGCCACACCAGAACAGCAGAAGACATACAGGAATGCGACGATGGTGGGTGTGTTTCTCGCTGCACTCGATCCAGAGTATGAGGCAGCACGTTCACAGATTTTGGCGGACTCGACTATTCCTCCCATGGAGGAAGCATTTCACAGATTGAGCAGGATCACAGTACCTTCAGCAGCTGCGAGTCAGAATCCCTCAGCCATGGCGGCCAATAGAGGTCGTGGTTTTCATCAACAGGGCCGTGGACGTACTCCCCGTGGAAGGGGTGGCCGCGCTAGGCCAACATGCTCATATTGTCACCGAGTCGGACATACTGAAGATACATGCTACTCAAAGCATGGATTTCCTGCATCCGCACGAGCAGCTGAGCAGATAAAGCCCCCGTCTGCTGCTACACTGGATCAACGATTTGATGACTTAGTTGCCCGCCTCAGGGGCATTATTCCACCATCTGGTCCAGCACCGACTGCAGAGAACCATACTGATACTGCTGCTTCCGCCTCGGCCTCTACTAGTACTTCAGGTAGTCCACTTGCACTCCACTGTAGTAGATCTGATACACTGCCATGGATCATGGACTCCGGCGCTACACATCATCTATGTGGCGACCAGAGCCTACTTACAGGATACACCCAGATTCCTCCAGGACGGACAGTAGTTATTGCCAATGGCACGCATTCTCCTATCACGGGTCAGGGGGAGATCAGATTGACGTCTTCTATGCAGCTCAAGAATGTTTTACATGCACCGCATTTTTCTATGAATCTGTTATCAATTAGTCAGATTACGAAGGATCTCCATTGTCGAGCTATTTTTGATTCATCTTCATTGATTTTTCAGGACATCCGTACGGGCAACGTGATTGGTCATGGCTATGAGCAAGGAGGCCTTTATCGTCTAAACCAGACCCCGTTTGCCGGAATCACAGCTTCTCCCGCAGAACAAGTATCTTCTCTCCTGTGGCATCTGCGTTTTGGTCATCTACCGCTTCATAAGTTGCGTCTTGTCTTACCTTATAGTCTTTCTCACACACCTATCCAGTGTGAGGCGTGTCAGTTGGGAAAACATCACAGGTCATCCTTTCCCAGTAGTCAAGGTCGGAGTAGTAACTCCAAGTTTGAGTTGTTTCATGTCGATGTCTGGGGTCCAAGTCGTGTTCCCGATCATCAGGGACACAGGTTTTATATTGTATTTGTGGATGATTTCTCTAGAGCATCATGGGTATTTCTAATGAAAAATAAGTCTGAAGCTGGAAATATTATTATTCAATTTCTAAATGAGATTCAGAATGTTTTTTCCACAACTGTCAAAATTATGAGAAGTGACAATGCCTTAGAGTTATGCACCAACAATCTAGCCAACTACTACTCCTCTAAAGGAATTGTTCACCAAACATCCTGCGCCCATACGTCTCAACAAAATGGGGTTGCAGAAAGAAAACACCGTCACCTACTTGATGTCACAAGGTCACTTCTCATTCAGAGTCATGTTCCGTATTCCTACTGGGGTGATGCAGTCCTTACTGCATGTTATCTTATAAATCGTATGCCCTCGTCTGTCTTGAATGAACAGGTTCCTTTCTCACTTATTTATCCTGACAAGGATCTGTTTACTCTTACCCCTCGTGTGTTTGGGTCAGTCGCATTTGTCCATCAGTTGTCGCCCGGTTCTGACAAGCTCTCTCCTAGGGCTGTCAAGTGTGTCTTTGTGGGGTACTCCAGAACTCAAAAGGGGTACAAGTGTTTTGACCCTGTGCGTCGGCGGTATATGATCAGTGCAGATGTTACATTCTTTGAATCCATTATGTATTTTTCAGAATCCGGTAACATGCAGCCACCACCTATATCCCCTGATACTGTATTCATGGCACTACCAACATCACAACCGCCACCAACATCTCCACCACCACCACCACCGCCGCCACCACCGCCATCAATAGTATCCCCGTTACCATTCCATTACACCAGGAGGCCGAATCAAGCTCATGGTCCTGACCAGTCAACTAGCTCGCCTATGGTATGTAATGAAAATATTAATGTTGATGGATCTGACGACATTTCTCAGCAGGATGCATTACAGGAGCATGGTGATACCACAGAGGATTTGGATGTTCCAATCGCTCTACGCAAGCCGAAGAGAAGCTGTGCCAAGTATCCAGTATCAGCAGCGGTGTCGTTTGAGAGGCTATCTGGACCATTCAGGACGTTTGCATTGGCACTTTCAGCTACAGATATTCCACGGAACCACCATGAGGCTTTGCAGGATTCTCGATGGCGGCTAGCAATGGAGGAAGAGATGGCGGCACTTCAGTCTAGAGGAACATGGAGCTTGGTTACTATACCTCCAGATGTCAACCCGGTGAGTTGCAAGTGGGTGTTTACAGTGAAACATAATGCAGATGGCTCCATTGACAGGTACAAGGCACGCCTAGTTGCAAGGGGATTCGCACAGACATATGGGGTAGATTACCTTGACACGTTCTCCCCGGTGGCTCGTCATTCCACTCTGTGGATCCTCTTATCAGTTGCAGTTACTAGCGACTGGCCACTCTATCAACTGGATGTGAAGAATGCCTTTCTGTATGGCGACCTGCAGGAGGAAGTCTACATGCAACAGCCACCAGGTTTTGTTGTTGAGGGGGAGTGTTCCAAGGTTTGCAGATTACATAAGGCTATCTATGGCCTTAAGCAGAGCCCCAGAGCATGGTTCCAGAAGCTGTCAGACCTCTTTGAGAAACAAGGATATAAACGCTCCAATGCTGATCATTCATTGTTTGTACAGAAGACGGCAAGAGGTATTGTTGTAATCATGGTTTATGTTGACGATATCTTGATTACAGGTGATGATGACCAGGGCATTAAGCAGGCAAAGGAAAGGCTGGGGACCGAGTTTGTCACCAAGGACTTGGGAGTCCTTAGATATTTTCTGGGGCTGGAGTTTGCCAGAAATCCGTATGGATTAGTCATGTCACAGAGGAAGTATGTCACAGATCTACTGAGTGAGACAGGTATGCTAGGGTGTCGACCTGCTACGACACCAATGGACCCTAGCATGAAGTTGTATGATGATGACACAGAGGAGGTTGACAGGAGAAGATACAGAGAACTGGTAGGCAAATTGTTATATGTCACGATCACTAGGCCAGATATATTATTTGCAGTGAGCCGTGTGAGCCAGTTCATGGAGCAGCCACGCCAGGTGCATATGGATGCAATACACATGATACTTAGATATCTCAAATCTTCTCCAGGTAAAGGTCTGCTATTCAAGAAAGGAAAGGGGATTTCTGTCTCAGCATGCGCAGATGCAGACTATGCAGGATGTCCTAAGGATAGGAAGTCCACCTCAGGGTATGCTGTCTATGTTGGAGATGCCCTAGTCTCATGGAGGAGCAAGAAGCAAACCGTGGTAGCTAGATCCAGTGCTGAATCCGAATATAGGGCTATGGCCCAGGCTACTACAGAGATGATGTGGGTGAAAGCGGTGCTGACAGATTTATGTTTAGATATACCACTTCCTATGAACTTGGAGTGTGATAATCAGGCTGCTTTGTTCATTGCAAACAATCCTGCATTCCATGAACGGACCAAGCATATTGAGGTGGATTGTCACTTCATACGTGATATGATTCAGAAAGGATTCATTGCCACATCCCATGTTACTTCAGAGAACCAGACTGCAGATATATTCACCAAGGCATTGTTACGTGGCCCATTTCAGAAGTGTGCTTCCAAGCTGAGCATGATTGACATCTATGCTCCATCTTGAGGGGGAGTGTTGACGCATATTTAGTTATTGTGTCTATTTGCTATTTTATTTTCTTGTTTTTCTCTTTATGTAATTTACCCATAGGCTACTCTCCTATATAAGAGAGCCTAGGGCTATGGAATAAACAACTCATTCACGTTTCCCAACAGTAGATGTCACCTTCTTTGAATTTGTCATGTATTTCTCTTCTACAGGAGACAAGCTCATTCCGTCAGAGCGTGGAGAAGAGGTTTGCATGCCACTACCTCTTGTCTCTCTCCCTCCACTACCACCACCACCTCCACTACCACCTCCTGCCACACCTACTTTCTTTCCATAGGTTTACCAACGCCGGCCTCATGCTCATGTGCCTCCACCATCATCCAGCACACCCAAGGTATGTCCTGAGCATTTAAGTTCCTCTGGTGGCACTGATGATTTGAGTGTGCAGGATGTTATAGATGATACTCCTTCTGAGGATACAGTGAACCTGGATGTGCCTATTGCTCTACGACGGAAGAGGCGTGCATGCACGATGAATCCCCTTTCTTCTCATGTCTCTTTGGTGTGGATATCTGGTGACTTTCAAAGGTTTGTTGTTGCCTTATCAGTGGTTCAGGTATCGAGGTCCTATCAAGAGGCATTACAGAGTGGTCCTTGGCGTCTTGTTATGGAAGAGGAGATGGCCGCCTTACAATCTCGAGGTAGGTGGAGTGTCATCTTCGCTCCCCTAGGTGCTTCTGTTGTTGGCAGTAAATGGGTGTTTACCATTAAACACCGTGCAAACGGTTCCGTGGACAGATACAAGGCCCGGTTGGATGCTCGTGGATTCACCCAAACTTATGGGGTGTACTATCAAGACACCTTTTCTCATGTCGCACGCCACTCTACACTCTGCATTCTTATTGTCGTTGTTGTGGTGAAGGACTGGCCACTTTTCCAATTAGATGCCAAGAATGTTTTCTTGTACGGAGACTTGCAAGAAGAAGTGTATATGCAGCAGCCACCAGGGTTTACTGCTGAGGGGGGTCTAGTATGGTATGTAACCTTCATAAGGCCATATATGGCCTTAAGCAAAGTTCGAGGGCTTGGTTTCAGAAGCTCTCAGAGTTGATTGAACTATAGGGCTTTGCCAGATCTACTGCAGATCATTCTCTTTTTGTTAAGAGAACCCAGAAAGGTAGCGTTGCTATTTTGGTTTATGTGGATGATATTATTGTCACAGGTAGTGACAACGAAGGAATTCAGGCAGCCAAGGATTTTCTTGGACAACAGGTCGTGACCAAGGATCTTGGTAAGCTGAGGTATTTTCTTGGACTAGAATTTGCAAGAAACCAGCAGGGAATGGTAATGACGCAAAGGAAATACGTCATCGATCTCCTATCTAAGACGGGTATGACAGGATGTAGACCTGCTTCTACTCCAATGGATCCCAATGCTCGGCTATATGATCATGACTCTACAGAGATGGATAAGAGACATTACAGAGTGCCGGTAGGGAAGCTACTGTATGTCACTATTACCAGGCCTGATATATCGTTTGTTATCAGCAGGGCTAGCCAATTTATGGAGTAACCCAGGCAGGCTCACATGGATGCAGTTAACATGATCTTGAGGTATCTCAAGTCTTCTCTAGGTACAGGACTTCTATTTAGGAGAGACACAACCCCGGTAGTGTCAGGATGTGCGGATGCAGACTATGTTGGGTGTCCCAAGGATAGGAAGTCAACTTCATGCTTCACTGTGTTTGTAGGCAGCTCATTGGTTTCATGGAAGAGCAAGAAACAGACGGTTGTGGCCAGATCTAGCATTGAATCAGCGTATAGGGCAATGGCCCAAGGGAGCACAGAAATGATGTGGGTCCAGTCCGTTCTGACTGACCTAACTATGGAGGTGCCTCTTCCTATGCACCTAAAATGTGATAATCAAGCTAGGCTATTTATAGCTAATAATCATGCATTTCATGAAAGAACAAAGCACATTGAGGTTGATTGCCACTACACCCGTGATTTGATTCAAAAGGGGTTTATATTCACTTCTCATGTTGCTTCAGGTGATCAGATTGCTAACATGTTCACCAAAGCTCTTGCAAAGGGACCATTTCATCGTTTTTATTTCAAGCTGAGCATGATAGATATTTATGCTCCAGCTTGAGGGGGAGTGTTGAGATATTTATCTCTTTATTTATTATCCTGTAATTTTCCTTTTATTTCAGCTATCCCATAGAGCTTTTCTCCTATATAAGAGAGGTCTAGGGCTACGGTAAATACAACTTTTAAATTTTCAATCCTTTCCACAAGGTCCAACCAGTTGTAGGGGGTTCTCTATGATACTTGATATTTTTAGTGTTGTTTCTGGTTTGAGGCTTAATATAGACAAGCCATAATTTGTGCCCTTCGACTTTTTTTTTAGGCTCAAAAGAGGGGGATACACTCGTTGGTGTTCGCCCCAGCATTATATATTAATAGAAAAAGAAAAAAGGGAGAAATACTTACATAGTCAAGGAAACGACAAAGACCTGGGTCTAAAGAAGAGACTCGGCCACCAAAAAAGGCCCAAAAAACTACCGAATACACCAGTCGGATGTAAGTCGAGCACACGAGATAAGAATGTTTTCACGATAGAAGCGCTGCCCGGAGAAAATAACTTCGTTCCTGCCAAGCCATATGCACCACAGCCGCGCGACAGGAGCCAAGAGGTCACGCCTCTCCCTGTTCCTGTTGGACCACAGAATCTCGCAGAAAGCGGAGAGGATGTTCGCTCTCGCCCAAGGCAAATCATCCCAAATTCCCGAAACCAAGTGATAGCCGAAGAAGAGGTGGTCAATGGTTTCGTCCTCATCATTACAAAGGGGGCAGGAAGCATCGAAGTTCGGGAAAAAAGTGGCACAACGATCACGAGTCAACAGCCTCCGTCTGCGCAGTAACCAAAGGAAGATGCCTATGCGCTCCGGCAAGCGCAAGCCCCAAAAGAATCCACAATCACGCACAAGAAGAGAGGTCGCAGGAGGTGGAGGAAGGACCAGCGCCCAGTACGCCTTCCTAGTGGAAAAAGATCCGTCCTTCCAGCGCCAATGATCCACCTACAAATTTGGCGTAGCAACAATACTAAGAGCCCCCATCATCGAGATGAAGTCATCCACCCGCTGCTCGGAGAAATTTGCGGAGAAACGAGGGCACCAACACCCATCCACCCAATATTCAGCCACGGTCGCATTCTTATTCGACACAAGCGCGAACAATCTTGGAAAACGCACCTGGAGAGGACTCATTCCCGACCAATCATCAAGCCAAAACTTGAAAGAGTCCCCCGTCCCCAGCACCGGGGTGAAGAGCGCAACATTCCTAATATAGGGCGGCCATCACGCTGCGCCAGAACGGGGAAGAATGAAATCGCAGATCCCCCCGCTGCAGCCCGAACCAGTCGTTGCCCAAGAACACCCTGAGGACATTGATAAAGAAATTATCTTCCGTCCCCCATAATCTACTCACCCATTTCAGTAAGAGAGCGTCGTTAACCAGATCCAATCTCCGTACACCATGACCATCAAAGCGCTTAGGCATAGACACGTCATCCCATGCTACCAGATGCATGGCCCTACCACTTGGATGAGGAGGTTGGTTCTTGTGCGAGATGGTTGAGGTCTCCACGTAAGGTCTTGCCTTTGCGGTATCTTGGGGTCCCATTGATGGTAGGGAGGATGCGTCTGGCGGATTGGTTGCTGGTTATTAAGAAATTTTCTGGCTTATCTAGAGGGGCAGATTGGTGCTTCTAAATTTGGTGTAATCAGCAATCCCTATTTTCTTCCTTTCCTCCATGGTTCTGCCTGTGGGGATGAGGAAAAGTCTTGAGAGCATTATGAGACAGTTCTTCAGATCGTCGCCTGAAAAGTCGAATGGTTTGGTCTGGTGGAGTGGAAGACGATGGCTTGCTCGAAAGAGGATGGTAGCCTTGGGGTGTGAAGCTTGGAGGAGGTGAACAAGGCACTCATGTATAAATGGATCTACCATTTCTAGGGGGATTGCGACAGTTTGGTAAGCACTCTGATTCGTAAAATTTATGCGTCCTGCTTTTCTCTGCTTAGCCCCGGTGATCTTGGGCACGCTCCCTCACACTTCTGGAGAGGGATATGTGGGGTATTGCAGGATGTTTGTCCCTTCCTAAGACCTGTTTTAGGTGATGGCACTGGTTTTAGATTTTGGCATGATGATTGGAGTGAAGGTCGGGTACTTGGAGTGCAATTCCTGTGTCTGTTGACCTTAGCGTCAAACTCTGATTGTTCTGTGGTGGATGTTTGGGATGGACATTATTTCTTCCCGCAATTGAGATCTGAGTTCTCGGATCAATGAATGGGTGAACTTATGGAGATGTTGGAGGAGTTAGATAGTGTGGACGTGCCTACTGTGAGACGAGATTGGTGGAGCTGATTTAAGGGAAGATTTTCTTAGTGAAGTCTACAGGATTTTGAAGGGTCTAATGACTTTTGACCCTGGGGGGGTGTGGCGGACTGTAGAAGGTTATGGAAGTGGAAGATTCATGCACGGGAGAAGTCTTTATGTGGTTATTTCGGAGGGGACAGCTATTAACTGGTGATAGATTTGCGTGGTTCTTTCAGGTGGTCGATACCGCATGTCCTCATTGTCGTGATGCTATCGAAGATGTGGACCATCTTTTTTTCAAATGTGAAAACTCCTCGGAGGCGTGAGAAATCTTTGGGAGTTCTTCGGTAGGTACAAATGGAGTTCATGATACTGCGAGTCCATTGGTGCAGATTGGCACGGCATTAAGGAGGAGATATCAAGATGTGTGTCATTATTTGGGCTTTATGATTAGCCAGAAACGAGGTGCTTTTTCATCATGACAAATGCTATGGTGAAAATGTAGTTGCGCGTGCAAAGGCACTAGTTGAGAGTTAGATCACGTAATTTTTGCTTTCCATGTAGCTTGCAGAATTCATGACCTCAAATTTCAACCATATTTTGGTGAATTAATGGTGAAGTTTTTTTGGTACACACCTATACGATGGGAGCCTTTTTTTCTTTCACAAAAAAGATAAATCAGTTTCATGAGCAACAACAGCTAAAAACTTGTAACATGTGCAACAGCAGCTAAACTTGTAACAGGTGCAACAACATAGAAAAGAAAAAAACAATAACTGATTTAACAGTTTGCAAGTACAGCATGAACATCATATACCTGTTCTCTCTTTCTCAGTTCTGCTTCCTTTACTTTAAGTTCATTTTCCTTCTTTTTCAGATCCTACATGCACAAGAGAATAAATTGAATTATACTCGACGGCCGAAGCCTCCATAAAAATGGTAGTTTATGATTACCTTTGAGTTGTCAAGAGGAATGTCAACTGTTGCACCACGATCACTGTAAAAATCAGCAGGTTCAGGAGGAAGTGGTGATAGCCTTGAATTTGAAGCAGGAGGAACACTGCCAGGGTTCTAGAGAAAATATGAAGGCATAAAAGACATGGATACAATAACACGGAAAATACTACCCACTGAATATTCAACTTTCAGCGAAAATACTGTATCAATCATGTTGACCAAAGACATTTAATCTTTTCTTGTAAGATATGCCACTTTATTTGGATTGGAAGCGATAAATAGATGCTGTAAATAGATGCTGAAGCTTTTTGAGAGGCTCAACATGGGGAAACTCTGGTTTGAGAACTTCCAACGTATTTTTCCTCTTCTTGCTACTGAAGATGAACTCGCAAGAGCAGGGGGACAACTATTGTCTGATTGCTTGGTCTAATAACATCTACTTGATCAACGCAAAGGCCTTGACACAGTAGCTGTGACGATTCGTGGTGAGTCCAGTTTAGTCTGCCATTTGACACAGTAGCTGTGACTAGATTTGTGGTGAGTCCAGTTTAGTCTGCCATTATTTCAGGTAGATCCTTACTCGGTAATTTTGTGGTGATGATGGAGGTAGTAACTGGTTGGGAGAGGGAGGAGGTGAAAGGGTTCTTGTGGAAGGTGAACTTCACCAAGGCCTATGACGTGCCGGATTGGTCATTTCTCTGAAGTACTTGAGAAAGTGATGTTTCCCATTGCTTTGGTTGGCTTGGATGAAGAGGTTTGTTAGGACAATGTGCTGAGTTGGACAAAATGCTTTATTTATGTCCTAGTTTATCATGATTAGACATTAGAAGTATATTGATTGTTTCCTCGTAATCGACTGCCTTTTTCCTGTAAATCACCAAGTCGACAATGTTTGTGAAGGTTGCTCGATCAACGAGGGATAGGGAGCGATGTTCCAGTGCCTAGGGCTGGGTCGTTCATGTTGAAAAAGGATCGCAACATGTTTAGGGTTGAGGGAGAGGGAGCGACGTTCGGCCGCCTAGGGCTGGGCCACCCTTTAGGGGCATCGAGGGGGGTCCGCGGCGGATCCTGGGGCCAAAGCAAGAGTGCGGCAGCCCTTCCGCCTCAGCCACCACGCGGTGCTGAGCTGGGAGGTGTCTTTCGGACGAGAGGAGAGCGAGAGAGGGCCACGAAACAGGGGAGGGAATTGCTCGGAGGTGGTTGGGAGGTCGTTACGCACCACCATTTGTGCACGAAGGTAGAGATATGCTACCGTTGTGGTTTTCTCGGCCACCTAGCGGCAGATTGTTGTGATGTCCCCCGTTGCTTCAACTGTGGGGGCATGGATCATCGGAGGAGTCTGTGTCGCCTTCAACAATGCTCAAAAGAGGGTCCGAGTGGTTTTTCGACAGCCACAATGTTCATGGGGGAGCTTCCCTTGTTGGTTCAAGACCTCCTACACATGTGGGGCTGAGGGTGGGTAGTGGTTCGAGAGCTACAGCCTCGTCGAGGATGACTTTGAGGCGCCCTCTGAGACCTGAATTATCTATGGGGGATCGGAGCCTACTGTTGCTCCCGTTGAGACGGGACTTTCAGGGTTTGAGAAGAAAAGTAGAGGGTCTTCTGGGGCGTCTGTTTCGGCAAACTCTTTGGGCATGAGGAAGTCTACTACAGTGGATATTTGGTTGTGGTTGAGAATGGAGCGTGTGCTAATAGGAAGGGGAAGGGGTTTGCATCTGGAGCGGGATGTGGGGAAGTGGAGGTACCAAACCTTATCGATGGAGCTGCTCCTATGATGGGGAAGGGAATGGGGTGTGGTGGTGTTGCAACCACAGGGAAGATGGTGGCAGGCCTGGAGAGCCGGGCATTGGAGTTGGCTGCTCCGCAAGAGGTCTTAGTTCACACGACGATGGGCGTCGGGTCTAGTTCCTTTGCTGATGTCGTCCGGAGTGCTCCCTTCGACCAAAGTAGAGCACAGGCAGGGGGGAGGGGAGGGGGATCTTGTTTGGGGTATTCAGCTCGGGCGAGTGGGCTCTTGAAGTGGCGTCGGATGTGGTTCGAGAGGAGTTGGAAGCCGACTTCATTGGGAATGTGGTGTGGCTGCGGGAGGGAGGCTTTTATGCGAGAGGGCTATCATGTGAGGGTCAGGAGCAACTTCTCAGATAGAGGGGCTCAGAGACATCGATTTTGTGGTGGTGGAGGGTGCCTCCTTTCAGTGATGGAGGCCAGTTAACTGGGGAATATTTTGTTGTGTGTGTCTCGGGGGTTCCAATCCTTTCCAGGAATCTGGGGCACTTGAGACGTGCTCTTGCCGACCTTGGGTAGGTGGTGACGGTGCTCTCGGACGGTCGCTCACCTGGAGCATATTTGGTGACGATGGTGCTGGAGATTGTGGGGCCACATCTGAGCAGTTAAGGAGTCAGCAGCGCCTGGTAGTAGGGAAGGTTACCTTATGGATCTCTGTAGAGGTGATGGATCCGCCATCACCACTGAACCTCCCTGAGAAAGGGGCCAGAGCTGGCTGTCGAGTATTGTGTGATGGAGGAAGATGCCGTGGAGAAAAGGGATGAGGTAGCGGTTACAGATATGGGGAGGAGTGTTTTTTGTTGAACCTCCCCTCGTTGGTCCCACTGGTATTCGAGCTGTTGGAGGTGTCAGCAGAGTTGCAGATCAGCACAACTTTGGTTACTTTTACCAGTAAGTGGTCGGACCGAACGATGGTCATTACTCCCCCTCTTGAGTTCTGCACCTTGGATCTGGAGACCCTACTACATGTGTCCTTTGGAAGGGTAGATTACAACCATCCTTCCTGGCTCGAGCTGATTAGGTCGACCCATGGGCTCATTGGGATTATAGAAGCTGTTGGAGCAGCTCCACGAATGAAGAGCCATCCATGCACAGGGGCGGGCCCGCACCCTCACTCAAAACTGGCATTGTGCATTAAAGAGAGTGATGGATTAAAGTTCTACGTCGACAAGAGGCTGAGGTTAGAACCAGTAGGGGTGTATACCTTGTCTACAGAGTTGGTTGTTGTATTCGCCTTGCACTATGTTGTCTATGGAGGATATAGCGAGAGATGTGTGCGGTCCGAAAGGAGGGAAAGAAAGTGCTTGTGTAATGAAGATTGGGTCCTGGAACATGAGGGGTCTGGGTGACCCTAAGAAGCGGTGTGCGGTCAAAAAATTGATGTCGGATTGGCGAGCAGATGTTTTCTTCTCACATGAGATGAACAAGATTACAAAAGTCGGTAGTCGGTACTCGGTCGGTTGGGTCACTGACTAAGGATTAATCGTCAGTCGGACGACTAATCGGATTTAGTCGGACTTTAATCGGCTTTGAATTTTATGATTATTTTAAATATATAACTCATTTTTATACATATATTTACATATATTTTGTACATTTTTATATTATAATAATAAAATAAAAAAGTAATTGAATTTAAATAAAACACTGAGCATATTATAATAAGTTTGCTTATAAAAAAAGCAAAACCTATAAGAATATGGTATCTTCAACTAAAAGATTGGTCAACTAGTGTACCTAGTCGGAATTAGTCGGTACTCGGTCGGCCACCCCACTGACTAGACTAGTCGGACCTACTAGTCGAGCCAGTCGGGCGACTTTTACAACCTTGGAGATGAAGATGCAGGAGTGGTCCAGAAAGAGTTGGTCTTCTGTTGGGGGAGCCCATCTTTCGGAGTTTAATGCCTTTCCATCTGTGAGCAGTACAGGTGATCTTTTTGGTGCATGGAGTGCTGATCTCTTTGATTTGGAGTCTGAGCTATTGGGGCGCCATGTCGTGTCTGTCCTACTTAGGAACATAAGCTCGGGACTTCATACGGTTTTCTTATGTGTCTATGGGCCTAGTAACTCGAGGGACAGCAATCAGCTTTGGGCGGATCTACAGACAGTCAGGCTCTCCTACCCTACTATGACGTGGCTTGTTGGGGGTGACTTCAGCGTCACGATTTTCACTGTGGATCACCCTCTCTTGTGGGGTGGCTGGGATGTTGGATCTCAGGAGTTTGTGGAGGTTGTCGATGACCTCCAAGTTGGACATTATGGATGTTGTCGACTGCCATTACACGAGGTGTAGCTCCCGGTCCAGATCTAGAATTGGTCGATTCCTCGGCTCGGTGGATCTCATGTCGGCTTCCCCTTTGGTTGGTGTCTCTGTTTACCTCGCTCGAGATCGGACCACACCTCGATCGTGTAGACTTCAGTTGAGACTTTCGCCTCACGCTTTCTTCAGGTTTGAGAAGTCCTTGCTTCTTGAGGATGATTTCAGGGACTTGGTGGAGAAATTCCGAAGTTCTCTAGTGGTGGATGGACCAGTTGTTGTTTGTTTATTCCACAAACTTGTGGAGTTGAGGAAGAAGTTGTGTGGCTACAAGAAAGGGGTGTAGGAGAGTCATTTGTTTCGGTAGTTAAAGGCCCGGCGAGTGGTTTCAGAGCTAGATCGTGTGGAGGATGATAGGGACCTCTCTACAATGGAGTTGTTGGAGAGGGAGGCTAGGCAGCAGGTTGTTCTTGAGGAGGACAGAAAGCGGGTGGTGGAATGAAGGCAGAGATCTACGCAAGAGGGGGATGCGAACACGAGGTTCGTCTATGCGGTGACTAGTGGCGTGCATTGCCGGGATTTAATTCAGAACCTATCAATTTGGGGGGTTCATGCGGAGGGTGATCGTAAGGTGGGTAGAGCGACAGTGGGTTATTTTTGACATATGATGCGTAAGGCCCCAAATGGGGGTTGGCGTTGGCTGGGCAGGGGCGCATCGATTCTCTCGCCTGGCCAGCAGATTGCCCATACTAGGGACTTTCACTTGGATGAGATAAAAGCAGCAGTGTGGGAACTCAACGTGGATGGAGCATCGGGACCAGATGGCTTTCCAGTATTGTTCTTTATAGAGTTCTAGAATTTTGTGCAGTGGGGCCATTTAGTGGTGCTACATCAGTTTGTTATGGGGAACCATGGATTTAACAGATTGAACAAGGCTCTTCACATTCTTCTACCTAAGGAAGGGCCAGCAGAGTTGAGGAATTCCATCCTAATGCAATTTCAAATGAAGTATATCTCATAGTGGTTAAGATTTTGGCGAATCGTCTGGGCCACATCCTCGAGAACTTGGTTGCTCCTACTCGAACGGCTTTCAATCCTGACCGACTGATGATGGACAGTGTGGTTTTGGCATCGAAGATGGTTGGGTATTAAAGGACAGAGGCATGAAGGGTGTCCTGTGGAAGGTGGATTTCTTTAAGGCGTACAATTGTGTTGATTGGGTTTTTCTTTGGTCTGTGATGGCGAAACGTGGCTTTCCGAAGAGGTGGATTTCATGGATGAAGAGGTGTGTCACTACGTCCTCTCCGACACTCCTGGTCAATGGACGCTCGGAACGAGGTTTCTTCAAACCTCAAAGGGGAGTTCGGCAAGGATACCCATTAGCACCATCGTTTGTTGTTGCGACGAATGTTCTTGCCATTATGACTAGTCACGTGGTTCTTTGCGAGAGGACGGTCGGCTACTCGAGAGGGGATCATCCATCCCCGTGCTTCAGTACATGGATAATACCATATTCTTCATTGAAGGTAGTGGTGACGAGGTTAGGGCCACGAGTACAATGCTTGACATCTTTGGTGGGCTATCTGGATTGAAGATGAACAGAACAAAGTCTACTTTCATGTTGTTTGGTAAGTCGGATTCAGAGATTAAAGAGTGCTCAAGGGTCACGTAGGTCTACCTATATGTTATCTTGATCTACTGCTGACTTGTGGGTGCTTGAAGCAGTCCGACTAGTTGTCAGTGCCGGAGAAGGTCAAACGGAAGTTGGCACAGTCGAAGGCTTCTTGTCTTTCACGTGGGGAGAGACTTGTGCTCATTAAGATGGTTCAAGCGGCAATCCCAATCTTCTTCATTTCGTCAAGGATTCTACTGGTTGGGATCCGGAACTATTTAAAATCGTGTATGCGGTGCTTCTTTTGGAGTCTTTCCAATGGGCAGTAGAAAGGGTTGCACCTGGTGAATTAGGAAACAGTTACCACGACGAAGGAGCAGTAGGGGTTGGGCATGCTCGGGTTGGAGGAAATGAATAAAGTGTTGCTGCTGAAGTGGGTAGGGAGGTTTTGGGGCAGTGGTGAAGACCTTACTTGTAGGCTTCTTCAGGACATTTACAGCATTTCGGGCACAGCCTCGACTATAGGTCTCGTCTCAATGCCACCAATTGGCAATTTGGAAGGGGTTCTGCTTGGTTGTATAGGAGCTACTAGTGTAGATGCGTCCGGTGGTGGGTGACGACAAATTCTTTTTGTTCTGGAAGGATGACTGGTGCAGTGAGGGACCGCTTCTAAAGTGTTTTCCACGCCTTTTTGCTCTGGTTGAGGATCATGAAATGTGTGTGTGAGACGCCTGAGTTACTGAGTAGATGGCCAGTGGATGCCGAGCTTCTCCTCTCTGCTCTCAGAGCAGCGGTTCAATGACTTATTCAGATGTTGTAGCAGTTGGCGTCCACACTGGGCCTTCTAAGGGGAGGGACCACTGGATCTGGAGGGATCAATTCTTTTCCATGAAAAAGGCCTACAGGGCGCTCACCAACGTTCATGAGGGAATCAGGGGAAATCGAGAAAGGAAATTGTTGAAGTATATGCATCATGTGTAAATGGGTAATTGGATTCCTCCAGAGTCCATCTACCACATCCAGCAGTTTAGTCCTACATCTACTAGTTATGGGACTTGGAGAGTCAGTGAGGGTTGTATAAGAAGCCCCACACCCATTGTATCAGATGAGGGAAAAGTTAATGAAAACATCAGCCTTTTAAGGCATTCACCCGTGGTTTCATCTCGCTCCTTAGGGAGTAGGGTTCCACGTAAAATCCCGGTGCTCTCCGTGTTTATTATATTTTTCGGATATTACGCTTTTGTATTCTAGTTTTCTAACATGGTATCAGAACAGGTACGAATTTGGATTGGTTCTTGGAGATTATTATGTTCATGTTCGATATCGTTCAAACTCAAGAAAATTCTAGGGTTTTTCCCCAAAGACCCTAATTCTACGTCAGCAAGCAAGAGATGTGATTCAAGATGCAAGGTTCCAAGGCAGTACAATGAGATCTCTTGTGCATGCCACTAACATGCGCATCTTCTCAACCTCAGGAACCCGACAGTACACCCTCGGAAAAAAAATTCGGGTCCAGGAGGCCACTTCTATAGCTTGTTCTGGAGAACTCCATTCTCCGCCTCCAACATCACCGGAGGCATTGTTAGGAGAAAAGAAGAGCTTGCAATAGATGAGACCCTAGGGCTCTCTTATATAGGAGAAAAGCCCTGGATTAATTACATGAGAGGTACATAAAGAAAAATAGAAATGAGAAAAAAATATGAGATATAAATATCTCAACACTCCCCCTTAAGCTGGAGCATATACATCTATCATGCTCAGCTTGGAACAACACTTCTGAAATGAACCTTTAGCAAGAGCCTTGGTGAAAACATCAGCAGTCTGATCTCCTGTAGCAACATGGGAGGTGGATATGAGACCTTTATGGATCATGTTTCAAGTGTAATGGCAATCCACTTCTATATGCTTAGTACGTTCATGAAATGCAGGATTATTGGCAATAAATAGAGCTGCTTGATTGTTACAAAAAAACTGCATGAGAAGAGAGACCTCAACAGCAAGATTAGTCAACACAGATTTAACCCACATCATCTCTGCGCTTCCATGTGACATGGCCCTGTACTCAGATTCTGCGAAAGATCTAGCAACCACTGTCTGCTTCTTGCTTTTCCAAGATACGAGCGAGCTCCCAACAAAAATAGCAAAGCCAGAAGTACACTTCTTGTCTCCAGGGCAACCAGCATAATCTGCATCTGCGCAAGCTGTCACCTCAAGAGATGTATCTCTGCTGAATATAAGACCAGAACCAGGTGAAGTCTTCAAATATCTCAAGATCATATAGACTGCATCCATATGAACCTTCCTAGACTGCTCCATGAACTGGCTAACCTTGCTCACGGCAAAAGATATATCCGGTCTGGTAATAGTGGCATATAGGAGCTTCCCAACAAGCCCCCCTATATCTCCTCCCATCTACCTCCTTAATGTCATCATCATACAATCTCATACTCAGATCCATAGGGGTAGTAGCAGGCTTGCACTCTGTCATACCTATCTCTAAAAGGAGATCCGTCACAAACTTCTTCTGGGTCATCACAAGATCACACTGATTCCTGGCGAACTCTAATCCAAGGAAGTATCGAAGATTTGCCAAGGTCCTTAGTCACAAACTGTTGACCTAGGAACTCCTTGGCAGCCTGAATGCCTCGTTCTTGCTCATAATCCCCTGTGACAATAATATCATCAACATAGACAAGAATAGCAACAGTACCTCTTTGTGTCCTCTGAACAAAAAGTGAGTGGTCCGTAGTAGACCGCACAAACCCATGTTGCTCTATCAACTCCGATATCTTCTGGTACCAAACTCTCGGACTCTGCTTCAGGTCGTAAATCGCCTTATGGATCATACACACCTCCTGAGACTCCCCCTCAGTAGCAAACCTTGGTGATTGCCGCATATATACCTCCTCTTGTAGATCGCCATATAAAAATGCATTCTTCACATCAAGTTGGTAAAGAGGCCAATCCCGTGAAACAGCAACTGACAGAAGAATGCGAAATGTGAAGTGTCTGGCCACTGGAGAGAAGGTATCCTGATTGTCCACCCCATAAGTTTGGGTGAACCCACGTGCCACAAGCCTTGCCTTGTAGCGATCCACACGGCCATCTGCTCGTTGCTTCACTATCCATTTGCATCCCACAACAGAGGCACCTTGAGGAATAGTAACAATGCTCCATGTACCACGCGACTGCAAAGCGGTCATCTCCTCCTCCATGGCAAGTCGCCACCTACTGTCATGTATGGCCTCCTGATATGTTTGTGGGATAGTAACTGCAGAGAGTCCCACAACAAACCTCATGTACTCCATTGAAAGATGGTCCAATGAAACATGCGCAGCTAGGGGATAAGTGGCACATTGACGACGTAGCTTCCTCGAGGCAATAGGTACATCCAAGTCATCAGCCTCTCTATTAACTCATCTTCTGTCGTATCCTGCAGAACATTCAAATCTCCAATACCATCAGTAGAAACAATGTGCTCATTACATACCTGAGGCGTAATGGATGATGGGGAAGGCACATGAGCAGAGCGACGAGTAGATACATGCGAATGTAAAACCGTGGTAGGAACTGTGTCACGATAGGAGGAGTTGGAGGTGGAGATGACTGGGACTCAACATTGGATGCAGAAGGTGTAGATAATGGAGGTGGAAGAACAACATCCTCACCTGAAAAAGCATTAGACAACGTGTCACATGTAGGAGAAAAGTACATAATATACTCAAAAAATGTAACATCAGCACTAACATAATATTTTCGTCCTACAGGATCAAAACATCTATACCCTTTCTGGGTACGAGAATAACCAACAAAGACACATTTGACAGCTCTACGTGAGAGCTTGCCACGACCAGGAGTGAAATAGTGGACAAACCCCGCAGACCCAAAAACTCTTGGAGTAAGGGAGAATACGTCCTTCTCGAGAAACGCAATCGAGAAAGGAACCTTTTCTTCAAGAATAGTGGACGACATGCGGTTCACCAAGTAGCAAGCCGTGAGAACAACATCACCCCAAAAGGAATGAGTAGCTCGACTTAGAATGAACAAAAGGTTCCTCGTGACATCCACAAGGGACCTCATGACATCCAAAAGATGACGGTGTTTGCATTCAGCCACACCATTTTGTTGTGTTTTATAAACACAAGAGGTCTGTTGGGAAAAATGAACGGCTTGTTTATCCATAAGCCCTAGGCTCTCTCATATAGGAGAGTAGCCTATGGGTAAATTACATAAAGCATACGACTGAAAATAAAATAACGAAGAGGTACAGGTACTACTCTATATGCGTCAACACTCCCCCTCAAGATGGAGCATAGATATCAATCATGCTCAGCTTGGACGCACACTTCTGGAATGGGCCTCGAAGTAATGCCTTGTGAATATATCAGCAGTCTGATTCTATGAGGTGACGTGAGATGTAGCAATGAACCCCTTCTGAATCATGTCACGTATGTAGTGACAGTCAACCTCAATATGCTTGGTCCTCTCATGGAAGGCTGGGTTGTTTGCAATGAACAAGGCTGCCTGATTATCACATTCCAACTTCATAGGAAGCGGTATATCAAGACATAGATCTGTAAGTAGAGCTCTCACCCACATCATTTCTGTGCTAGCATGGGCCATAGCCCTGTATTCAGATTCAGCACTGGATTTAGCTACCACTGTCTATTTTATGCTCCTCCACGAGACTAGGGCATCTCCAACATAGACTGCAAATCCTTAGGTGGACTTCCTGTCCTTGGGGCATCCTGCATAGTCTGCATCAGCACACGCTGTGATAGAGATCTCCTTTCCCATCTTAAATAGCAAGCCTGCACCTGGAGATGATTTTAGATATCTCAGAATCATGTGTATTGCATCCATATGGACCTGACGTGGTTGCTCCATGAACTGGCTCACGCGACTCACTGCAAATGATATATCAGGTCTAGTGATCGTGACATACAGTAGTTTACCTACCAGTTCTCTGTACCTTCTCCTGTCCACCTCTTCCGTGTCATCATCATAGAGCTTCATGCTGGGATCCATTGGTGTCGTAGCAGGTCGACACCCAAGCATACATGTTTCACTCAATAGATCTGTAACATATTTCCTCTGCGACATTACTAATCCATATGGATTTCTAGCAAACTCCAGCCCCAGAAAATATCTAAGGACTCCCAAGTCCTTGGTGACAAATTCGGTTCCCAGTCTTTCTTTCGCCTGCTTTATGCCATGCTCATCATCTCCTGTAATCAAGATGTCATCAACATAAACCATGATTACAATGATACCTCTAGCCGTCTTCCGTACAAACAACGAATGATCAGCATTGGAGCGTTTGTATCCTTGTTTCTCAAAGAGATCTGAGAGCTTCTGAAACCACGCTTTGGGGCTCTGCTTAAGGCCATAGATGGCCTTATGTAACCTGCATACCTTGGAACACCCCCCCTCAACAGCAAAACCAGGTGGCTGTTGCATATAGACTTCCTCCTGCAAATCGCCATATAGGAATGCATTCTTCACGTCCAGCTGATGGAGCGGCCAGTCTCTAGCAACTGCAACTAACAACAAGATCCGTAGAGTGGAATGACGTGCCACAGGCGAGAATGTGTCAAGGTAATCGACCCCGTATGTCTGTGTAAAGCCACGTGCAACAAGACGCGCCTTGTACCTGTCAATAGAGCCATCTGCATTGTTCTTTACTGTAAACACCCACTTGCAACTCACCGGGTTCACATCTGGAGGTATAGGAACCAAACACCAAGTTCCTCTGGACTGAAGTGCTGCCATTTCTTCTTCCATTGCTAGCCGCCATCTACTATCCTGCATAGCATCTTGATGATTTCGTGGAATATCTACAGCTGACAGTGCCATAGCAAATGACTTGAATTCTCCATATAGCCTCTCAAAAGACACGCATGCTGATAATGGATATGTAGCACAGCTCCTCTTCGACTTGTGTAGAGCAATGGGAACATCTAAATCAGATGTAGTCTCATCTGGCCCCTGCAATATATCCTGCTCAGAAATATCGTCAGATCCATCAACATTTATATTTTCATCACATACCATAGGCGAGCTAGTAGACGAGTCATGGCCATGAGCGGGAGGAGGCCTGCGGGTATAATGGAACGGTAGTGGTGAGATAAGTGGTGGTGGAGGTGGTGGTGGTGGTGGTGGTGACAGCATCTGGGGTAGTGGTACTGATGACGGCATCTGAGGAGGTGGTGTCATGTATATGGCATCAGTAGATATAGGTGGTAGCTGCTTGTCTTCTGAGGCTGAAAAATACATAACAGATTCAAAAAATGTAACATCTGCACTAATCATATACCGCCGACGCAGAGGATCAAAGCACTTGTACCCCTTTTGAGTTTTGGAGTACCCAACGAAAACACACTTGACAGCCCTAGGAGAGAGCTTGTCAGTACCAAGCGACAACTGATGGACAAATGCAACCGACCCAAACACACGAGGAGTAAGAGTGAACAGATCCTTGCTATGATGAATCAGGGAAAACGGAATCTGTTCATTCAGGACAGAAGAAGGCATATGATTGATTAGGTAACATGCAGTGAGAACTGCATCACCCCAGTAGGAGTAGGGAACATGACTCTGTATAAGTAGTGATCTTGTGACATCAAGAAGGTGACAGTGTTTTCTTTCAGCAATTCCGTTCTGTTGAGATGTATGAGCACAAGAAGTTTGGTGAACGATCCCTTTTGAGGAGTAATAATTTGCAAGAATATTGGTGCACAATTCTAAAGCATTGTCACTTCTCACAAACTTCACAGATGTGGAGAAAACATTTTGTATTTCATTCAAAAAGTGGATAATGATATTTCCTGCTTCAGATTTATTTTTCATCAGAAACACCCATGACACTCTAGAAAAATCATCAACAAATACTATATAAAAGTTGTGTCCCTAATGATCAGGTACACGACTCGGACCCCAGACATCAATATGAAATAACTCGAACTTGGAGGTACTACTCCGACCTGGACGACTGGGAAAAGACGACCTGTGATGCTTTCCCAATCGACACGCCTCACACTGAATAGGTGTGTGAGGAAGACCATACGGTAACACTTGACGCAACTTCTGAAGCGGTAAATGACCAAAGCGCAGATGCCACAATAAAGTAGATACTTGTCCAGAAGGAGAGGATGAGGCTCCAGCAAATGGGGTATGAATCAGGCGGTAGAGGCCTCCTTGCTCATAGCCACGACCAATCACGTTGCCCGTACGGATGTCCTGAAAAATCAAAGAAGATGGAACAAAAATTGCCCGACAATGTAGATCCTTCGTAATCTGACTAATTGACAACAAATTCATTGAAAAAGCATGTGCATGTAGCACATTCTTGAGCTGCATAGAAGATGTCAATCTAATCTCCCCCTGACCGGTGATGGGGGAATGTGTACCATTGGCAATTACTACTGTCCGTCCTGGAGGGATCTGAGTGTATCCTGTAAGTAGACTCTGGTCGCCACATAGGTGATGTGTAGCGCCCGAGTCCATAATCCATGGTATATTATCTGATCTACTACTGTTGAGTGCAAGTATACTACCTGAGGCACTGGTAGACGCAGAGGCAGAAGCAGCTTGATCAGAATGACTCTCTGCAGTCGGTGCTGGTCCAGATAGTGGAATAATGCCCCTCAGACGGGCAACAAGATCATCGAACCGTTGATCCAAAGTAGCAGCAGATGGAGGCTCTATCTTCTCAGCAGCTCGTGCGGATGCAGGAAATCCATGCTTCGAGTAGCATGTATCTTCATTGTGTCCAACTCAGTGACAGTAGGTACATGTTGGCCTAGTGCGGCCACCCCTTCCACGAGGTCCACGGCCCTGGTGATGAAATCCGCGACCTCTGTTGGCTGCCATGGCTGAAGAATTCTGACTCGCAGCCGTGGAAGGAACTGTGATCCGACTCAATCTATGAAAAGCTTCCTCCATGGGAGGAATAGTTGAGTCAGCCAAAATCTGTGATCGTGCCGCCTCATACTCTGGATCGAGTGCAGCCAGGAACACACCCACCATGGTCGCATTCCTGTATGTCTTCTGTTGTTCTGGCGTGGCAGTAAGAGGCATGAAGCTATAGAGCTTCTCGAACATCCCTCTCAGTGATGTATAGAGAGAATGTAAAGGGCGACCATTCTGCTTTATTGTGAATATATCATGCTGAAGTTGCAGAATCTTCGTCTCGTTCTTTGCCTGAGAGTATGTTGCCGCCAGAATATCCCACATATCCTTGGCTGTGGGTTGATGTAGGATGTCATTGGCAATTTCAATAGCCAACGTACGAGATAGCCAAACCTTGGCATATGCATCATGGCCTCCTAAGAGGCATTGACTCCAGTCTTCTCTGCAGGCTCAGGTTCGGTAAGAATGTGCTTCTTACCTGTTGACTTCATCATACTCATGAACTGCATTGCCCACAGTTCATAGTTTGTACCGTCCATCTCACGAAAGGCGCCAATAGATGGGATATCCGCCTTGCTTTCTGACATACTGGAGATGGAAGACTGGAGCGACTGACAGAAGATGAGCTTCGTCTACAATGACATAGACGGGATTAGTTGCATGTGTAGACCTCAAGCAACTATCCCCATGAAGATGTGCGTGCTAAGCCCTACACGCGCGCAAGAATCACGCGCAGGCACAGAGAAGATGCACACGCAGGTCCTGGACAGTAGATGCACGCGACAAGGGATGCGTGCACTGGAGATGCACTAGGCCTGCACTGGAGATTCGCTACGGGCGCGCACAGGTGCCGGAAGGCGATGCGCAAGAGCGCGCGCAGGCGATCGCGCACAGGCGCAGGGAGGCGCAGGGGCGCGCGCTTCGCGCACAGGTGCTACAGCGCGCAAGGAGGAGGCGCGCAAGGAGGAGGCGCGCACAGGCGCTGCAAGGAGGAGGCGAGGTGCACAGGCGCGCAAGAAGGAGGCGCGCACAGGCGCACAGCGCGTGTGGGCTACGCGCAGTGGCGCAGCAGCGATTGGAGAGGCGGCGCTGGAGCAACAAAGCCGAGCTCGGGCGACGCCGATGAGATGGAGCGAGAAGGAGAGGCCGGCGGGTGTGGTGGGGTTAGGGTTAGGGTTTCGAGAACTCCGGTCTAGGACCGTCGCTCTGATACCATGTTGGGAAAAATGAACGGCTTGTTTATTCCATAAGCCCTAGGCTCTCTTATATAGGAGAGTAGCCTATGGGTAAATTACATAAAGCATACAACTGAAAATAAAATAACGAAGAGGTACAGGTACTACTCTATATGCGTCAACAAGGTCTGATGAACAATACCAAGAGATCGGAGAAATTCATACAAATGTAAGGTGGAAAACTCCAAGGTATTGTCAGTTACGAATAAATTTCACATTAGCAGAAAAGATATTCTTAACTTCAATAAGAAAATATTTAATGATAGCACCAGCTTTAGACTTATATTTCAACAAGAAGATCCAAGATAATCTAGAAAAATCATCCACAACAACCATATAAAAATGGTGTCCCTGATGATCGGGAACATGACTACGACCCCATCTATCAAAATGAAACAACTCAAATGATTGACTACTATGACGATTCTGACGACTCTGAAAACAAGAACGATGGTGCTTCCCAAGCTGACAGGCTTCACAGTCCAAGGTAGCACGAGTAGAGATCTGAGGTAGAATATGACACAACTTCTGTAGAGGAAGATGTCCAAAACGAAGATGTCACATAAAGGGAGAAACAGATCCAGACGAAATAGTAGCAGCCCCAGCACACGGTGGTAGGGCAAGCTTGTACAGTCCTCTCTGCTCACGGCCACATACAATCACCATGCCCGTGAGTTTGTCCTGAAACACAAGAGAAGAGGGATCAAATATGGCACGGCAATGTAAATCTTTTGTAATTTGACTAATAGACAGAAGATTCATCTGAAAATCTGGAGCATATAAAACATTTTGTAGATGCATAGAAGGAGCTAGAATAACATCCCCCTGACCAACAATGGGTAGGTGGACCCCATTAGCAATCACCACAGATCTACCAGGCGGGATAGACCTGTAAGAACTGAACTGTGTCCGATTGCCAAACATATGATGTGATGCTCCAGAATCCATAATCCAATCAGTCAAATTTGAACTGCTACAACTGGTAAGCACATAAGCAATACCTGATGAACTAGATGAAGCTCAAGAATTAGATGCTACATCTGAAGAACCTGCAGCTGAAGTGGTAAGAGTGCTTGTCATCTCTCATAATCTGGAAACAATATCATCAAATTGTGCATCATGAGCAGAGGCAGAAGTAGGCTCGGTCTGCTCAGCAACAAAAGCAGACGCAGGATATCCATGCTTCTGATAGCATGTCTCCTCAGAATGACCAGGATGGTGGCAATGTGAACATGGGCCACGTTGACGTCCTCCTCCTCGACCACGAGGTCCGCGTCCGTGAAACTGTGAAGTCCCCCCTCTGTCACGAGAGGCTTCCATAGCTGAGGGAGTATGAGCTGTAGTAGTAGACGAGGTAGTGATCCTACTCAATCTCTTGTAAACCTCCTCTATTGGAGGTATCGTCTCTCCAGTCAGAAGTTGAGTACGTGCTGCATCGTACTCAGAGTCAAGAGACGACAGAAAGACTCTTTTCATAGTGGCATTCCAATATGCATGATGTTGCTCAGTGCTGGTAGTAATGGGCATGAACTGTGTAGTCGCTCAAACATGCCTCTAAGATGTGAGAAGTGGGCATGAAGTGGTCGACCATTCTGCTTGGTCGAGAAAATACCATACTACAGCTGAAATTGCTCTCATTCTTTGCCTGCCCATAGGTGTCTGCTAAGATGTCCCACACAGTCTTTATTGTGGGTTGATTGACAAAATCATTGGCAATCTCCGAGGTGAGTATCCCGAAGAGCCAAATGCGAGCATAGGTGTTGAGATTCTTATATCTCGTGGTCTTTATTTATTGTTGGAGTATTGTTTGTATGTGTCATATGTTGAGGAGATGGGTAAATGGATACCTCCAGGATCCATTTACCCCATCCAAGTGTTTAATCCCACATTGTCCAGCGGTGGGACTTGGAGGCCCTGTGGAGGCTATATAAGGAGCCCCACGCCTCCTGTATTAGATGAGAAAAAGCAATGCATAACACGCCCCGTTGAGGGCTTCTCCCGTGGTTTCATCCCGCTCCTCACGGAGTAGGGTTCCACGTAAAATCACGGTGTTTCCATGTTTATCTTTTTCTTCTATGCTCTGTTTATCATTTCCGCTTCCGCTTCCGATTTACTAACATGGTATCAGAGCGGGTTCGATTATCGAGGATTTTTTTATGTTCATTTTTTATTCGAGATTCTAGGGTTTCAATAAACCCTAATAATGTTCGAGAATACTATTTTTGAAGATCCTATCGAAGAGTTCCTTTTATGATTCAAGCGTGCATATCATTGGTTCTAGGGTTTCGTTTCGAAACCCTAACTCGGCAAATCAGATGCTTCAGGCGCGTACGAGATGAAGAAACTTCAAGCAGCCGCAGACCTAGGCAACCGTGGCATCAGGCTCCTGGGCGGCTTGCGCACTTCTGCTCGATGATCCCGCGAGCCCTAGCAACATCCCTTGGCCGGCTTCCAGCCAACCAAGCCCTCCTGGCAATGTTCTCTCCAGGCGTGCCCTAAAGCAGGCGGCGCCAATGGCGATCACGGCATCACGCCAACGCGCTCCTTCCCACACGCACCCCGATCTCCCCCTTTGGCGGCGAGATACAACCTTGTCTCCCCTTTGGCGGCGCTCCAGGCGGCATCGCAACCACGCGTGTGTCACGTGACCTAGAAACTCCGTGCGGCGACGCGACATCAATCTCTTCTGGCATACATGGCGCATCACACCTTTCAGGCGCGGGACCCCCCTGCCCATTGCAAGCCCTTGCGCAGGCGGCTTTCCCTCGCCGCCCTTGTGGCTACGCGCACCCACCAAGGCGATGACCCCCCCTCCAGAGCCCCTTCTCCCTCCAGCTCCTCTTTCGACGCGGCAAGGGGTTCCCCGATGGAACCCTTGCGCGCAACGGCGTCCATCTCCAAGCTTCCCTCGTCAGGCAGCGCAAATGAAGAAAGCCCCGTGGTGGGCGGCACTCATAAGTGCAGAGGGTTCCCATCGTGGGAACCCTAAGGCAGGACTCACGGTTATTAAAAAAATTGTGTGAGAAAGTGAGAAGGCCTCGTGGGGGTTAAAAAAACATTTTTTCCCTTTGTGGGCCAAATGAGCCCAGTCAAGATTAAAAAAAAGGAGGCGGAAGCATATGTTTGTTGGGCCCGTAGAGAGCTATTTCAAAAAAAGGAAAAAAAAAGGAAAAGAGAAAAATGAAGAGGAGCATACAAAAAAATGTATGTAAAGAAAAAAATGAATAGCCGTTAAAAAAAGGTTAAACGGCTTCATAAAAAAAACAAAGGGGGAAAAGTAAGAGCCGTATTAAAAAAAATGAAACAGCCAAATGTTATTCAAAAGCCGAAAAATGTGACGGCTTGGTTTGTTTTGTATCCCCCAATCTCTTTGTCTTCTCCCAACTTGGTCGATGTCATGTTTTCCGACCAGTATGGGAGAAAGGGGGAGTATGATGTAGAGTCACAGGTCTTCTTCCAGATCCTGATTCAGATGCCAGTATCCAGACCAGCCATATTTTCCAGACTCTACAGATGATCAGATTTCAGACTCGACAGATTGGTCAGAGTCCAAGTTCGAGGCACTCCATGTTGAGGCCCATTTTTTGAGTTCTCCAGAGAGAGTCTCATTTTCAGACTCGCATATGTTTGCGGTCATTTTCAGATGAGCATATGTAGCCATCATTTGTTCGTGGTCCCCATCATTATTCTTGTTTTGTCGGCCAGAGTTTTCATGTGAGCCATAGGGACTCCAGAGTAGAGGACCATTCCCTATGCCATGTTGGCAAGGGTTTTCATGTGGTATCATAGGTACACCAGAGTAGTGCACCATTCTTTGTGCCAGATAGGAGAGACCCAGTTCTCCGACGAGGAAACTATTTTCAGACCCCATTCTCCAGCGACTGTGGACTCCGACGAGGATTGCACAGCCACGGCCATTTTTCAGTTAGATCCTTTCAGAGATGGAGCAGTTGTCCACATTATTGTGGCGGGCCAGAGTACTCCGACGAGGAGACTTATTTCAGTTGCAGTGACTCTGACAGGCGCAGTTCAGAGCACATGCTCTCCGACGAGGAGATTCAACAGACTCACACTCCAGCCCGTTCGTCCTCCTCACCTGCACGGCATGAGAAGCAACGTCCTCGACTACAGTAATGTGCGCGTTGGGTTGATATTGTCCGTAGTGTCTTGTAGCATTGAGTTGAGTTTCTTTCTGTTTGTCCAAGCTGAGCATTACATGCTCCAGCTTGAGGGAGAGTGTTGGAGTATTGTTTGTATGTGTCATATGTTGAGGAGATGGGTAAATGGATACCTCCAGGATCCATTTACCCCATCCAAGTGTTTAGTGCCACGTTGTCCAGCGGTGGGACTTGGAGGCCCTGTGGAGGCTATATAAGGAGCCCCACGCCTCCTGTATCAGATAAGAAAAAGCAATGCATAACACGCCCCGTTGAGGGCTTCTCTCGTGGTTTCATCCGCTCCTCACGGAGTAGGGTTCCACGTAAAATCATGGTGTTTCCATGTTTATCTTTTTCTTCTATGCTCTGTTTATCATTTCCGCTTCCGCTTCCGATTTACTAATATTTATATTTGTTTATCTTTCAGTTTATCTTATGTAATTTTCACATAGAGCTTTTCTCCTATGTAAGAGAGCTCTAGGGCTTCGTGAAATACAACTTCATTTTTCCTTTTCACATGGCATCAGAGCGACAGTCCTCGACCGGAGCATGTGGCCTAGAGCTCACATGGATGCAGTGAGCATGATTTTGTTATATGTTACTGCCACAGGCCAGGCCACTCTGAGGAAACCTGATATTCTAAGCATGGGTTTCCTGCTTCAGCTCGAGTTGCAGAGCAGACACAATAGGCTAGGACCTATCACCTATATCTGACCAGAGATTTGATGAGCTTGTGGCGCGACTAAGGGAGATTATGCCTGTAACTTCTGGATCAACCAGCTCTCCTTCAGGATCCTTAGAGGTAGTTGCCTCAGCATCAGCATCTACGCCAGGTATAGAATATGCCTTTACTAGTTGTTACAGGGCAGACTTGTCAGAATAGATCATGGATTCCGGAGCATCCCATCATCTCTGTGGTGACAGAGGCCAGTTTAGTGACTTTCGCCCGACTCAGCCTGGACGATCTGTTGTGAATCGTGATAGCAGATGGGATACACTCCTCCATTACTGGTCAGAGGGAAGTGCAGTTAACTCCCGCACTGAGGCTTCAGAATGTTCTTTATCCTCCTGAATTTTCTATGAATTTACTATCAATTAGTTAAATCACCAAAGATTTACATTGTCATGTCATATTTGATCCATCTACTCTTTTGTTTCAGGATATACTCACGAGCAGGGTGATTGGAGCTGACCGTGAGTAAGGGGGTCTCTACATACTAGTGCAATCTCCATATGCTGGTGTCTCTTCTCTTCGCATTGGATATGTTTCTCCATATGTGGCATCTTCGATTTGGTCATCTTCCTCTGCAAAAGCTGAGTCATGTTCTTCCACAGATTTCTCCTCGCTCTACTTTTCAGTGCGAGGCCTGCTAGCTTGGGAAGCATCATCGGTCCACTTTCCAGAGTCGTCAGATTCGAAGTAGTTACGATCTATTTGAGTTGCTCCATTTTGATATTTGGGGTCCCAGTCGTGTCCCAGATCATCAGGGACACAAGTTTTATCTTGTTGCAGTTGATGAGTTTTCGAGATTGTCTTGGGTCTTTCTTCTTAAGAACAAGTCTGATGCTGGTCATGTTATTCAGTCCTTTATTAATGAAATAAGGAACAGTTTTTCAGCAAAAGTCAAGTTTATACGTTCTGATAATGCACTAGAATTTTGCAGTACTCAGCTTTCTCAATTCCTTAGGTTTCATGGTATTGTGCATCAGACATCTTGTGCATATGCTTCTCAATAGAATGGGGTGGCTGAACGGAAACACCGCCATCTTTTGGACATTACCAGAACTCTTTTGATTCAGAGTCGTGTTCCTCATTCATACTGAGAGGATGCAGTTCTAATTGCTTGCTATCTGGTAAATTGTATGCCCTCTTTGATGCTGAAGCAGAAGATCACTTTCTTGATTGTGTTTTCCGAGACAGATCTTTTCTCGCTTACGCCTCGTGTTTTCAGTTCAGTAGCTTTTCTTCATCAAATGTCCCCTGGTCTTGACAAGCTCTCTCCCAGAGCTGTCAAATGTGTGTTTGTTGGGTATTCCAAGACCCAAAAGGGATATCATTGCTTTGACCCTGTTCGACGAAGGTACTACGTCAGTGCAGATGTCACCTTTTTTGAGTCCATTATGTATTTTTCTCCCACATGTGACAGGCTTATTCAGAGGATAGAGAAGAGGTCTATATGACTCTTCTTTCGTCATTATCACATTCTACTCCACCTACGCCACCACCTCCACCACCACCTCATCCATCGCCACCTCCACCGTCTCCTACTTTCTTTTCGCAAGTTTACCAGTGACGGTCCCATGTTCATGTGCCTCCTCCATCATCCAACACGCCCAAGGTATGTACTGAACATTTGAGTTCTTCTAATGGCACTGGTGATTTGCATGTACAAACTGAGGTACAGGATGTCGTGGATACTATATCTTTTACAAGTAATGAGGATCTGGACATACCTATTGCTCTACGGAGGCAGAAGCGGGCATGTACTATGCATCCTCTTGCTTCACATGTTTCCTTGGATCGTCTTTCCAAGGATTTTCAGAGGTCTGTTGTGGGACTATCTTCTGTGGAAATACCGCAGACCTATCAGGAGGCGTTGTAGAGTAGCCATTGGCGTCTCGCTATAGAGAAGGAGAATGTAGCTTTACAATCTCATGGCACATGGAGCGTTGTACAGGCTTCACCAGGTGCATCTGTGGTTGGCAGCATGTGGGTGTTTACTATGAAACACCGAGCGGATGGCACTGTGGATAGATATAAGACCAGTTGATTGTTCGAGGGTTCACCCAAACCTATGGGGTGGACTACCAGGACACTTTTTCTCCTGTTGCATGTCACTCTACACTACGAATTCTTGGTGTTGTTGATGTGCTACGTGACTGACAGCTTTTCCAATTAGATGTAAAGAATGTGTTCTTGTATGGTGAACTGCAAGAGGAGGTTTACATGCATCAGCCACCAGGGTTTGCTGTTGAGGGGGAGTCCAGTATGGTGTGCCGTCTACATAAGGCCATATATGGTCTTAAGCAGAGTCTGAGGGCTTGGTTTCAGAAGCTTTCAGGGTTGATTGAACAGAAGGGGTTCGTCCGATCCACTGCAAATCATTCTCTTTTTGTTAAGAGAACTCAGAGAGGTACAGTTGATGTTCTGGTTTATGTTGATGACATTATTGTTACTGATAGTGATGAATAGGGCATTCAGGTAGCTAAGGATTTCCTTGGACAACAATTTGTGACCAAGGACCTTGGTACACTACCTTACTTCCTTGGCTTGGAGTTTACAAGGAATCAACAGGGTATGGTTATGATGCAAAGGAAGTATGTCACTGACCTTCTATCTAAGACAAGCATGATAGTGTTGGACATGCGAGCCCACGGCGAGCCATTATGCAATAAATGTTATTGCAAATATCATTCCCTAATCTAAAATGAAGAATACATAATTTGCATAATAGGTCCCTTAGTACAATTAGGGTTATGTACCATGGCCATCTTGATGATCATACAGCTGTTGATTCAAATATTGAATCATAGAGGCCGGTGCTTGGGTGAATATCTAAAGAGTTAGATTGAGGACTCATCGAGCATCGTCAAATGATTATTAAGAGAGATCTCCAGCCTGAGAAGGAGATGGCAATCCTTTCTCTAAAGGCTGATATCCAACTGACCTCTTGATGCAGGTCCTCTGCATTGAAATAGAGATTCGGAGGTGTTAGATAAGTTAGGTCAAAGAGTTGACTTAACGAGATCGAGATAACCAAAGTCCTATGTCGTATGTTGTCATGATATAGGCATGCATCCTCTGACCGGAGACAGATGTGTTACTATATGTCTGAGTATGTACATTTGGCAGACCAATAGGTTGATGACCTAACCAAGGTCTATACACCGGCGCGCTGGTATGCATATAAGGGCATATGAGTAATACGATCTCTCAAAGGGATCATACAGGTTCACTACTGAACCGGAAGACACGAGCTCACTCATGAGATATTGGGAAGAATCAAATTCCGTGTGCACGGTCGTCTCGCTTTGGAAGCTTGACTGAATTTGTAGGTTTGATATATACTTTTGGAAAGTATATGATCAAGACCTAGGTATGATATGTGTATTTGGAAAGTATATGATCGATACCAACTCCCAATGATCAAAAATGAGAAACTTACTGATAAAACCCTGAAGTAGACAGTATAAAGTTGATCTAATACTTCGCGGTTATTTTGAGTCTTCCAGTATGCAGGATGTACAGGTATTGGGAATACCTGAGGGTGATGTGATCATAAACGATTGTATAACCATGACGCTTCCATTCCTAGGGAGTGATGAAACAGGTCTGGATTTTAGTGACTCCTCTCAGTAGAGAAGTAATCTGATCTTGGTCCAAATATTGGACATTGATCTGAATGTGATTCAGATTCAATGAGAAGATTAGATTTACGATCTTGATTTAATCAAGCATCTATGGGAGGCCCGAGATCTGGATTTGAGATGTGATCTCAATATCCAAGTCACTATACGTAGAACAATACAATCGCCATGTCCTTATCTCCAAGTATTCGCGGAGAAAGCGCATTATCCTTGAAAGAGTTCAGGATAATTTCATTGTTGATAAAATGTATCCGAGCATTGAGAAAATGGATGATTAAATGTGATTTAATTATCATAATTAATATTAATTCGATTCATATTATAAAGAGAGTTATCTAAGATAATTAAATGTGATTTAATTATCAAAGATGTGAATAATGTGAATGTGATTCACATTATTTGGGCACATGAGAATAGAGATCCAAGATGATTAAATGTAATTTAATTATCATGGATATGAATAATGTGGATAGCACTATCCACATTAATCATATATATTATAAATGTGATTTATAATATATAAGAGAGAGCTATTTGTAATTTACATTCACTAATTAAATGTTGATGTGAATTAGATTCACATTGGACATTAAATTGAAAATGTAATTTACATTTTATTTTGGGTTGTGAATATGATTCACAAATTTTTCAATGGCAAGATTGCAATGTCTACAAAATAATTATGAATTATTTTTGTAGAATAATTTACAACAATTGTTGTTGTAAATATTGGAGATATATGCAATCTTGGAAATTGCATTGGAGTCTCCCTTTCATAATAGGAGAGGGGGGACGGCCACCAATCACTAAAGGAAAGGGTGGTCGTCCACTCTTCCTATATGGAAGGGAGGAGCCTCCTTTCCATTATCTCCAATGTTAGTTGATTTAATTTGGTGATTGAATTGTATTGATTTATCAATATATATTTAATCTAAATTAAATTAATTGTTGTTGGTTTTTACCAACACAAATCTTAGCCATTAAAAGAAACACAATCAATGAGAGCCATTGAATTTGTGTTACCCATGGATTGAGATCCATGGATCCCAAAATATTATAAATAGAATGGCACCCCTTTGCTCTTCTCTATACAACAAGAGAACATAAGTCTCTCTCTCTCTCTTTCTCTCTACACGCCTACTCTCTCTCTCCCTCTCATGGCCGTCCACCATGGATGCCTTAGAGAGAGTCTCCATCGCCGCAGCGTCGTCGTTATGCTGCCCGATCGTCTGCTCGTGGATCTCCATCTCCTTCGGTGTGCCTCGCTCATGGAGAAGACGCCGGATCTCGTGTGTCGAGATCAGGAGATCTGCTGCTTGGATCATCAACATGGATTGCGAGAAGCACGTGATTCATCCCCGCGCTCGCAAGCGTCTCCTCCGTCGGATCGGACTTGAGACAGGAGGTCTCTTCGTTTAGAGACTCGATCGCAACCACGTTTCAAGAGGTAATCCTATTACTTCTTTGTGGTTTAGGCGAAACGATCCGAGAAGTGTTCTTGGATCATGTGGTTTCGTTGCATGAAAAAAAAATTAAATTCGGTTGCATCGAGCAACTAGTGCGACTAGTTGCTCCTCGTCGTATTCGATACGACACTCACGCTCCCGTGATGCGCTTGAGGATCTAACCATATCCTTTAGATAGGATGCAAACATGCTACTACACCAATGGATCCTAATGCTAGGCTCTATGATGATGACTCTGAAGAGGTGGATAAGAGACGTTACAGACAGTTGGTAGGAAAGTTGTTATATGTTACTATTACCAGGCCTGATATATCATTTATTGTTAGCAGAGTTAGCCAGTTTGTGGAGCAGCCCAGACAGGCTCACTTGGATGCAGTATGCATGATTTTGAGATACCTAAAATCTTCTCCAGGGGCAGGTCTTCTTTTCAGAAGAGATACATCTCTCACAGTTACTGGATGTGTAGATGCAGATTATGCTGGGTGTCCCAAGGATAGGAAGTCTACCTCAGGCTTCATTGTGTTTGTTGGTAGCTCACTGGTCTCGTAGCGAAGTAAGAAATAAACAATGGTTACTCGATCCAATGTTCAATCAGAATATAGGGCTATGGCCCAAGGGAGTACAAAAATGATGTGGGTTAAATCCGTTGTGACTAACCTAACTATTGAGGTGCCCCTTCCTATGCACCTCAATGTGATAATCAAGTAGCATTGTTCATTGCTAACAGACCAGCCTT